>CM042138.1:54037545-54044326 GCA_023376005.1 Doryteuthis pealeii
ATGCATCCGATCCAATGGGAAAGACATCTTTCCTATGTTATATTTGCATCAAACTTTATGGATCTGCAGCGGGATTGATCAGTCATTTGAGGGCTCATGAGAGGAAGGGTTCTGGTGGTGGGGTTGGGCGGTTGTGAGGGATGGCAGGGATCTGTAAAGATTATGCCATTTCTGTGTGCATATGTGTGTGGTGTGTGTGTGTGTGTGTGTGTTTGTAAAAAATCTGTTAATTCATTTCGTTTTATTCCCCTTATTTTCCAGCTATTAGAAATGTTATATATGATATCAACTTTTTAACTATAATGGAAAATCAAATGGGACAGGAAAAAACTACCAAAGAAGCTAACTTTGAGCTATCCAACTCCTAATTTATGTAGTTACATCATGACGTAACCCTAGCACGTGAATGGGTTTATTTTCTCATAAACCCTTATCGAGCTGAACTGTTTGCTTAGCCAGTAGGTAGACAAAAATGCCTTAAGCCACGTCGTTCCAGGAAAAGTAACCAGTGATAAAATACAATGAAGGTGTTGATCAATCAATCTCATGCTCCGACGAGATCAGCTCGCGGTTGGGACAGCATTCACTTTGAATCCGATACCCAAATTATTCTTCGTCAAAAAGAACCGGAAGCAATATAAGTTTTTCATACGACCTTCATTTAATTGCTAAATGGTATCCATGACGATGAGAATGCAAATACATATTCGAGTCATAAACAATTGCAAAATTGTTGTTCGTGTTCACTCTTATTTTTTAATTATTGTTCATTATTTTTTAATAGTCATACTAGGCAAGGGCAGTTCGACACTGTGACAAGTCACTCAATGCGCTACTGGTACTGTGTAACCAAATTCTTACTTGTCGGATCATCAGCGACTAAACCTTTAACCCCACAGATTCTGTCTGACGAGGAGGGTGGCTAGACACCTTGCAGGACGAATAACAAAATCTGTAAAAGGGAGAATGAAGGTACTTGTTCAATGGCTATCTAGCATATTATTTCTAAAGTCCAACCCATCCACATCGCGGCAGGATGGTGTAAACATGGTAGTGTCAGAGCCATGCTTACGTTCCTGGTTGGGCCACCCAAGGTGGACAGGTAGAACACCCAGTAGTATTAGTGCCACAATCCAATCAAAAGACTTTAGTGAAAATTCCAAGAGGCATTTGCACCAGAAACCGGCGGTTACTTTTGGCCCTCCCGTCCCTGTGTCTGTTGGATAATCCACGGCAAACAAGGTAAATGCAGCCACAAAAAGTTCGACTCTTTGTGTTTTGCTTAAAAAATGCAAAAAACTACGACATGACAAATTAAGTATAAGGTTATAAAAAAAGTTTATTCCAAAGGGACAACAAAACAGAAATCTAAACTAAGATAAATATGATACTTATTAACCCAGGACTTTAAAGAACACACACACATCGTGGGGTAAATATACACGTTGGAGTTTGAATCCCAGTAAAAATGTCCCAGGAAAGAAACTGTTGGATTGTAATATGCGTCTAGTGAGAGGAATAGAGACAGCAAAATAAGTTTTTACTGGAAACTCTTGAATATGTGAAATCAATGTATACAGGTCATCCAAAATATCTTCCATAAAATTAGCGATAGAAGGTAAATAAACTACAGGTGATTGTAATGTGGCCTCGCAACACAAGGCCTCGCAACAAATTCTGAATTCTGTCCAAAGTATTCAAAATAAGTTGAGAGGAACCTATCCAGATCTGAGTACTTTAATCCTAAAGTTAATCTGGCTTTTGCAAAGAGGTTTAAGGTTTCTTGAGTTCTCATAATAAATCGCCGTGTCACCATAAAAAATGATGACCTGAACATGTGGTCAGATACTCTTTTGATGAAAACAAGAAAGGCTATTGGACCAAGAACATAGTTTGCGAGGTGGGAAGCTCCAGCATAAATCCTTTGGCTCTCAGAGGACTAGCCATTAATTTCATGGATCTACCAGAGAAAAAGGACTTGAGATTTTAGTAAACCATTCAATATCTGGAGAGGAGAGATCTTTTGTGCTATACCCTGTCAAAGGTTTTAGGTATATCAAAAGAAAAGGCTCGAATTTCGGAGTCGCTCACTAACAGCTTGACTTGGAGGATTGAAATTCATACTATACATCATTTAAAAGAACAGATTTGTCAATATTTTTGTCTTACAATTTTATTATGTCCGCTTATTGCCTCACAAATTATTCACCTTATTCTTTACTTCAAGAGAAAGGATTAGTTTGGCTGATGTATGTGAACGTTAGTCTAAATACTACCCACACGTCCTAGTATTGGTTTTCCTTACCTCTCTTCAATAATCACTGCCAACCATATTTGATTAAGATAAATAGATAGGTAGACAGATTCCCACAAATCGTGTCTCTTGAAAATACACCGCCACAGGCCGAGTCACTTCTACATAGCCTAGAGAAGGCAGCAAAGAATATTGGCCTCTATGTGAACTCCGATAAAACTGAGATCATATGTTTCAAAAGAAAAGGAGACATATTTACACTCAACGGTAAGCCCCTTAAGCCAGTGGAACAATTCACATACCTAGGTAGCAATATCTCATCCACAGAAAGCGACATAAACACACGAATAGGAAAAGCGTGGTTGGCCACAAACAAATTATCAGTAATACGGAAGTCGGATCTCGGCGACCAATTGAAGTGACAGTTCTTCCAGGCTGTGGTTATATCTGTGCTGCTGTATGGCTGTACTACTTGGACCCTAATAAGGCGCCTTGAGAATAAGCTGGATGGGAGCTGCACAAGAATGCTGCGTGCAGTCTTGAACAAATCGTGGAAGTAGCACCCCACCAGGAAACAGCTTTATGGCCATCTGCCCCCCATCTCACAAACCATTCGGGAGAGACGGGCATGCAGGGCACTGCTGGAGAAGCAAGGACGAGCTCATAGGCGACGTTCTCCTGTGGAAGCCAACACACGGACATGCTAGTGTGGGCCGCCCATCAACGACCTACATTGACCAGCTATGCAAAGATGCTGGATGCTGCGCAGAGGACCTCCCTGGGAAAATGAATGATAGTTGGAAAGTTGGCGAGAGATTGTCATGGATATCCGTGCTAATTGTGCAACATGATGATTATATATATATATATATATATATATATATATATATATATATATATCGTATGAACACATACATACGTATGTATATTTGCTTAAAGTATATTCATACACTCATGGTGGTATGTAGTTCTTGCTAGGTATTTTGAGTAATTCTTATAGTCTGCTGGGATAAACTATATTCCGGGAGATGCCTATGTGTAAAGACACCAACATAACGACTTCCATATATTGATATTTACAGAACTTAGTATAGTACAGTGCCATGATAATATACCACTCATTGTTGATTTATCTAAAGTTATGCAAGGTTACCATATTATCTTAATCATCGCTTCTAGTACACCCTAACGTTGTTAAGACACAGCCATTATAAGTCGTCTAGCTTGACCCAGGTTCCAAACAATGGAGCCCCTATGAGGATCAAAATCAGTAGCAAAGGTTTGAAAGACTTGTTAACCATAAATCTGCAATAATCATTCTCTCTATGTAATGCATGCATAAAGAAATTATCTTTTTGTCACAAGCACCAATAATCGGGTTTTCGATCACAGATGCACAGCTCAGATGATTAAAGATGATGTTCAAAGTTAATTAGACACTCCTACTTAGAATTAATAGCGCTACCATAGGATTGTCGAGGCGCGTTTATCATCGTGGGAGTTAGACTCGGTGACCCGAGTTCAAAACTTGGATGTTCATATAGCGCTAATAGCCTATTTTCCCTCCAGCTATGGGTAAATAGTAGGATAGGCTATGTTATTTAACCTTCGTGGGACAAACAGTCTAGGATTTAAAAACTCTGAATTCAATTCCGCTTAAAAATTGACTTTGTGTCCCATCCTGCTCGTGTGTAGAGGTTTGTAAATACATAGCACAAGATTGTCAATATTTACTTAGCTTAACTTACTAGAACACAAATAGAAGAAAGATTGTATTGCGCCACTCATACAATAGCTTGTATATATGAATTTTTTTCTTAGACTCTTATACCGATTTCTGACGAATTTAGGAAACATGTCTGTAGAAGAAGTAATAAACGGGACATCTGACGAAATTCACCGGATGACAACGTAAGACAAGTGTATAAATACGTCAATCAAAGTAGTCGGACTATTCACTTCTTAATTCCTACCTGGCAGATTATCATTTTTCTATCATTAAAATTTAAATTTTGTTTTACTCACATTTAACAGTGTATCAACTCATGCTTTAAAATTCTGGTTTCTTTTTCGTTTTTTAGAATCGAAATCAAACCATAATCTACATCCACTTTACTCTGCTTTCATTAAACCTCGTATTCACTTAATTTTCTTTTCAAAAATCGAAACTTCACTGTCAACTCCAAATAACAATGCACCGTCCGCTTTTGCGTTGTAATACAACCAAAGAAGAGAACAAGAAATAGTCATACTATTCTACCATGTATCGATCAGTGTCTTAGCTCTTTCGTTATCAGATAACACTTCAGGTGGAGACAACTCAGTCGCCCACCGAGTTTCTAATAGACTTCGAGATTTGATCACATGTTGGCTGACTTGGCAGCGTAGAAATATAGCCATGTCAACAAGGTCGCGATGCATCTCCCCCAGAAGAGAAAGGCGCCGGTATAAGATCAAAGAAAAAACAAAATCAGATTGAAAGTCCAGCACAAAAGTCGGCTTATTCAAGATTAACTTGAATTTCTCATTTCAAAGAGTCTACAGGATTAGGATGTTAATATATGTCTATATTTTCATATAATATATATATATACGAATTTATGTATAACATCACATACACACACACAAACACACACACACGTACCACACACACATACATACACACACACACACACACACACACACACACACACACACATACATAATATATATATATATATATATATATATTTCCTAGACGAATCTGTTTACGTTTTTACTATGCTCAATGGCCTTGGAAAAAGCATGAATACTTCTCTCTACAGACATGTGTAAGTAAAAGGCCAGACTTGACCCTCTCGCCTGTTATAGCAACTAGTATAGGACACAGAAATCCCTGGATACAAAACCAGAGGAGCATTGTTCAGGATAGAGTGGCACATTAGTTCACCATTCTTCCGTTATTATCCAAAACGTGCATGATACCACAGACACACACAGACACATACAGACACACACACACACACACACATACATATATATATATATATATATATATATATATATATATATATGAAGTCATATATGGTGTAATTGTTATCTTTGTAATAAATGGACACGGCGAGACAAGTTCAAATCCTGGACGAGACTGTTTGCTTTTTATATATCACTAATATTCTTGGGAAATGTATAAATTCAACTATTATCCGTCCATCTAAGGGTAAATAGTAGGGCGGTTGGGCTCTTTAACCTTGATTAAGGAACCAGTTTAGGAGAAGGAAAACTGAATTCAATCCTGTGTCCATACCCTACCTCTGAGGAGGGGTTGTTTATATATATATATATATTATATTATAATATATATATATATATATATATATATATATATATATACCTTTGAAAGGAAGGAAAAAATCAAAAAAGTCATTCTGTAATAAATTTATTTCGACCAAAATTTAAAAGGGCTTTTAGAAATTTAAAATAAATTTCTAAAACTCCTTAAGATTTTTTTTAGTCTCATCAGACAGACGGCACAAATAGAAATGAATTGGAAACTGAATTTTTTTTTTTTTTTTTACCAGAACCCCTCAAAAATGTGTCAAACAGCAAATATGAGTTTTACAATTTAAGTAGAGGATAAAAGTAATTTTTTCAGGTTTCTAATTCAAGTGCCGTCTGTCTGATGAGACTAAAAATTTAATGAGTTTTAGAAATTTAGTAAAATTTCTAAAAGCCTTTTAAGTTTTGGTCGAAATAAATTTATTACAGAATGACGGATTTTTGATTTTTTCCTTCCTTTCAAAGGTAAATATTGCTCTGTATTTAATCTTAAAAAATTATTATACATTGAGCTCTTTTAGGGATTTGCACCTACTAAACTTGCAATAATTATACAGTGTGATTTTTGAAAGTTCCATGTAGATTTATCCTTTACTACCAGTTTTGGATACCTTACATATATATATATATATATATAATATATATATATATATATATATATATAAAGTGTTGTTCTGGTTCAACGGGAGAAAATTCATATTTTATAAAAAAGGAAGGTCCGCATGTATTTGTTCTCAGAAAATAAAATTTTAATTCTTTTTGTTTTACATGTGCAACACGTGTTTCAGATCTTCTGGTATCTTCTTCAGGCTTTGATTGATAGGCTTTGATTGATAATATATAATCAAAGCTGAAGAAGATACCAGAAGATCTGAAACACGTGTTGCACATGTAAAACAAAAAGAATTAAAAAAATTTCTGAGAACAAAATACATTTTGCGGACCTTCTTTTTTATAATATATATATTATATATATATATATATATATATTAATATATATATTATATAATATATATATATATATATATATATTCATAAAAAGTTACTATCATGTTTTCATTGTAGTAGCATAAGTAGTTAATCCAAAAGGGCTCAATATATTTCGTAAATTATAGTCCATTTATAGTTGTAGAAAAAGTTTTTCTCTCTACTACGGTTTGGTGTTCAAGATACAGGAGAACTAAAATTATAGGTAGTTAATTTTACATA
>CM042138.1:54044336-54056836 GCA_023376005.1 Doryteuthis pealeii
TGATGACACATCAGCTCTAACCGGTCTTCACTTGGCCTGGGTGTCAGCATTTTCCCTCAGGTCTCCAATTCACTTCTAAGTATCCTAAACGATTTTAGTAGTGCTATGGGTCTAGTTGCTCCAGTTCTTCTTCTAATCTTCATCCAGTCTCTTTCCTCGATTCTTGGTAACTGTTTCCACCTTTCCTTCGGACTATGATTAGCATCACCGTGATCTTCATGTTCCATAGGTTCTTAGCATTCCGCAAACGTCCAGTTTATTTGTCCAGCTCTTCTAATTCACTCTGGGTTCTGCTGGCCACAGCAATATCTACTAGATAAAAAGTTATTTTTTCTTGTTGATTAAACTAGTCTGGTCTTCTGGCCGGATTGGCTGATCTGTTTGTAACTAATAGTCAGAGGGAATGTAATGATTCATTTTCTAACTCAGATTCTGGTTTGTGGCATTATACATTGTTAGTATGGTGAAATTCCATTTTATTTTACAATTCTCCGTGCGATTCAACTTCCCCACCCACTTGTGCCTTCCTTATATTCTTTTTGTGTTAGTTTTTTTGCATTCCACTTAACTATTTCATCTCTGTGTGCACATGTGCACTTGTAATTCTCCTGCGTATAATCAATTTTTGTTTTGATATAATTAAAATGAAAACGCACCTGAAACCTGGATACAAACGGATCATCCAACTCAGACTAAGAAGACTAGACTTAGTTTTAATTAACAAGAAAAAGGAACTTTTATATAGTGGATTTTTTCTGTAGCAAGCAGACCACAGAGAAAGGCGAAAAGCCGGAAAAATATCTGGACGTTGTCAAAGAGCTAAAAAGCTGTGCAAAATGAAAGTGGCAGTAATACTAATAGTTGTCTGGGCCCTTAGAATAAATGTATAAGAAACCTGAAAGAATATTTGGTGGAGATTAGAGAAAAATCGAAACCATTCTTACCACAGCACTACTAAAATTGGCCAAAGATACTTAGAAGAGTGATGGAGACCTGAATTGAGTTTATATCGCTGGGCCCCAGTGAAAAATCATCAGTTAGAGATGGTGCAAAAAAACTTTATAATAATAAATAATAAGAATAATAATAATAATAATAATAAGAAGAAGAAGAAGAAGAAGAAGAGAAGAAGAAGAAGAAGAAGAAAGAAGAAGAGAATTCAGTAGTCTGGATGGTTCTCAATCGGCTAGAATACTCAGAAGAGTCCTGGAAACCTGAGGAGGACTTGTTGTCAATCAGACTCCAGTGAAATACCATCAGCTAACGCTGATGTGAAAACTTCAAAAGTGATATAATAATAATAATATAATAATAATAACTAATAATAATCAATAATAATAATAATAATAATAATAACAGAACTTGCCTGAGAACTACTGAGGAAACTGTTAACAAGAAGGGAAGGTCATGCCAATAGTAATGATGCCCTTGGAAAGGGTCTGGAAAAGAATTGTGGTGAATTGGAAATAAGAGGAAGAATCGAGACCATCCAAAACTACAGCACTGTTGGGACGGCTAGAATATCAGAAGGTCCTAGAGACCCGAGGCGACTTGCTGTCACTCGGCTTCTAGTGAACCACGCTACGGCAGGTGAGAAAAAACTCAATAATAATTATAATAAGTACTTGACAGAGAACTGAAAGCTGGAACATGAAGGTAACGGTCATACCAATTGCAGTTAGTACCATTTGAACCGTATCCAAGGGTTGGAAAAGAGTCTAGATGAATTGGAAATCAGAAGAAGAATCGAGACCATCCCAAACAACAACATTGTTAAGACCGGCTAGAATCCTCAGAAGAGTCCTGGAGACCTGAGAGAAGACGCACTGTCACTTCTCTAGTGGAAGATCACCAGCTAACGCTGGTGTGAAAAGTTCGCAAATAAGGCACATAGGACTATGTGTGCCAGGAAAAGAAGAGGAGGGTCCGTCAACACTTGAAGATAGTGTGGATACATTCCGAAACACTGACGAATACACAAAGAAAAAGTAAGGAAATACTAATTACAGCAAGCAGGAAAAAGCAATTGCAACATATGACAAGGTAAAATGCATCAAAAATTTTAAAAACAGAAATGCGAAAAAAACATCTTCATGGGTACATCAAGTGTCAAACTCAAGAGATATCATATCAGAAGACATGGACACTGGCATTTGCAGAGGAAACCTCAAGAGAGAAACTGAATATCTTTAATCACAGCACTAGACAATGCCATCAAGAACAAACTATATAAAGGCAAAAATAGATAAGACGCAGCAGAATAGGCAAGTGCAGAATGTGTGAGAGACAGAGACGAAACGGTTAATCATATAATAAGCCAAATGCAGCAAACTAGCACAAAGAGAGTACAAAGACTAGGCATGACTCAGTGTGAAAAAGTAATCCACTGGGAATTGTTGCAAGAAGTTCAATTTTCACCACACAACTTAAATTGTAAATGCACAAGCCTGAACCTGTCCTGGAGAATAGACACATTAACATTCTCTGGAACTTTGAGGTTTACAGACGGATCACCTGATCCGACCAGGAGACCAGACCTGGTAATGATTGACAAGGAGAAAAAGACCCTGTTATCGTCGTGGATTTTGCCGTCCGACCGACAACCGGATTGAAAATGAAAGGAAGCGAAAATATAGACAAAATTTGAATCTTGAATGAGATACTGAAAAAAATATGTAACATGAAGGTAAGGTCGTACCAATTGTAATTGTGCCTTTGGAAATGGTCCCCAAAGCTCTGGAAAAAAATTGGATTGAACTGGAAAGTCAGAGAAAGAATCGATTACCATCCCAAACTACAGCACTGTTGAGATCGGCTAGAATACTCAGAGATTTCCGCGAGACTTGGGAGACTCTGCTGTCCACATCAGCCCAAGTGAACCACCCGCTTGCGGACCAGGTGTGAAAAAACTTCATTGATGATATGATGATGATTGATGATGATACATTCCATTTCGACGAAAGCTTAGAAATAAAAACAATTTGTCAGTAAGAACAACTTACAAAAGAGAATTATCTTCTTTCCATCTGCGTTTCTCAGGCTTGTCTCGAATGTACAATTAGATATTTTGATAATAAAAAAAAGATAGTCTTAAATCCATAAGTTGAATTTTGTAGAGACTTTCGTAAAATCTTTATTAAAATTTGTCTGAGTGCAAACAAAGAACCCATTTTATTCGCTCGTCTCCGTTACTTATGGATTAACTTTTTTTCTTATTATCAAAAAATATCAATGACCATTCGAGACAAGCCTTGAGAAGAACCGAGATGAAAGAGAAAACTTTTGTAAGTTTCTTTTACTGACAAAATTGTTTTTATTTCTAAGCTTTCCGAAATGGATGTATCATTCCATCATCATCATCATCATCATCATGACGTTTTTTCACACCGCGCAGTCGGTTTCACTTGAGGCTGAGTGACAGCAAGTTCCCCAAGTCTCCCAGGAATCTTCTGAGTATTCTAGCGATCTCAACAGTGCTGTTATTTGATGTATCGATCTTTCTCTGATTTCCATTCATCCAATTTTTTTCCAAGCTTTGGGGACCCATTCCAAGGCACAATTACAATTGGTACGACTTCACCTTCATGTTACATATTTTTTTCAGTACTTCATTCAAGATTTTCAAATATTTGTCTATATTTTCCTTCCTTTATCATTTGCATCCGGTTGTCGCGTCGGACGGCCAAAATCCACGAAGCATAACAGGTCTTTTCTCCTTGTCAATCATTACCAGGTCTGGTCTCCTTTGGTCGGATCAGGTGATCCGTCGTACCTCAAAAATTCAGCAGAATGTTATGTGTTCTTATTCTCCAGGACAGGTTCAGGCTTGTGCATTTACAATTTAGTTGTGTGGTGAAAATTGAACTTCTTGCAACAATTTCCCAGTGGATTACTTTTCACACTGAGTGCCTAGTCTTGTACTCTCTTTGTGCTAGTTTGCTGCATTTGCTTATTATATGATTAACCGTTTCGTCTCTGTCTCCACACATTCTGCACTTGCTATTCTGCTGCGTCTTATCTATTTTTGCCTTTATATAGTTTGTTCTTATGGCATTGTCTAGTGCTGTGATTATAAGATATTCAGTTTCTCTCTTGAGGTTTCCTCTGCAAAGCCATGTCCATGTCTTCTGATATGATATCTCTTGAGTTTGACACTTGATGTACCCATGAAGATGTTTTTATTCCCATTCTGTTTTTAAAAATTTTTGATGCATTTCTACTTGTCAATATGTTGCAATTGCTTTTCCTGGCTGCTGTAATTAGTATTTCCTTACTTTTCTTTGTGTATTCGTCAAGTGTTCGGAATGTATCCACACTATCTTCAATGTTGACGAGACCCCCTTCCTCTTCTTTTCCTGGCACACATAGTCTATGTCGCCTTACTCCTTGCGAACTTTTCACACCAGCGTTAGCTGGTGATCTTCCACTAGAGAAGTGACAGTGCGTCTTCTCAGGTCTCCAGGACTCTTCTGAGTATTCTAGCCGGTCTTAACAATGTTGTTGTTTGGATGGTCTCGATTCTTCTTCTGATTTCCAATTCATCTAGACTCTTTTCCAAACCCTTGGATACGGTTCAAATGGTACTAACTGCAATTGGTATGACCGTTACCTTCATGTTCCAGCTTTTCAGTTCTCTGTCAAGTACTTATTATAATTATTATTGAGTTTTTCTCACCTGCCGTAGCCGGTGGTTCACTAGAAGCTGAGTGACAGCAAGTCGCCTCAGGTCTCTAGGACCCTTCTGAATATTCTAGCCGATCCCAACAGTGCTGTAGTTTGGATGGTCTCGATTCTTCCTCTTATTTCCAATTCACACAAATTCTTTTCCAGACCCTTCCAAGGGCATCAATTACTATTGGCATGACCTTCACCTTCTTGTTTAACAGTTTCCTCAGTAGTTCTCAGGCAAGTTCTGTTATTATTATTATTATTATTATTATTATTATTATTATTATTATTATTATTATTATTATTATTATAACTCCTTTTGAGTTTTTCACATCAGCGTTAGCTGATGGTATTTCACTGGAGTCTGATTGACAACAAGTCTCCTCAGGTTTCCAGGACTCTTCTGAGTATTCTAGCCGATTGAGACCATCCAGACTACTGAATTCTTCTTCTTCTTCTTCTTCTTCTTCTTCTTCTTCTTCTTCTTCTTCTTCTTCTTCTTATTATTATTATTATTATTATTATTATTATTATTATTATAAGTTTTTTGCACCATCTCTAACTGATGATTTTTCACTGGGGCCCAGCGATATAAACTCAATTCAGGTCTCCATCACTCTTCTAAGTATCTTGGCCAATTTTAGTAGTGCTGTGGTAAGAATGGTTTCGATTTTTCTCTAATCTCCACCCAAATATTCTTTCCAGGTTCTTATACATTTATCTAAGGGCCCAGACAACTATTAGTATTACTGCCACTTTCATTTTGCACAGCTTTTTAGCTCTTTGACAACGTCCAGATATTTTTCCGGCTTTTCGCCTTTCTCTGTGGTCTGCTGCTACAGAAAAAAATCCACTATATAAAAGTTCCTTTTTCTTGTTAATTAAAACTAAGTCTAGTCTTTTAGTCTGAGTTGGATGATCCGTTTGTATCCAGGTTTCAGGTGCGTTTCATTTTCTAATTATATCAAAACAAAAATTGATTATACGCAGGAGAATTACAAGTGCACATGTGCACACAGAGATGAAATAGTTAAGTGAATGCAAAAAAACTAACACAAAAAGAATATAAGGACAGGCACAAGTGGGTGGGGAAGTTGATCCACGGAGAATTGTAAAATAAAATGGAATTTCACCATACTAACAAATGGTATATGCACAAACCAGAATCTGAGTTAGAAAATGAAATTCATTACATTCCCTCTGACTATTAGTTACAAACAGATCAGCCAATCCCGGCCAGAAGACCAGACCTAGTTTTAATCAACAAGAAGAAAATAACTTTTTATCTAGTAGATATTGCTGTGCCAGCAGACCCCAGAGTGAAATTAGAAGAGCTGGACAAATAACTGGACGTTGCCGGAATGCTAAGAAACCTATGGAACATGAAGATCACGGTGATGCTAATCATAGTCCGAAGACATGGAACAGTTACCAAGAATCGAGAAAAGAGACTGGATGAAGATTAGAAGAAGAACTGGAGCCAACTAGACCATAGCACTACTAAAATCGTTTAGGATACTTAGAAGTGAATTGGAGACCTGAGGGAAAATGCTGACACCCAGGCCCAAGTGAAAGACCATCGGTTAGAGCTGATGTGAAAAACTCATCATATGTAAATAGAAGTGACATGAGAACAAATGCGAAAGCTCCAAACAACAAACCAAAAATTAGAATTAAAACAATTCGATTGAAAATTTAAAAGAAAAATGAAAAAAAAAAAATGAAGACGAAATGACATGTCATGATTGCAAAGAGGGCACTTAAAAAGAAAAAAAAGCTGTGCTCTTTTAAATGATAATCCAGAATAATACCCACAACAGCTAACGTTTAATAATCTAGTCAGACTCTATAATCAACGAGAAAAAAACCCCTCATAAAAACAAACTCATATCTGTTCTTCCCTGACATGAAATTTGATGTTTCTGTGTGGTGGATTTTCTTTCTTATAACATCCACATGCCACACAAAAGAATATTGATCTCTTTCTTTCTTTTTTTCTTTCTTTCTCTCTCCCCCCCCTCTCTCTCTCTCCCTCTCTCTCTTTGAAACATCAAAGAGATTTTGGTGAATATTTTCATTTTAATTTTATAAAATTATCAATATCGAACTCATATTGTCCATTGTTAAGTCTCAAATGAAATATATCACAGAAAATGAATGAAAATTGCGATTTGAAAAAAATTGTTTTACTGTTGTGAAAGGAGACAAGAAACCTTTCAGGATGGAATCAGAGAACCAGTTTCTAATGTCGATAGGAAACAACCGTAAAATTTGGCACATTTATTGCTCTTTTGAAAGTATGATTACAACGACCTCTTGCATTAATTAGATCAGTGGTTCTCAATAGGGGGCCATATGTCCCCCGGGGACCCTATAATTCTTTTAGGGGGTCCAGGCAGGTCAAAAAATTTCAATCATAAAGATATAATAGGATTTTTAAACATCGAATTGGTATGGGGTATCCATCATAGTTAAATAGGAATCAAAAGGATTCACAGGGAAAAGAGGTTGAGAATCTCTGAATTAGATTACTGATCGTCTTACAATATCGTCATCATACAAATATAAGAACGTGTTCGTATTAAAACAAACAAACAAACAAACACACACAACAACAACAACAACAACACCTTGACTGAGAACTGAGAAAACTATGGAACATGAAGGTGAAGGTCGTACCAATTGTAATTGGTGCCTTTGGAATGGTGCCCAAAGCTCTGGAAAAAAATTGGATGAACTGGAAACACCACCACCACCACACCACCACCACCAACAACAACAACAACAACAACAACAACAACAACAATTCTTTGATAGAACAGATCTTCTGAAGTTAATTGTTTGTTTGTTTGTTTTGTTTTGTTTTACGGCATATCAACCTCAGTGGGTCATTTAATGCCGATAAAGTTTTGAAATAAATCAATTCTTAATGGATAATACAATTTTTTTATAAATACATTTTTCTATTTAACCCATAGATGGGACACTAACAGGTACTACCACTTCGGGTCAGAGTGGACCAGGGAGCAATGGTGATGAATGGGGTGCTCCACATTCCTCAAACCTCCAAAACTGGAACCTCACCATCAGATAGAGTTTAACGTCATTCCCAGGACTTCTGAAGTTAAATTGAATTAATTAAAAAAATCAAATCGATTAAAGTTTATGAAATCCCCACATTTGGAATAGAGGCAGCCAAAGTTAAAATCAATCGCAATTCTCCTTTTTTTTAAATAAAGTAGCTAAGAGTAAATATGCGTATAAGGCGGCGGGGAAGGAGGGGCTCTCAAAAGTAGTTTTGAGTAACATATACTATGTAAATCTTTATTTCTTAGTGCTATATAACACATATTTCATTTTTTGCAGTAAATCTAACTCAGCTAAACTGTTTTAAATTCAGAGTTTTCCTTCTCCTAGACCAGTTGCCATATCAAGGTTAAAGAGCCCAGTCTGACCGACTATTTACCCATAGCTGGAGGGGGTATAGTAGTATTCGTACATTTTCTATGTGAAATTCAAACAGCCTTGTTCAACCCATCTCGCCGTGTCCATTTCCAACGATGATAACCATTACATTACACGCCTCCAAAGTTATAAAATGAAACATTGGCATTATACAATGAATTTTACGGAATTTTTTTGGATTGTTTATAAAATTAGAGAAATTCAAGTTTTGAATTACCCAGTCAAACTTCTGAAATGAAATGTAGTCATTGTTTAATGAATTAACCGAACTAGTATCTTCATCGTTGTTGTTTTGTTCCTTCCGCAACTAGTGAAAATATGAAACAGCTCATTTATCATTTTATGAATTATTCGTACTAGCAAATGTATGCGCCCCCTGGGCGCTAGTGTTAAAATTTTAATGTTATAAAATATCTTATTAAATTAGAAAGACTAACAAAACTAAATAACAACGAATATAAAAATACCACATTTATTTTAATGTTAGTTTATTTGATTTCTATACAAAATTATATATAGGATTGTTTTTAATACGTTTGAGAATAACATGATTGCATTAGAAATCAGTAACAGAAAGTAATTATTTATTAAACATTGTTAAAATCATTATGTAAATTATTCCCAACATATACTATGTAAATCTTCATTTCTTAGTGCGATATAACACATATTTCATGGGCACCTCACATGGTGTAATGGTTAGTAAGCTTGCTTTGTAAACTATTGTTAGTGAGTTTGATTCTCATTGGGCGCCCCATGCTTCTGGCCTTGTGCCACATCTAAGCTAAGCTTAGTAAATAACTATAACACATATATCATTTTTTGCAGTAAATCTAACTCAGCTAGACTTTAATAAAGACGTTGCTAATAAATAAGATGCTAATTAAGATTAGATAATGACTATTTCATAATCGTTGAAAATATAACTTTAATAAATAAGGAAATCGTGACGTCAGCAGTGATGTAGTTTCAGACAAAGATTCTTGCTATTTGTAAAATGTGGTATATAGATCTATAGCTAAAATATAGTAATAAAAGAATGGAGATAATCGTTCTCATAATTCCTATAGTACAATAGAAGGCCACATATACCATGACAAGATCATAATTAGCATACGTTATGAAGGAAATGGGCTTGAGAAAGCTTTCACCTTATCCAGAAAAAGAGATAGATAGATAGAGAGATAGATAGAGATAGATAGATAGAGATAGATAGATAGATAGAGAGAGAGAGAGAGAGAGAGAGAGAGAGAGAGAGAGAGAGAGAGAGAGGGGGGAGAGAGAGAGGGTATCAAAATAGTGATATGATAAGTAGACGCAGAAGTTAAATCAATGACTTTGATGTCATCTATGTATCACACAAATCTGTCTGTCATATACAAGTTGTTGACATAACTTCCGGTCGCCACGTTCCCAGCTTGCAACACTCGTCTACCTGGTTCAGTGCTCGTAGCGTTGACTGAGTTGAATTATGTCAGAGCAGACAGCGACCCGCCGGTTTATTGATTGCCAGCGTAATCGACGCGGAGTTGAAACCAACTGACCCGTGATACAAGCGCACCTGCCCAGCCGGAAATGAGGGGAAGGAAGAGCTGGAAGATTACAGAGCAAATCATTGAGTGGTGTGGCAACAGGTCTGGCGACTGACCACTCTGAACCGATGGGAACAGTAAGGGAGAAGTAGCAGTCTCAGATGAATGATTGCCACACCAGTTAAATTGGTCATTGAATATCATTAAAAGCACACACACACACACACACACACACACACACACACACACACACACACACACACACACACTTTTTTTGTATAGGAGATACAAACATATATAAAGTAGTTGAAAATAATTAAACGTAAGGAATAGATTTAAAAAGAAAATCAGAAATTAGCTAAAACCAAATAAAAATTGAAGCAGCTATATAGATATATAGGAAGCGCGTGGTGTAATGGGTAAAGTCTTGGGAAATGGACTCGTCGCCCCGAGTTCAAATCCTGGACGTAGTAATTGCATTTTCACTTAGCGCTAATACCCTTGGGAAAGGTATGAATCCTACTCTCCCTCCAGCTATGGGTAAATAGTAGGACAGACTGGGCTCTTTAACCATGGTTAGGCAACCGGTCTAGGAGAAGGAAAACTCTGAATTCAAACCTTATAAACTCCGCTTAAGAAATTGACCTTGTGTCGCATCCTTATATAAATATAAGTGCGAGCATTTGTGTGAAATTGTGTGTGTGTGTGTGTGTGTGTGTGTGTGTGTGTGTGTGTGTGCGTTCAAATACACACAGAAATACACTTCCACACGCATATATATTTACCAACCCCTCCTTAAAAGCAGGATGTGACACAATATCAATTTCTTAAGAGTTTAACAATTTTGAGCTCAGACTTTTCCTCTTCCTAGACCGGTTGCACAGTTAAAGAGCCCAGTATGTCCTAATATCTACCCATAGCTTGAGGGAGAATAGTTGAATTCATACCTTTGCCAAGCGTATTAGCACTATGTGAAATGCAAACATCCTTGTCCAGGATTTGAACTTGTCTCGTCGTGTCCATTTCTACGACAGTAACCATTACACCACACATCTCCTCTATATGACAGGATTTAAAGCGAATCCTCTACTAAGTGCTCCTTCCAGAGAACCAAAAAAATTATTTGAACTAGAAATTAAATCCAATTAAATCATTCATAAATCTGTCCAGAATTAGTTAAGAAAAATTGCTTGATATTGTTTCTTGAATAATTAGTTAAAAGTTCTTACAGATTGACGTGACTGTTTTCACTTAGGCGTCGTACTGCACCTCCAGAAATTCTGGTATTTACAGAATATTTTAGATAAAGTCAATTCCCTGAAAGACTGCAAAAGGCATTGTTAAAATTAATTTGAAGATAGGGGTGAGCGAGTAGTGGCGTGTGCCAGTAGTAGACTAGCTCATCCTAGAACCCTTTCCTCCAGTAGGCATAAAAAGGAGATTTTTTTGTTGGGATGGGCGGTAAAAGAGTTTGAAATTCATTACTGCTGTCTAGTGAAGTCTGTTTTGTACGACTGCAACTGCTGACAGGTCTTACAGAGTTTGTAACTCATAATTTTTGTGGAATTTTGTGTTTTGCTCGACTATTGTGCGAGCCAGAGTTTTTTTCTCTAAATTTCTGTTCCTGAGATTGCTCGGTTGCAGGCCGTGTCAGTGGAATTTGTTGCAATCTGCTGCTAACTTTCTGTAGTCGGTCGACCGCAGGTAAACCAGGTTAACAATTACTGTGAGAATTCACAATAACATCTCAAGCAGTTGTTTGATAAAGGTTAACATGTTCTGAAAGTATAGAACTATGAAGTTGCTTAAAATATTGCAGAAGACAAAGAAATAAGATGACAAATATATTGTTTTATCAAGATAATGCTGAACATAAAGTAGATGAATTTAACGTAACGATTATCACTTTAGGAAATTGAATCGGCGACCCAAGTTAAAATTCTGGACAAGGCTCTCGGTGTTTCACTTTGTGTTAATGTTTGAAAGGTATGATTTCACCTGTTCTCCCCCAAGCTATAGGTAAATAGTTGGGTAGTTTAGGCTCTTTAGCCTTGGGTAAGCAACCAATTCTAAAAGAAGGAAAAACTCTGAATTTAAACCAGCTTAACTCCGCAAAGAATTGACCTTGTGTCACATCCTGCTCATACAGAGTGGTTGGTAGATATATATGGTAGCAGAGAATAGTTGTATAAAAGAAAAAAAGGTGGAGAGCTGTTAACCATGCTCTTCTACCTTTTATATGACTATTGTGGGGATTGTTTATGCTGATTCTTTCAAGGATTGAACTCCCCATCCTTGGGAGGATCAGCATAAACAATATCTACAACAGTCATATGAAAGGTAGAAGAGCATGGTTAACAATTATTTCTCTGCCATTTGAAGAATAATCAAACTAAGTTCCAATTACCGTCGACAAGGGGTGTGTATAATGCTGAAAATAAAGCATTCTTATTTAATGAATTATTTTTTTTGCCAAATACGAAATTATAGCTCAGTCTGGCACAAAGGCTCAGATTAAAATAATATATGTTTGTCTTAATTTTTCTGATAGGGAGGGCCTGTCTACCTTGAAATCACCGTCACAGATCTAATCTTTTGCCATTCTTCGAACACCAGCCACGGGAGGTAGTGGAAAATATACGACTAACACTAAGTAGACGTTGGCTAATTTTAATATACGCTTTGTACAAATGGAGAAAAAAATTATTAGCAAAACTTTTATGATTGAGTCATTTGAGTGTGGGGAAGGGGGTGACTGCAGTTGAATGGTTGCCGCTTCGCCCTCATTCCAAATTTGACTTGGGTACCAGGAGAGTGTTTTCATGGCACTCTTTG
>CM042138.1:54061836-54067590 GCA_023376005.1 Doryteuthis pealeii
TACGTGTGTGTGTGTGTTTGTGTGTGTGTATGTGATGTATACATAAATTCGTATATATATATATATATGAAAATATAGACATATATTAACATCCTAATCCTGTAGACTCTTTGAAATGAGAATTCAAGTTAATCTTGAATAAGCCGACTTTTGTGCTGGACTTTTCAATCTGATTTTGTTTTTCTTTGATCTTATACCGGCGCCTTTCTCTTCTGGGGGAGATGCATCGCGACCTTGTTGACATGGCTATATTTCTACGCTGCCAAGTCAGCCAACATGTGATCAAATCTCGAAGTCTATTAGAAACTCGGTGGGCGACTGAGTTGTCTCCACCTGAAGTGTTATCTGATAACGAAAGAGCTAAGACACTGATCGATACATGGTAGAATAGTATGACTATTTCTTGTTCTCTTCTTGGTTGTATTACAACGCAAAAGCGACGGTGGCATTGTTATTTGGAGTTGACAGTGAAGTTTCGATTTTGAAAAGAAAATTAAGTGAATACGAGGTTTAATGAAAGCAGAGTAAAGTGGATGTAGATTATGGTTTGATTTCGATTCTAAAAAACGAAAAAGAAACCAGAATTTTAAAGCATGAGTTGATACACTGTTAAATGTGAGTAAAACAAAATTTAAATTTTAATGATAGAAAAATGATAATCTGCCAGGTAGGAATTAAGAAGTGAATAGTCCGACTACTTTGATTGACGTATTTATACACTTGTCTTACGTTGTCATCCGGTGAATTTCGTCAGATGTCCCGTTTATTACTTCTTCTACAGACATGTTTCCTAAATTCGTCAGAAATCGGTATAAGAGTCTAAGAAAAAATTCATATATACAAGCTATTGTATGAGTGGCGCAATACAATCTTTCTTCTATTTGTGTTCTAGTAAGTTAAGCTAAGTAAATATTGACAATCTTGTGCTATGTATTTACAAACCTCTACACACGAGCAGGATGGGACACAAAGTCAATTTTTAAGCGGAATTGAATTCAGAGTTTTTTAAATCCTAGACTGTTTGTCCCACGAAGGTTAAATAACATAGCCTATCCTACTATTTACCCATTAGCTGGAGGGAAAATAGGCTATTAGCGCTATATGAACATCCAAGTTTTGAACTCGGGTCACCGAGTCTAACTCCCACGATGATAAACGCGCCTCGACAATCCTATGGTAGCGCTATTAATTCTAGTAGGGTGTCTAATTAACTTTAACATCATCTTTAATCATCTGAGCTGTGCATCTGTGATCGAAAACCCGATTATTGGTGCTTGTGACAAAAAGATAATTTCTTTATGCATGCATTCATAGAGAGAATGATTATTGCAGATTTATGGTTAACAAGTCTTTCAAACCTTTGCTACTGATTTTGATCCTCATAGGGGCTCCATTGTTTGGAACCTGGGTCAAGCTAGACGACTTATAATGGCTGTGTCTTAACAACGTTAGGGTGTACTAGAAGCGATGATTAAGATAATATGGTAACCTTGCATAACTTTAGATAAATCAACAATGAGTGGTATATTATCATGGCACTGTACTATACTAAGTTCTGTAAATATCAATATATGGAAGTCGTTATGTTGGTGTCTTTACACATAGGCATCTCCCGGAATATAGTTATCCAGCAGACTATAAGAATTACTCAAAATACCTAGCAAGAACTACATACCACCATGAGTGTATGAATATACTTTAAGCAATATACATACGTATGTATGTGTTCAATACGATAATATATATAATATATATATATATATATATATATATATAATATATATAATCATCATGTTGCACAATTAGCACGGATATCCATGACAATCTCTCGCCAACTTTCCAACTATCATTCATTTTCCCAGGGAGGTCCTCTGCGCAGCATCCAGCATCTTTGCATAGCTGGTCAATGTAGGTCGTTGATGGGCGGCCCACACTAGCATGTCCGTGTGTTTTGGCTTCCACAGGAGAACGTCGCCTATGAGCTCGTCTTTGCTTCTCCAGCAGTGCCCTGCATGCCCGTCTCTCTCTCCGAATGGTTTGTGAGATGGGGGGCAGATGGCCATAAAGCTGTTTCCTGTGGGGGTGCTACTTCCACGATTTGTTCAAGACTGCACGCCAGCATTCTTGTGCAGCTCCCATCCAGCTTATTCTCAAGGCGCCTTATTAGGGTCCAAGTAGTACAGCCATACAGCAGCCACAGATATAACCACAGCCTGGAAGAACTGTCACTTCAATTGGCGTCCGAGATCCGACTTCCGTATTACTGATAATTTGTTTGTGGCCAACCACGCTTTTCCTATTCGTGTGTTTATGTCGCTTTCTGTGGATGAGATATTGCTACCTAGGTATGTGAATTGTTCCACTGGCTTAAGGGGCTTACCGTTGAGTGTAAATATGTCTCCTTTTCTTTGAAACATATGATCTCAGTTTTATCGGAGTTCACATAGAGGCCAATATTCTTTGCTGCCTTCTCTAGGCTATGTAGAAGTGACTCGGCCTGTGGCGGTGTATCTTTCAGAGACACGATTTGTGGGAATCTGTCTACCTATCTATTTATCTTAATCAAATATGGTTGGCAGTGATTATTGAAGAGAGGTAAGGAAAACCAATACTAGGACGTGTGGGTAGTATTTAGACTAACGTTCACATACATCAGCCAATAAATCCTTTCTCTTGAAGTAAAGAATAGGTGAATAATTTTGGTGAGGCAAATAAGCGGAACATAATAAAATTGTAAAGACAAAAATATTGACAAATCTGTTCTTTAAATGATGTATAGTATGAATTTCAATCCTCCAAGTCAAGCTGTTAGTGAGCGACTCCGAAATTCGAGCCTTTTCTTTTTGATATACCTAAAACCTTTGACAGGGTAATAGCACAAAAAGATCTCTCCCTCTCCAGATATTGAATGGTTTACTAAAATCTCAAGTCCTTTTTTTTCTCTGGTATCCATGAAATTTATGGCTAGTCTCTGAGAGCCAAAAGGATTTTATGCTGGAGCTTCCCCCCACTCGCAAACTATGTTCTTGGTCCAATGCCTTTCTTTGTTTTCATCAAAAGAGTATCTGACCACATGTTCAGGTCATCATTTTTTATGGTGACCGGCCGATATTTTATGAGAACTCAAGAAACCTTAAACCTCTTTGCAAAAGCCAGATAACTTTAGGATTTAAAGTACCAGAATCTGGATAGGTTTCCTCTCAACTTATTTTGATACTTTGGACAGAATTCAGATTTGTTGCGAAAGGCTTGTGTTTGCGAGGCCAAATTACAATCAACCTGTAGTTTATTTACCTTCTACATCGCTAATTTTATGGAAGATATTTTGGATGACTGTAATCATTGATTTCAACCTATTCTAGAGTTTCCCAGTAAAAACTTATTTTTTGCTGTCCTCTATTCCTCTCACTAACGCAATATTACAATCCAACAGTTTCTTTCCTGGGACATTTTTACTAGGGATTCAAACTCAAACGTGTATATTTTACCCCGTGTGTGTGGGGTGGTTCTTTAAAGTCCTGGGTTAATAGTATCATATTTATCTTAGTTTAGATTTCTGTTTTGTTGTCCCTTTGGAATAACTTTTTTTATAACCTTATACTTAATTTGTCATTCGTAGTTTTTTTTGCTTTTTTAAGCAAAACACAAGATGTCGAACTTTTTGTGGCTGCATTTACCTTGTTTGCCGTGGATTATCAACAGACACAGGGACGGAAGGGCCAAAAGTAACCGCCGGTTTCTGGTGAAAATGCCTCTTGGAAATTTTCATTAAAGTCTTTTTATTGTTGATTGTGGCACTAACTACTATGGGTGTTCTACTGTCCACCTTGGGTGGCCGCAACAGGACGTAAGCAATGGCTCCTGAACTACCATGTTTACGACCCAATCCTGCCGCCGATGTGGATGGGTTGGACTTTAGAAATAATATGCCTAGATAGCCATTTGAACAGTCCTCATTCTCCCCTTTACAGATTTTTGGTTATTCGTCCTGCAGGTGTTTCTAGCCACCTCCTCCTCGTCAGACAGATCTGTGGGGTTAAAGGTTTAGTCGCTGATGAATCCGACAAAGTTAAGAATTTGGTTACAACAGTACCAGTTATGCGATTGAGTGACTTGTCCACAGTGTCCGAACTGCCTTGCCTAGTAATGACTATTTAAAAATATGAACAATTTAACAATAAGAGTGAACACGAACCAACAATTTGCAATGTTTTATGAACTCGAAATATGTATTTGCATTCTCATCGCATGGAACCATTTAGCAATTAAAAATAAGGTCGTATGAACAAAACTTATATTGCTTCCGGTTCTTTTTGACGAAGGATAATTTGGGTATCGATTCAAAGTGAATGCTGTCCGCAACCGCGAGCTGTTCGTCGGAGCATGAGCATTGATTGATCAACACCTTCATTGTATTTTATCAAACTGGTTACTTTTCCTGGAACGACGTGGTTAAGGCATTTTTGTCTACCTACTGGCTAAGCAAACAGTTCAGCTGATAAGGGTTTTGAGAAACATAAACCCCATGTCACGTGCTAGGGTTACGTCATGATGTACTACATAAATTAGGATTGGATAGCTCAAAGTTAGCTTCTTTGGTAGTTTTTCCTGTCCCATTTTTGATTATCCAATTATAGTTAAAAAGTTTGATGATCATATATAACATTTCTAATAGCTGGAAATAAGGGGAATAACAACGAAATTGAATTAACAGATTTTTAACAAACACAACACACACACACACACACACCACATATGCACACAGAAATGGGCATATCTTTTACAGATCCCTGCCATCCCTCACAACCGCCCCAACCCACCACCAGAACCTTCCTCTCATGAAGCCTCAAATGACTGAATCAATCCCGCTGCAGATCCATAAAAAGTTTGATGCAAATAACATAGGAAAGATGTCTTTTCCCATTGGATCGGATGCATCAGATGATAAAAATTTGATGCTTTATACTATATGTCTCTTCTAGACCAAAAGCGGCTTTAAAGCGTGTTACAGATTGCCACAGACACATTGTTTGTTTCCTGGAGTGTGCATGATTTGTCCGATGAGGTTTCCTATAATTGACATATAGGACCTTAGAAACAGAATCCGACCACATGTTTTGACATTTCCCTAAACCCTCCGTGTTCTCAATCATTATACACACATACACACACATATACACACAACACATATATATTATTGCATATCTGGGCAGCAAACTATTTTTGATGCATGTTTTGATTATAATATAATATATATCATATATATATATAATATCATATATATATAATATATATTATATTATATATATATATATAATATTACCAAGCGTTTTGGTAAAAATCCTTTGCGGTGAAAATTAAATATTATATAAAAAAGAAAAGAAGTTAATGTATGAATAAATTTTATTAAACAAATAGATTTTATAGTGTTCTGTGTTTTTTTGTTCATTTTTATTTGGTTCCGCTGGTTTCAGCCTAATTTTAAATGACTACTGTGGTTAGTTATATTTAAATTCGGTCTGCCCTTGTCCTCTGTAGTCAGATCTTAAGCCTGAAGAGCATTAGCAAAACTAATAGTAGGTTCGGTCTGGACTCATTATATATATATATATATATATATATATATAATTGATAATTGAATCATATTACGCACTGTAAGTATTGGTCGGTCATAACTTAGTTCCAGATGTAATTAAGTAAAGTAAGCAAGACAATAAGAATCCGGTTTTAGAGTATCTTTGTAAGTCCTACGTA
>CM042138.1:54072690-54085190 GCA_023376005.1 Doryteuthis pealeii
AATAATTCATTAAATAAGAATGCTTTATTTTCAGCATTATACACACCCCTTGTCGACGGTAATTGGAACTTAGTTTGATTATCTTCAAATGGCAGAGAAATAATTGTTAACCATGCTCTTCTACCTTTCATATGACTGTTGTAGATATTTTTATGCTGATCCTCCAAGGATGGGAGTTCAATCCTTGAAAGAATCAGCATAAACAATCCCCACAATAGTCATATAAAAGGTAGAAGAGCATGGTTAACAGCTCTCCACCTTTTTTTCTTTTATACAACTATTCTCTGCTACCATATATATCTACCAACCACTCTGTATGAGCAGGATGTGACACAAGGTCAATTCTTTGCGGAGTTAAGCTGGTTTAAATTCAGAGTTTTCCTTCTTTAGAATTGGTTGCTTACCCAAGACTAAAGAGCCTAAACTACCCAACATTTACCTATAGCTTGGGGGAGAACAGGTGAAATCATACCTTTCAAACATTAACACAAAGTGAAACACCGAGAGCCTTGTCCAGAATTTTAACTTGGGTCGCCGATTCAATTTCCTAAAGTGATAATCGTTACGTTAAATTCATCTACTTTATGTTCAGCATTCTTGATAAAACAATATATTTGTCATCTTATTTCTTTTGTCTTCTGCAATATTTTAAGCAACTTCATAGTTCTATACTTTCAGAACATGTTAACCTTTATCAAACAACTGCTTGAGATGTTATTGTGAATTCTCACAGTAATTGTTAACCTGGTTTACCTGCGGTCGACCGACTACAGAAAGTTAGCAGCAGATTGCAACAAAATTCCACTGACACGGCCTGCAACGAGCAATCTCAGGAACAGAAATTTAGAGAAAAAAACTCTGGCTCGCACAATAGTCGAGCAAAACACAAAATTCCACTAAAAATTATGAGTTTACAAACACTGTAAGACCTGTCAGCAGTTGGAGTCGTACAAAACAGACTTCACTAGACAGCAGTAACGAGTTACAAACTCTTTTACCGCCCATCCCAACAAAAATCTCCTTTTTATGCCTACTGGAGGAAAGGGTTCTAGGAAGAGCTAGTCTACTACTGGCACACGGTAGCAACGCCACTACTCGTTCACCCCTATCTTCAAATTAATTTTAACAATGCCTTTTGCAGTCTTTCAGGGAATTGACTTTATCTAAAATATTCTATAAATACCAGAATTTCTGGAGGTGCAGTACGACGCCTAAGTGAAAACAGTCACGTCAATCTGTAAGAATTTTTAACTAATTACTCAAGAAACAATATTAACCAATTTTTCTTAACTACTTCTAGACAGATTTATGAATGATTTAATTGGATTTAATTTCTAGTTCAAATAAATAGTTTGGTTCTCTGGAAGGAGCATTTAGTAGAGGATTCGCTTTAAATCCTGTCATATGGAGGAGGTGCGTGGTTTAATGGTTACTGTCGTAAGAAATAGACACAACGAGACAAGTTCAAATCCTGGACGAAGATATTTGCACTAATACACTTGGCAAAGGTATTAATTCAACTATTCTCCCTCAAGCTATGGGTAGATATTAGGACATACTGGGCTCTTTAACTTTGCAACCGGTCTAGGAAGAGGAAAAGTCTGAGCTCAAAATTGTTAAACACCGCTTAAGAAATTGATCTTGTGTCTCATTCTGGGGTTGGTAAATATATATGCGTGTGGAAGTATGTTTTGTGTGTATTTGCACGCATACACACACAATTTCACACAAATGCACGCACTTATATTTATATATATATTTACCAACCCCTCAGCACGAGCAGGATGCGACACAAGGTCAATTTCTCAAGCGGAGTTTATCAGGTTTGAATTCAGAGTTTTCCTTCTCCTAGACCGGTTGCCTAACCATGGTTAAAGAGCCCAGTCTGTCCTACTATTTACCCATAGCTGGAGGGAGAGTAGGATTTATACCTTTCCCAAGGGTATTAGCACTAAGTGAAAATGCAATTACTACGTCCAGGATTTGAACTCGGGGCGACGAATCCATTTCCCAAGACTTTACCCATTACACCACGCGCTTCCTATATATCTATATAGCTGCTTCAATTTTTATTTGGTTTTAGCTCATTTCTGATTTTCTTTTTAAATCTATTCCTTACGTTTAATAATTTTCAACTACTTTATATATGTGTGTATCTCCTATACAAAAAAGTGAGTGTGTGTGTGTGTGTGCTTTTAATGATATTCAATGACCAATTTAACCGGTGTGGCAATCATTCATCTGACACTGCTACTTCTCCCTTACTGTTCCCATCGGTTCAGAGTGGTCAGTCGCCAGACCTGTTGCCACACCACTCAATGATTTGCTCTGTAATCTTCCAGCTCTTCCTTCCCCTCATTTCCGGCTGGGCAGGTGCGCTTGTATCACGGGTCAGTTGGTTTCAACTCCGCGTCGATTACGCTGGCAATCAATAAACCGGCGGGTCGCTGTCTGCTCTGACATAATTCAACTCAGTCAACGCTACGAGCACTGAACCAGGTAGACGAGTGTTGCAAGCTGGGAACGTGGCGACCGGAAGTTATGTCAACAACTTGTATATGACAGACAGATTTGTGTGATACATAGATGACATCAAAGTCATTGATTTAACTTCTGCGTCTACTTATCATATCGCTATTTTGATACCCTCTCTCTCTCTCTCTCTCTCTCTCTCTCTCTCTCTCTCTCTCTCTCCTCTCTCTCTCTCTCTATCTCTATCTATCTCTATCTATCTATCTATCTATCTATCTATCTATCTCTTTTCTGGATAAGGTGAAAGCTTTCTCAACCCATTTCCTTCATAACGTATGCTAATTATGATCTTGTCATGGTATATGAGGCCTTCTATTGTAGTATATGAATTATGAGAACGATTATCTCCATTCTTTTATTACTATATTTTAGCTATAGATCTATATACCACATTTTACAAATAGCAAGAATCTTTGTCTGAAACTACATCACTGCTGACGTCAGGATTTCCTTATTTATTAAAGTTATATTTTCAACGATTATGAAATAGTCATTATCTAATCTTAATTAGCATCTTATTTATTAACAACGTCTTTATTAAAGTCTGAGTTAGATTTACTGCAAAAAATGAAATATGTGTTATAGTTATTTACTAAGCTTAGCTTAGATGTGGCACAAGGCCAGAAGTATGGGGCGCCCAGTGAGAATCGAACTCACTAACAATGATTTACAGAGTAATCTTACTAACCATTACACCATGTGAGGTGCCCATGAAATATGTGTTATATAGCACTAAGAAATGAAGATGTACATAGTATATGTTGGGAATAATTTACATAATGATTTTAACAATGTTTAATAAATAATTACTTTCTGTTACTGATTTCTAATGCAATCATGTTATTCTCAAACGTATTAAAAACAATCCTATATATAATTTTGTATAGAAATCAAATAAACTAACATTAAAATAAATGTGGTATTTTTATATTCGTTCTTATTTAATTTTGTTAGTCTTTCTAATTTAATAAGATATTTTATTACATTAAAATTCTGACACTTGCGCCCAGGGGGCGAATACTTTTGCTAGTACGAATAATTCATAAAATGATAAATGAGCTGTTTCATATTTTCACTAGTTGCGGAAGGAACAAAACAACAACGATGAAGATACTAGTTCGGTTAATTCATTAAACAGTGACTACATTACATTTCAGAAGTTTGACTGGGTAATTCAAAACTTGAATTGCTCTGATTTTATAAACAATCCAAAAAAAAGTCTGTAAAATTCTTTGTATAATGCCAATGTTTCATCTTATAACTTTGGAGGCGTGTGGTGTAATGGTTATAATCGTAGGAAATGGACACGGCGAGATGGGTTGACACAAGGCTGCTTGAATTTCACATAGAAAATGTACGAATACTACTATACCCCCTCCAGCTATGGGTAAATAGTAGGTCAGACTTGGCTCTTTAACCAATTTAAATATGGCAACTGGTCTAGGAGAAGGAAAACTCTGAATTTAAAACAGTTTAGCTGAGTTAGATTTACTGCAAAAAATGAAATATGTGTTATATAGCACTAAGAAATAAAGATTTACATAGTATATGTTACTCAAAACTACTTTGAAGGCCCCTCCTTCCCCTCAGCCTTATACACATATTTACTCTCAGCTACTTTATGTAAAAAAAAGGAGGATTGCTATTGATTTTAACTTTGGCTGCCTCTATTCCAAATGTGGGGATTTCATAAACTTTAATCGATTTGATTTTTTTAATTAATTCAATTTAACTTCAGAAGTCCTGGGAATGACGTTAAACTCTATCTGATGGTGAGGTTCCAGTTTTGGAGGTTGAGGAATGTGGAGCACCCCATTCATCACCATTGCTCCCTGGTCCACTCTGACCGAAGTGGTAGTACCTGTTAGTGTCCCATCTATGGGTTAAATAGAAAAAATGTTTATAAAAAAATTGTATTATCCATTAAAATTGATTTATTTCAAAACTTTATCGGCATTAAATGACCCACTGAGGTTGATATGCCGTAAAACAAAACAAAACAAACAAACAAACAATTAACTTCAGAAGATCTGTTCTATCAAAGAATTGTTGTTGTTGTTGTTGTTGTTGTTGTTGTGGTGGTGGTGGTGGTGGTGGTGGTGTTTCCAGTTCATCCAATTTTTTTCCAGAGCTTTGGGACCATTCCAAAGGCACCAATTACAATTGGTACGACCTTCACCTTCATGTTCCATAGTTTTCTCAGTTCTCAGTCAAGGTGTTGTTGTTGTTGTTGTTGTTGTGTGTGTTTTGTTTGTTTGTTTGTTTTAATACGAACACGTTCTTATATTTGTATGATGACGATATTGTAAGACGATCAGTAATCTAATTCAGAGATTCTCAACCTCTTTTCCCTGTGAATCCTTTTGATTCCTATTTAACTATGATGGATACCCCATACCAATTCGATGTTTAAAAATCCTATTATATCTTTATGATTGAAATTTTTTGACCTGCCTGGACCCCCTAAAAGAATTATAGGGTCCCCGGGGGACATATGGCCCCCTATTGAGAACCACTGATCTAATTAATGCAAGAGGTCGTTGTAATCATACTTTCAAAAGAGCAATAAATGTGCCAAATTGTACGGTTGTTTCCTATCAACATTAGAAACAGGTTCTCTGATTCCATCCTGAAAGGTTTCTTGTCTCCTTTCACAACAGTAAAACAATTTTTTTCAAATCGCAATTTTCATTCATTTTCTGTGATATATTTCATTTGAGACTTAACAATGGACAATATGAGTTCGATATTGATAATTTTATAAAAGTAAAATGAAAAATATTCACCAAAATCTCTTTGATGTTTCAAAGAGAGAGAGGGAGAGAGAGAGAGGGGGGAGAAGAAAGAAAGAAAAAAAAGAAAGAAAGAGATCAATATTCTTTTGTGTGGCATGTGGATGTTATAAGAAAGAAAATCCACCACACAGAAACATCAAATTTCATGTCAGGGAAGAACAGATATGAGTTTGTTTTTATGAGGGTTTTTTCTCGTTGATTATAGAGTCTGACTAGATTATTAAACGTTAGCTGTTGTGGGGATTATTCTGGATTATCATTTAAAAGAGCACAGCTTTTTTTTCTTTTTAAGTGCCCTCTTTGCAATCATGACATGTCATTTCGTCTTCATTTTTTTTTTTTCATTTTTTCTTTTAAATTTTCAATCGAATTGTTTTAATTCTAATTTTTGGTTTGTTGTTTGGAGCTTTCGCATTTGTTCTCATGTCACTTCTATTTACATATGATGAGTTTTTCACATCAGGTCTAACCGATGGTCTTTCACTTGGGCCTGGGTGTCAGCATTTTCCCTCAGGTCTCCAATTCACTTCTAAGTATCCTAAACGATTTTAGTAGTGCTGTGGTCTAGGTGGCTCCAGTTCTTCTTCTAATCTTCATCCAGTCTCTTTTCCCGGTTCTTGGGAACTGTTCCATGTCCTCGGACTATGATTAGCATCACCGTGATCTTCATGTTCCATAGGTTTCTTAGCATTCCGGCAACGTCCAGTTATTTGTCCAGCTCTTCTAATTTAACTCTGGGGTCTGCTGGCACAGCAATATCTACTAGATAAAAAGTTATTTTCTTCTTGTTGATTAAAACTAGGTCTGGTCTTCTGGCCGGGATTGGCTGATCTGTTTGTAACTAATAGTCAGAGAGAATGTAATGTTTCATTTTCTAACTCAGATTCTGGTTTGTGCATATAACATTTGTTAATATGGTGAACTTCTATTTTATTGTACAATTCTCCATGGATCAACTTCACCACCCACTTGTGCCTGTACTTGTATTCTTTTTGTGTTGGTTCTTTGCATTCACTTAACTGTTTCATCTCTGTGTGCACATGTGCACTTGTAATTCTCCTGCGTATAATCAATTTTTGTTTTGATATAATTAGAAAATGAAACGCACCTGAAACCTGGATACAAACGGATCATCCAACTCAGACTAAAAGACCAGACTTAGTTTTAATTAACAAGAAAAAGGAACTTTTATATAGTGGATTTTTCTGTAGCAGCAGACCACAGAGAAAGGCGAAAAGCCGGAAAAAATATCTGGACGTTGTCAAAGAGCTAAAAAGCTGTGCAAAATGAAAGTGGCAGTAATACTAATAGTTGTCTGGGCCCTTAGATAAATGTATAAGAACCTGGAAAGAATATTTGGGTGGAGATTAGAGAAAAATCGAAACCATTCTTACCACAGCACTACTAAAATTGGCCAAGATACTTAGAAGAGTGATGGAGACCTGAATTGAGTTTATATCGCTGGGCCCCAGTGAAAAAGCATCAGTTAGAGATGGTGCAAAAAAATATAATAATAATAATAATAATAATAATAATAATAATAATAATAATAATAATAATAAGAAGAAGAAGAAGAAGAAGAAGAAGAAGAAGAAGAAGAAGAATTCAGTAGTCTGGATGGTCTCAATCGGCTAGAATACTCAGAAGAGTCCTGGAAACCTGAGGAGACTTGTTGTCAATCAGACTCCAGTGAAATACCATCAGCTAACGCTGATGTGAAAAACTCAAAAGGAGTGAAAATAATAATAATAATAATAATAATAATAATAATAATAATAATAATAACAGAACTTGCCTGAGAACTGAGGAAAATGTTGAACAAGAAGGTGAAGGTCATGCCAATAGTAACTGATGCCCTTGGAAGGGTCTGGAAAAGAATTTGTGTGAATTGGAAATAAGAGGAAGAATCGAGACCATCCAAACTACAACACTGTTGGAATCGGCTAGAATATTCAGAAGGGTCCTAGAGACCTGAGGCGACTTGCTGTCACTCAGCTTCTAGTGAACCACCGGCTACGGCAGGTGAGAAAAACTTAATAATAATTATAATAAGTACTTGACAGAGAACTGAAAAGCTGGAACATGAAGGTAACGGTCATACCAATTGCAGTTAGTACCATTTGAACCGTATCCAAGGGTTTGGAAAAGAGTCTAGATGAATTGGAAATCAGAAGAAGAATCGAGACCATCCAAACAACAACATTGTTAAGACCGACTAGAATACTCAGAAGAGTCCTGGGGACCTGAGAAGACGCACTGTCACTTCTCTAGTGGAAGATCACCAGCTAACGCTGGAGTGAAAAGTTCGCAAGGAATGAGGCGACATAGACTATATGTGCCAGGTAAAGAAGAGGAAGGAGGTCTCGTCAACATTGAAGATAGTGGGGATACGACATTCCGAACACATGACGAATACACAAAGAAAGGTAAGGAAATACTAATTACAGCAGCCAGGAAAAGCAATTGCAACATATTAACAAGCAGAAATGCATCAAAAATTAAAAAACAGAATAGGAATAAAAACAACTACATGGGTACATCAAGTGTCAAACTCAAGAGATATCATATCAGAAGACATGGACATGGCTTTGCAGAGGAAACCTCAAGAGAGAAACTGAATATCTTATAATCACAGCACTAGACAATGCCATAAGAACAAACTATATAAAGGCAAAAATAGATAAGACGCAGCAGAATAGCAAGTGCAGAATGTGTGGAGACAGAGACGAAACGGTTAATCATATAATAAGCAAATGCAGCAAACTAGCACAAAGAGAGTACAAGACTAGGCACAGTGTGAAAAGTAATCCACTGGGAATCGTGCAAGAAGTTCAATTTTCACCACACAACTAAATTGTAAATGCACAAGCCTGAACCTGTCCTGGAGAATAAGACACATAAATTCTCTGGAACTTTGAGGTACAGACGGATCACCTGATCCCGACCAGGAGACCAGACCTAGTAATGATTGACAAGGAGAAAAGACCCTGTTATCTCGTGGATTTTGCCGTCCCGACCGACAACCGGATGAAAATGAAAGGAAGCGAAAATATAGACAAATATTTGAATCTTGAATGAGAACTGAAAAAAATATGTAACATGAAGGTGAAGGTCGTACCAATTGTAATTGGTGCCTTTGGAATGGTCCCCAAAGCTCTGGAAAAAAATTGGATGAACTGGAAATCAGAGAAAGAATCGATACCATCCAAACTACAGCACTGTTGAGATCGGCTAGAATACTCAGAAGATTCCTGGAGACTTGGGGAGACTTGCTGTCACTCAGCCTCAAGTGAACCACCGACTGCGGCAGGTGTGAAAAACTCATGATGATGATGATGATGATGATGATGATACATTCCATTTCGGAAAGCTTAGAAATAAAAACAATTTGTCAGTAAAGAAAACTTACAAAAGAATTTTCTCTTTCATCTCGTTTCTCAAGGCTTGTCTCGAATGGTACAATTAGATATTTTTGATAATAAGAAAAAAAAAGTTAAATCCATAAGTAAACGGAGACGAGCGAATAAAATGGATTTCTTTTGTTTGCACTCAGACAAATTTTAAGTAAAGATTTACGAAAAGTCTCTACAAAATTCACTTATTTAAATCCGAAGATGTCGATTTTGTTGGATGTCTTGGTTTGTTTGGTTGGTTGGTTATTTTGTTTTACGGTGTATCAATCCTTTTCAGGTCATTTAATTCCGAATCAAGTCATTTTGATTAAAAATAGACTCAGGTTGATTGCAGTACCTGCTGTTGCTTAAGTGGTCTCGTAATTAGGCATTGAACAAATAAAATTTGAATTTCCAGATATATAGAAATAATCTTTTAATTTGTAGCCTACAAAAATTATCGTAGTTTTCTAAATGATTTGTGTCTCAAAGTCGAAAACAGAAAAGAATGTTGAAAATATTCAGAAAGAAGAAAAAAGAAAGAAAGAAGGAAAGAAGGAAGAAGAAAAGAAAAATGACGGAAGGGAGGAAAGAGGATAGAATGGAATAGAGACGACAAGTAAAGCAGGGAGAAATAGGAAGGAAGGAAATCTGGCAGTAAGGGAAGATAGAATGAGTGGAGAAGAAAGAGGGAAGATAGAAAGGGAAATGAGTAAAGAAGAAAGAGAGGAGATAGAAAGGGGAAATAAGTAAAGAAAAAAACGAACAAGCGAGGAAGATAGAGAGACAAAGATAGTAAAGGAGAAAAGAGAGGGAGATAGAAAGAGGAAGAGAGTAAAGAAGAAAGAGAGGGAGATAGAAAAGGAAAGAGAGTAAAAAAGACAGAGAGGGAGATAAAAAAGGGAAGTAAGTAAAGATAAAGGGCGGAAGATAGAGAGAAGAAGATAGTAAAGGAGAAAGAGAGGGAGATAGAAAGAGGAAAAGAGTAAAGAAGAAAGAGAGGGGGATAGAACAGGAAAGAGAGTAAAAAAGACAGAGAGGGAGATAAAGGGAGGAAGATAGAGAGAAAAGGATAGTAAAGAGAAAGAGAGGGAGATAGAAAGAGGAAGATAGAAAAAGAAAGAGAGGAAGATAGAAAAGGAAAGAGAGTAAAAAGACAGAGAGGAGAAAAGGGAGGAAGATAGAGAGAAAAGGATATAAAGGAGAAGAAAGGAGAGAATAGAAAGAGGAAGATAGTAAAGAAGAAAGAGAGGAAGATAGAAAAGGAAAGAGAGTAAAAAAGACAGAGAGGGAGATAAGGAGGAAGATAGAGAGAAAAGGATAGTAACGGAGAAAGAGAGGGAGATAGAAAGAGGAAGAGAGTAAAGAGAAAGAGAGGAAGATAGAAAAAGGAAAGAGAGTAAAAAAGACAGAGAGGGAGATAAAGGGAGGAAGATAGAGAGAAAAGGATAGTAAAGAGAAAGAGAGGGAGATAGAAAGAGGAAGATAGTAAAGAAGAAAGAGAGGAAGATAGAAAAAGGAAAGAGAGTAAAAAAGACAGAGAGAATAAAGGGGAGGGAGATAAAGGGAGGAAGATAGAGAGAAAAGGATAGTAACGGAGAAAGAGAGGGAGATAGAAAGAGGAAGATAGTAAAGAAGAAAGAGAGGAGATAGAAAAGGAAAGAGAGTAAAAAGACAGAGAGGGAGATAAAGGAGGAAGATAGAGAGAAAAGGATAGTAACGGAGAGAAAGAGAGGGAATAGAAAGAGGAAGAGAGTAAAGAAGAAAGAGAGGGAGATAGAAAAGGAAAGAGAGTAAAAAAGACAGAGAGGGAGATAAAGGGAGGAAGATAGAGAGAAAGGATAGTAGACGGAGAAAGAGAGGGAGATAGAAAAGGAAAGAGAGAAAAAGACAGATAGGAAGAGAAGAGAAGAAAGAGAGGAGATAGAAAAGGAAAGAGAGAGTAAAAAGACAGAGAGGGAGATAAAGGGAGAAGATAGAGAGAAAAGGATAGTAACGGAGAAAGAGAGGGAGATAGAAAGAGGAAGAGAGTAAAGAAGAAAGAGAGGAAGATAGAAAAGGAAAGAGAGTAAAAAAGACAGAGAGGGAGATAAAGGGAGGAAGATAGAGAGAAAAGGATAGTAACGGAGAAAGAGAGGGAGATAGAAAGAGGAAGAGAGTAGGAAGAGAGAGAAGAGAGGGAGAGAGAAAGAGAGTAAAGAAGAAAGAGAGGAAGATAAAAAGGAAAGAGAGTAAAAAAGACAGAGAGGGAGATAAAGGGAGGAAGATAGAGAGAAAAGGATAGTAACGGAGAAAGAGAGGGAGATAGAAAGAGGAGAGAGAGTAAAGAAGAAAGAGAGGAAGATAGAAGGAAAGAGAGTAAAAAAGACAGAGAGGGAGATAAAGGGAGGAAGATAGAGAGAAAAGGATAGTAACGGAGAAGAGAGGGAGATAGAAAGAGGAAGAGGGAAAAGAAGAAAGAGAGGAAGATAGAAAAAGGAAAGAGAGTAAAAAGACAGAGAGGGAGATAAAGGGAGAGATAGAGAGAAGAAGTAACGGAGAAAGAGAGGGAGATAGAAAGAGGAAGAGGGTAAAGAAGAAAGAGAGGAAGATAGAAAAAGGAAAGAGAGTAAAAAGACAGAGAGGGAGATAAAGGGAGGAAGATAGAGAGAAGAAGATAGGGAGAAAGAGAGGGAGATAGAAAGAGGAAAGAGTAAAAGAAGAAAGAGAGGAAGATAGAAAAAGGAAAGAGGAGTAAAAAAGACAGAGAGGGAGATAAAGGGAGGAAGATAGAGAGAAAGATATTAAAGGAGAAAGAGAGGGAGATAGAAAGAGGAAGAGAGTAAAAAGAAAGAGAGGAAGATAGAAAAAGGAAAGAGAGTAAAAAAGACAGAGAGGAGATAAAGGGAGGAAGATAGAGAGAAAGATAGTAACGGAGAGAGAGGGAGATAAGAGGAAGAGAGAGAAGAGAGGGAGATAGAAATAGGAAGAGAGTAAAGAGAAAAGAGAGAGATAGGAAGAAGGAAGAGAGTAAAGAAGAAAGAGAGGAAGATAGAAAAAGGAAAGAGAGTAAAAAAGACAGAGAGGGAGATAAAGGGAGGAAGATAGAGAGAAAAGGATAGTAAGGAGAAAGAGAGGGAGATAGAAAGAGAAGAGAGTAAAGAAGAAAGAGAGGAAGATAGAAAAAGGAAAGAGAGTAAAAAAGACAGAGAGGGAGATAAGGAGGAAGATAGAGAGAAAGGATAGTAGGAGAAAGAGAGGAGATAGAAAGAGGAAGAGAGTAAAAGAAGAAAGAGAGAAGATAGAAAAAGGAAAGAGAGTAAAAAGACAGAGAGGGAGATAAAGGGAGGAAGATAGAGAGATGAAGATATTAAAGGAGAAAGAGAGGGAGGTAAAAGAGGAAGAGAGTAAAGAAGAAAGAGAGGGGGATGAAAGAGGAAGAGAGTAAAGAAGAAAGAGAGGAAGATAGAAAAAGGAAAGAGAGTAAAAAAAGACAGAGAGGGAGATAAAGGGGGGAAGATAGAGAGAAAAGGATAGTAACGGAGAAAGAGAGGGAGATAGAAAGGGGAAGTTGGGTAAGGAAAAAAGAGAGCAAGAAAGATGGCAAGAGAGAGAAAGTACAAAAATAAAAATGAAGGAAAGAAGATGCTCTATATCATTTTTCCAGTCTCCATTTTAGCCAACTGCAATTTGTTTTACAATGATCCACATTCGCATGCCGTTGTTTATGGGATTTAAAAACAATTTTTATGTTATTAAATCGTGCGGAAACACTTCGGGGGAAAATAGAAACCAATCGACA
>CM042138.1:54090190-54112690 GCA_023376005.1 Doryteuthis pealeii
TTTTGATTTAATGCGTCCTGGGACTCACACATTTGTTTTGAATGAGTCCCCAGGAAAAATTATAGGTCCCAACTAAAGCCGCCTAACTCCTACCTTGTAACCTATCCTGTGTAATTCATTTCTAAGAAACTATTTACTGTTAGCTTGAAATGGCGAGGGAAGAAAAAAGAAAAATACTGGGATGCATGGATACGATTTTACTGCGTCCTTTTAGATTTTTGTGTGTCAGGGACGCAGGGCGTGTACCTATCAGCATCTCTGGTTAACAGAATGAGAACAATCTATCACAATAGATTAAAGGAAGGGTTCGGTTCGAAGTTTCGTGAAGCCTAACGATTACATGAGGGCTCCTGAATTCGATGTGAAGGTTCTCGAATACGACAAGAAACACCTGAAGACCTTGGCTGAAACGTTGTGTATATAACAATGAAGATGTGGACAACAGTCTGAAAAATATAAATAATACAAAAAAATCTATAAAAAAAATGCTTTATTTATTTAGGGCTGAAAGATTGCATGCAAGCTCGAAATTTTGTAAATTAGTTTTGTTAATTGGAAGTTTAATGGGGAAGTTTTATTAAGGAAATGAGAAAGACGATGACATCTAAAAAATAACAGAAGACATTTATTCATCTAAAGAAATCTAAAGGAATGGCTATAACACTCTAAGCATCATCATCATCATCATCATCAACATGTAGCACTGATAGCACTAATACGCTCTCTCTCTCTCTCTCTCTCTCTCTCTCTCTCTCTCTCTCTCTCTCTCTCTTGCTAACCGTATATATATGGTATTTGTGGAAAAGGTGACTTACCGGTGAAATGGTCACAATGGTTAGTTGATGCAAGTTTCACAATGATAAGACAGCGATATAACAAATATAAAGTGCTCAATTCGTGAGTAGAGCAAATTTATTATAATAATGCTACACAGTAATAACCTACTCGAGTTTCACCATAAGAATCTTCAGGGTTAAATCCACTGGATTAATCAAGATATTGCATTTTTTGGCGTCATCGCAAAAAAATACACACGTGCAATCGACTGCAATTAATCAATATCTTGATGGATTTAATCCTGAAAATCCTTATGGTGAAACTCGAGTAGGTTATTACTGTGTACCATTATTATAATATATATATATATATGGGGGGCACTTGTGTGAGTATATATGTGTGTATGCACATAAATAAAACGTAATTAGAAAAGGGATTAAGGGGGCAATCAAAAATGCCCTCAATGTTATTAAGTTTTTATTTCTTTTGAAGGTTTTCATTATCTTTCGCCAACCCACTCCCATCGTTTGGGAATTACATAAATTGCTTTTAAGTTGGAGAGATTTATGGAATACTTGAGGCATTGTGCTAAGTGTAAGTACAGAATGTAATAGATGAATGTATTTATTGTACAGCGAATAAAAACCAGGAATGGATTATGAAAACGATGACCCTTCTCCCTCTCTTCACCGATCACTTCACAAATAATTGGCCTTCAAGCTGAAGACAAATATATTTGCATTTTCTGTTCAATAAAATGAGTCGAGGTGGTTTGTTCTATTTGTCACAAATGCATTTGGTACAAATAAAAATAGAAAGATACATCACGCATTTGAATAAGCGGAATTTTTATCTGAGATAAGGTACACTAATCAGTTGATCTGTGGCAGAAGTACCGATCTATGTAAATATACCCCGAGTGTTATATATATATATATATATATATATATATATATATATATATATATAGAGAGAGAGAGAGAAGAGAGAGAGAGAGAGAGGGAGATGTGAGGTATCCAAAACTTGGTAGTAAGGGATGATTCTATATATGATTTTTAAGACACACTATTATTATTGTATGATCCAGTATGTATAAATACAATGAATCTTTAAATCACTACAGGGAGCTAAATTTTGGTCGAAATAAATTTATTATGGAATAACGGTGTTGAGTTTTTCCTTCATTTCAAAGATATATATATATATATATATATATATATATATATATATATATATATATACTGTGTGTGTGTTATATTTAGAGGTAAATAGCGCTCAATATCGTGGATAGAGCCTGCAAATCAATCATATATATATATATATATATATATATTATATATATATGTGTGTGTGTGTGTGTGTGTGTGTGTGTGTGTGTGTGTGTGTGTCACCAAATTAGCAACACGAAAGAGAACTACATTTCTCCTAAACATGGATGACTTCAGGCTGGACAGAAGAGTTCCATTATCATGAAGGTTTCTTTATAAACCGAAATGTTCGAACATCAATTTCCTCATTTTACTCCTATTCTGCACTACCAAAGTAAAATATTATATATATATATATATATATATATATATATATATATTATATAGAGAGAGAGAGAGAGAGAGAGAGATAGTGTAATAAGTGGTGTCCATAATAAGCATCACTTCTTTGGCAGTGGTGGTTAACAACATGTTAAATGTAATTACCGGCCCCTCCGCACAATCAGGATGTAATACAGGTTTGAATTCAGAATCTTCCTTCTCGTAGACCGGGGTCTGTCCTGTTATTTATACTCGTAGCTGGAGAGAGAATACACCATTGGGCAAATTAATTGAAACAACTGCTTTAGTTTCTTTTCTTTTGCTATACGGTCAGTTTTAGACCCACTCGAGATAGTGTGTGATCGGTTTTTATTTTCCTCAGATCAGGTCATTTGCTGTGGTGCGCAGTAATATGAATCTGTTTTAAGGCTATATGATGAAATTTGTTTTGTGTTGAAAAATATTGTGTCATTTGTGATTGCATTAGATTTTTATCCCGCCCAGACACCATTGTTCAACTGTCGATTAGTTGTCCTATGGACATTGATTTCGATGGACGTTACTACCAAAACAGCAGGAACACACTGACAAGCCTTACAGAGAGATAGAGGATATTATAATAATAACGGTATTTTTCCTTTTGTTTCAATTAATTTTCACAAGAGTATATTTGGATGCATACATTTCCCAAGGAAACGCTAAGTGCGATGCAAACAGCCTCAAACAGAATTTGAAGACGGATCACCATGTCCATTATAACCAGTACACAACGGGAACCTCTATATAAGCAACGTGTTATATATATATATATATATATATATATATAATATATATATATATATATATATTATTGATAATGGAGATTGTGTGTATTTCTGTCTGTAACAAAAACTTCGTCACAGTTCTACGTCACAGCTTACGTCACAATATTCTTGTGTTATATAAACTCAAAATTTAAAAACTAAAAAGTTTACAAATAAATAAATACCCACGATTTTGTGTAAAATTTATGTGCAAAATATTCAAAATTATTTGATTAAGAATTAATACGTGCACGCAACATTTTATTTGAGGGGGACAGGACTAAATTTCTATTTCAAATTGTTTTTTGTTTTCTTGTTTTTTACTCCTTTAATAAATATCAGGATTTTGCTTACTTATGATACAAAATCTATGACATTGAATTTTTAACTCCCACACCCTCAGGCAATATCGTTCAAAATATAATGTTTACACCGCCCCGAGGGGGGGGGGTGCTAGTATATATAAAGTAAGTAAAATCGTTGGGGTGGCCTAATGTCGGTATCAGCCAGACAACGACGGAGTCTATCCCCCTTTCACTAGCACAAGGAGTTGTTTGTCTGAGGTTGGGCGCCACACCTACCATCAGCTCCTCACTTCACCGCACAGATCCCTGTGCTACTCATACGCTGAGTTGGCAAAGGGTCGGTATTGAACCAGGAACCTTGCTATTCCTAGTCAAGTGCTCTACCGAATGAGCTAAACCAGCCCTTATCTTCAATATGTGAAGAAAGAAAGAACGCCTACTATGTTTGAGCGCGATTTATTGTTCGTTTACGCATACATCAATCTGGCCAATGAGAATTGAATCTGTGAATTGGCGATGAAACAGAAAAGAAATGTAACTGAAGGAATAAGGAGCAGCCATGGATGGCAAACTATTTATTTATAATGCATTTGACATTAACAGATTTGCCAAAAAGGATATTGTATTCTATTTCTTATTTCCTTGTTTTATTTCATTTATCATTTTTGTATATTCTGTTCACACACACACGCGCACACCAAAACACACACACATATATATGCAAGTTGAAAAATGAAAGTGAATCCGACAATTATGTTGAAAAAAAAATAAAAGGAAAGAAAATGTTGTATGGATAAAAATTATTTATTGGAGTACCGACACGTGTTTCGACCAAGAGTTTGTCCTTGTACACATTGTATTATTATTATTTTATTATTATTTCAAATACAAAATAAAATAAAATAATAATAGCAAAAATAAATAAATTTTAAGTATACAAGAAAACGGTCATCATCAGGGCAATATATTTTGATATTTGATAATAATATAATAACAATAATAATAAATAGAATACAATTTGTACAAGGACAAACTCTTGGTCGAAACACGTGTCGGCACTCCAATAAATATTTTTTATCCATACAACATTTTCTTTCCTTTGATTTTTTTCAACATATATATATGTTTGTGAGTGTGTTATTCGCTTTGTATACTTTTTGTTTATTGTGTTCCCCCCCCACACATATATATATATATATATATATATATATATATATATATATATATATATATATATATATACATATATATATATATATATATATATAGAGAGAGAGAGAGAGAAGAGAGAGAGAGAGAGAGAGAAAGAGAGAGAGGGAGAGATTTGTATAGAATATTGATAATATTTATAAGTAAATAATGTTCAATACCATGGATAGTGCATTTATATCTAAGTTAGGATAGTGTAGACATGGAATTATTCGCTTTCGATTTCAGCTATCAAACCAAATTTTCTTAACTGCATACCCCGAATCCAGTCTTAATTAAACTCTTTTTTTAAATTCCCATGAATCCTATTCTGTACTCTTTGTTTGCAGTCGCTTATACAGCAAGGGATGTCCTGTACTACTGGACATTCGGTCCGAAGAAGGCAGTGGATGTGAACGCTGGCATGACCCTATCACAGTTTGACCTCATAGATATGCCTGCCTGGAATGGATCCACAAACTTCCGAGGGGGTGAGTCCAACATTTTATTTTAATCTTTCATTTTCTAATACTCCCTATTCTACACGTCACTTTAAACTGACAAACGTCGCCAAAACTGTCATCTTATTATAATGGAGATTGTGGGTTTGTCTGTCTGTAACCGAAACTATATTACTATGCAAGTCACAGTCCCTTTAGTTATTTACATCATATTCTCTCCATGATTTTATTTTTATTTAAACCTCAATTATTAATAAAATTGTTTTACATCATTAAGACTGTTGACCATATCTACATACTAATAACATGCAATTGTATTTATATATACAACAAAATAGAGGTTTACAGTATGAATGGGAAGGCTAATTTGCATATTTATCTTAAAAAATTGATTTTAATAAATATATGCTTAGTAATACTAATTGTTTGGTTTTATCTTATTGAATATGAGCAGAAATCTCTTCAATAAATCTTAAAAGAAATCCCTTAACAAGAAGAAATAACTGTAATATTATTCTTTACTTCCTATTTTAACTAAATAGTTTAATTAGGAAAATTTACCAATGAAAGACGGGAGTAATGAAAAATGATGGAAGAGTTAGTTTCAAAGTTGTTCTATTTTTCAATCATACCCCCTCTGTTCAAAATCTTTTTATCTACATTCTTATTCAGTTTCATTAGCCTTTCTAATTTAATATCATATTTTATTATAAAATTTAACTAAAATACTTGCACCCGGAGGGTGCATATATATGCTAGTTCATATAATTTCGTTCGCCATTTCTAACACTTCTGTGCACACTATCAAAAATCAGAATTCATTTTATTTTCATTTTTATTGGAGGCGCGTGGTGTAATGATTAGAGTCGTAGGAAATGGACTCGTTGACCCGAGTTCAAATCCTGGACAAAGCGACAGTTCACATAGCGCTAATACCTTGAGAAAGGTATGAATCCTAGTACTCTCACCCCAGCTATGGGTAAATAGTAGGGCAGACTGTGCTCTAACTTTGGTTAGGCAAGCAGTCTAGGAGAAGGAAACTCTGAATTCAAACCTATTAAACTCCGCTTGGGAGGTCACTGCTAGAAAAGGCTCCGTCCTAATTAGTGATCTATTTCACTAATTTCTTATTAATTTATCAGAACTGACAAAAGGACGGTCTTTCCCAATTAGACAATTGACATTTGATTAGATATTTTGGAAAAGTGAATTATTCTAAGCTGGTGGTTCCCAAACTTTTTCAGGCTAGTGCCCCCTTGGCTTCCCGGTAGATTCTTAGTAACCCTCTCATACACACATATAATTTTTTGGTATGCTTCAAATTGAAAACAACTATATTAAACAGAAATATATATTAATACTACGAAAATGGTGAAATTGAATTTCTCAAAATGAAAACAGAAAAAAACGGAATTTACCAGAAGTGAAAAGGAAATCAAGGTAAATTTTAAACGGAATGTAGGACCCTACAAGATTTAAATTAATATGCAGAGCTTAGAAATCTGAGTTAAGCTTTGACCTTTTTCAGTTGTCTGCTAAATCTGCTCTCTCGCCTAGCTGGGCGGCATGTGGTAACAGGTAGCGCCACTGTACCTGCTGTGTACAGGCGTCAAGAAATATTTAGACTTTTGACTCTGATTTTGAACTACGTAACAAAACTATGCTTTCATTTATAATTGTCAATTTTATTCTGTATAAAATGCATACGTGTTCTTTTACCTTAGTATCTATGACATATATTTTGTCATTTAGATTTTGTAAAAAAAAACAAGTTATTTATTAACTGCTCCACCCTGTCACCCTCACAGCCTCCCCCACCCGCCCCTTTTTGCATCACCGCTCTCTAGATTTTCCACTGTCGCCACGTTAAGAACCACTGCTCTATTCTGCTGCCTTTCCATCTCGATGAATTTTACCAAAATATTTTGGTACGAGGTGATCTTACCCATTGCTTCCAAGATCTAAAAATTCACCATTGCTTAGCTACTTTTTCTCTCCTTCAGCCACTGGCCATACTGCATATCATTGATATTTTGTTCCATAATTTGAAAGTACTTTGTTTGATTTACCCAAATTGAATCTATATAATATCTATTAATAATGAAGATTCGCTTCCTTTTTTTGTCTGTAACAAAACTACGTCACTGCTTACGTTACTATATCCGAAATCGTTATAACATAGAATAAATACACTCAAAATTTGAGCATGCAACATTAGACAGTCCTCATTGTTTTTTAAAACAAGTTTTAATAGATACATCCCAAGTATCATATATTTATATATAGTTTGTTTTATTTTAATTGATATTCAAAGTTAATATAACTTAGTTTCGATTTCAAATTGTTTTATTTTTTACCCTTATAATAATTTGATGATTTGATGATTTATGGTTCAAACTTTCCGACATTTAATTTTTTACTTCCACCTCCTCAAGCAATATCTTTCAAAAATGTATTTTTACATAGCCCGGAGGGTGTTTTTTCTATTTTGCTAGTTATATAAATACCCATAAATATTTGAGTGAATCTCTTGTTCCCGACAAAATAATGTATTTCTTCATTTATTCTTTATGCTTTTTTCTATTTTTGTTTACTAAATGAATTCTCTCCTAATTACAAAAAATATTTCATTTTTATCTAAAAAGGATTCTGATGATTCTATGTTATGGACAATATTGATCCGATGATCATATAAGAGAGGAAATATCAGTCCCCAAGCGCCGTAGACTCTGTGCATGTATGAGTGTGTGTGCGAGATTATTTGTGTGGGCGCATGCGTATTGAATCTTAAGTAACCATTACGCATTTATTATAATATCCAAATATACCATTACAGTCTAGTTACTCTGAAAACATCAGTTCCCCCTAGCTCTCCAAAGTTAAGCAGCGATTAGTTCGTTCAATACTTAATTGGGTGACCACTTAACCAAAAGCTGGTACTGTAAACACCCTGAGTCTTCGTTTGTAAGGATGACTTGATTCAGCATTAAACGACCCGAAAAAGGTTTATATGCCGTGAAACAAAACAACCAAAAAACTATTTTACCTTTCTTGCTGACTCATCATTTGCATATCATGGTTTTATATTCTATTATCTTTAATCTTTAAAGTAATTTACTTAAAAAAAAAAATTATTATAGACTTTTCAATTATTTTCAGATATTGTGTTCATCTCTATACTTGGTCTACTCAACGACCGAAAAGTATTGTTTTCATATATCTCGATAAAGATGAGGCCAACAGTCCGAAAAATCAAAATAATACATATCGAGTCTCACTTCAAAAATTCAGACAAATATCATCTTACTTGTTCAGATTTGCAATAATAAACGTTTTAAGGTACAGCTAAATAGACGATCAACTACATAACAAAAGTGTGTTTATTTCTGGGAAATCTAAATGGAATTTTGATTAGAAAGTTCACGAATGCACCCGTTAGAATACAGTCTTCTGTATAATGAGCACAATTAGGTGAGACCTTATCGGTACACAATTATCTCATTTCCGCGGGTGGACAACTCAAGCTGTACTGTCTATCAAACAAGCCGAAAAAATACAGTTGGTAATACGGAGATATTGCGATAGAAGTGCAATTGAGAATCAAAAAAGAAACAGAAAGAAAATATGTCTGACTTCGAGGCCAGGTTTTTTTTTTTTTTTAGTGCGATTACTTGATAACATTCAAAAATAATTAAAAAAAGAAACAAGTCAACTTCTTCTCACTTCTCTACATTTAATCGACGATATTTTAAGGTTTCCTTTATTCTTAAATTGAAAACAACTTTAATTTTAGACAAATAGAACAAATGTTTCAATATTTTCCCAGATCACGATGTGTCTCTGTTATGGACTAGCCTATCTGACCTTTTCTTAGAGAGTAAATGAAATGTTCCAAGACTACTTGTGTACTGCTGTTTAGAGCAGTCGAGAGATCATTACGATAACCGTCTTCTTAAGACCTCATTTCTGAGCACTCTGTGGTCAAGTACTTTATTGCTAAGGCAAACCTCTATTTTGATGTACTAGTATACCGAACATTCTCTGTTCCTGTATAAAACTATCTCTTAACAACCTCCTTCATCTTCAGAGACATCCCACTGAAAATTACCAAATTTACTGTCACTTTCCGGACCGTTGCAAATTCACAGTAACGCTGCATTTATTCTGCAAAATAGATAATCATTCCATCATTTTCTGTAGCAGAAACAATCTGTCAGGGGTCTGTATGCATGAAATAAAAAGAAAATAAATGGTGAAATGATTTATTTATTGCTCCAACCAGAACGTCTTGGCTGTTAGCAAATAAGATAGTTTTGCGGAAATGAAGTAGAAACGTCCCAATTCGCTTGTTTTCCGTAAAGAGATTCAACTTCTCTTTAGTGACAAGAAACCTGTCCGAACAATTAAAGAACATAATTTCGTTGATTTCCTTCCTGAAGGAAATAGAAAGTTTGCCGCCAGAACTCTTTAAGTGCCAGGTGTTTTTGACAGTCTTTAATGAAGACGGTTGAAAGAAACAACTACAACAACTAAAAAGAAAATGATTATGTTTTTTGCTCTGTCTCAGAGACAAAGATTCATGAAGAACGAAAATCAAAAAGAAAAAAATAAGATGAGCAGAAATCAGAGGAGAAAGGATCAAAATCAAAAATATTAACGAAAAAGGAAAGAAAACGCAAGGAAATGAATCCTAAATTGATTGGATGGAAGATCGAGAGAACGGAAATAAATGAATAAAGTAAAAAGAAAGAAAGAGACGATCCAATGAATAGAGGTCAACAAAAATAAAAATAACATATTACGAATATGACACGAAAAAAAGAAAAAAGAATTTCGAAAAAAGAAAATAATTTGGAAATTGAAAGGTAAATATCTACCTGGTGGTTGAAAGGGTTGCATATTACCCAGAAGGCACCGCTCCTGGTCGGTTTTCAAGAACCGGTGAAAAGCAGGATTTTGGAAATGCTAATCTTTAATGGAGACGATGCACAAATCTTGACTCTATTTTTTGCATTTCAAAACTTCAAATTTAAATGTTTGTTTTTGTCTGTGTGTCTCCGGGGAAGAGGAATATATATGTGCTTTTATATGCGTACCTCTGTGTGTGTGTGTGTGTGTGTGTGTGTGTGTGTGTGTGTGTGTTGTGAATTTGTGCATTTGTCTGAGTTCTGCTAAACACAAACTAGTATCAGTTCGTTCAAGATTTTATAAACTGTCCGTTTGACTCAAATGTAAATAAATCTTTTATAGTATTATCTGCGTTATTCGGACTATTGTTCTCATCTTCATTGTTATCTGTACAATGTTTTGGCCAATGTGCCCTCCAGCCTTCTTCAGGTATTTCTTGTCGAACTCTGGAACCTTCTCGGACTCGGGAATCTTCTTTTCGAACTTTATCCACTAGGCCATGTGTCTAATTGGACACATGACCTAGTGGATAAAGGAGTTAGGTTAAGACAGTTCTGACAGTTATCTCTAGACTTCAGGTTCAATCCTGGTCAAGGGCGCAGTAACATAGAATAATAATTAACACAGCTTAACCTCTCTACCCAGCTATGGTTAGCGGAATGAGAACAGGATAACCCCATGGACTGAATAATGGGTTAGGTTCAAAGTTCCCTGATGGCTCCCGATTACGACAAGAAGGTTCTCGATTACGACAAGAAGGTTCCCGATTATGACAAGAAGGTTCCCGAGTTCGAAAAGAAGGTTCCCGAGTCCGAGAAGGTTCCTGAGTCCGACAAGAAATACCTGAAGAAGGCCAGAGGGCACATCAGTCGAAACGTTGTACAAATAACAATGAAAATGAGGACAATAGTCCGAATAACGCAGATAATACTAAGCATCAAGCCTCATCTCAAACATTCAGAGAAATAATCTTTTTTTTTTATTTAGGAAAGGAAAAAATTCAAAGTCGTTTTTTTTTTTATGTAGATATTTACTAAGCCATTATCAGCCGGGATTCGATGCAATGTCTTTTCAACGTGGGGTGCTATGCACAAACCAAAACTAATGCGATGGCTATTAGAAAAAGTGCACGGTACCCTTCAATAATCCATTTTAGGCACATCAGGCACCAAGAATCAAATCCAGTCCTGCTCCTTTCAGACGAGTGGGGACAGGTGCTGCCCGGAGGACTGTCCCCCAAGACCATGTGATTCATTTTACTTTATTCATAGGTCTAGAGGCCAATGTTGCTAAACCAAGATTTTTAAAATATAATCTTTCCAATCATGGATGTACAAAGAAAAACGAATCTCTGTGTGGCAAATGTACATGTTCTTTAATAAGTTTCAGTAACTTTAAAAATTGATACATAAACATAATTGAAAATATTTGGGTTGATGAATTGCAAGATAAAAAAAAATTCAGAGAGAAAGTCTCTTTTTTTATTAAACTCTTGTTGCTATGTTTCGTTTCATAATAAGTTTAGATATTTGATTTTCGTTTGTTCCTGTCTTCTTCTTTTTTCTGCATTGGTCGCTTTCCCTAATCTTCTTATAATTATTTTCCAAAGAAAGAACAGAATAAAAACAAAATTTAAAACACCAATTCAGTTAAAATCCCCAGATGTTGTCTGCTTGCTATTTTTGAGTCTCTTCTATTTTGAATTGATTACCAACGGTTCTCTTCGATTCGAAATGGTGCTTGAAGTAAAATAGATTAAAATTACATTCAACTACGGTAATTCTATCTATCTATCTATATATATATCTATCTATCTATATATATATATATATATATATAATATATATATATATATATATATATATATATATTGTTGTTGTTGTTTAAATCTTCATTTTTTTCTGTTCTTTCTTTGGAATAAAATTATATATACGCATGGTGTAATGGTTGACAAAGAAAATTGACATGAGATGTCTTCACATCCTGGACGAGGATGCTTAAAAAAGTGCTAATGCCCTTGGGAAAGGTATGAGTTCAAATATTCTCTCTCTAGCTATGGGTAAATGTTAGGGTAGACTGGGCTCTTTAACCTTGATTAGGCAACCAGTCTAAGAGAAGGAAACCGCTGAATTCAAACCCGTTAACAAGGGACACATTCTGCTGAGGTAGGAGCCCTGATACCAATGTTCGAAAAATTAGCTACAGAACCCAAACCTAAACCTAAATGCAAACAATATTTACTTGGAAGCAAGAACACTTTCAACATCGCAACTTTTAATGTTTAAATATGATAAACGAGCTGCCCGACCTTATTGCGTCTACAACCAATATCATGTGTGTACAGGAACATAGATATTACCATGACGAACGAGAACTAAAATACCAGAAAACCGGAAATGAATGTTTATTTGTGCCGGCATTTACAATGAAGAACTCTTTCAATGCCGCTACTTGGAGATGTAGGTTGCCTCTTTGTCTTTGTGCTTTAAAATCACTAAGTAGCTTTGAGAAAATTGCCACTTACCTCCCATCTCATAAACCATCCATGTAAAACGAATAAGACATTCTGGGTAAGGACTAATTCATAAGCGACGTTCTCTTGTGGAATCCAACACATAGACATAGGGTTTGATGTGACCAGTCGATTGATTGGAGAGCCCCTCTCCGACCGCCTGTCTAGCCTAAGTAAAGGCCAGAGTAGAATGCTGCCAGTCATGGACTGCTCATCCACCAGCATTCCGTCCTTAAGCATCCCAGTTCGCCACTCACAGCCAACGTGTAGCCCCATTGGAGGTATCCCTCTGTAGAAGTGAAGCCGACGTATTTTTCAGTCCCAGTCGACAGGGCAGTTTGTTATTTAGTGTTTTCTTCACTTTTAAAATGTTTATTTAACTTTATATCTATATTAATGATCCGATTTTGTCTGTTACTCTAACACAGCAAAAATGGCATATCGTACCGAGGTCTTTGATAGCGCAATAGCGTTAAAATGGACGTAGTGAATCTTGGAATTTCAAGTACAAATTGTGACTTGATGATTATACTGTTGGGTTTGCGTTGGCGCTTATTCTAATTTATTATATTAATTCTCGTGTTCTTTAATCTTCGATCGTTGTCATCATGTAAGACCCACTGATTAAAAAATGAGGCCGTCCAAATGGTCCAAGATGAAATGCAGAAATTTAAATCCTGATTATATTATGCCGCTTATCCACCGAATTCTTATTCATCATCACCTCAGCTGAATAATGGACTATTCAATTTTTATTATAAAAAAGAAAGGCAAGAAAAGGGACATGCTACAAAAAATGTATAATAAGAAAGAAATAAAGAAAGAAGGGGAAAGATAGAGAGAGAGTGTGAAGCGCGCAAGTGATAACGCTAATATGTTTCAAACGAACATAATGAAAAGATAAAAAGAAGGAAAGAAAGAAAAAAAAAGAGTGAGCAAGAGAGTTAAATCAAGATGAGTATATTTTTTACATATTGAACTATTTTTGAAATAGTTCTTAAATAAACATTGTAATAATTAAATCATCATACTGTGGTATATTCACATGTCCTGCTAGTAATTATAAATTCTGTCGGGAGATATCTTTTAAATTATAGTTATAGAGTATTTGCCTCGTATTCACAATTGCATCATGAATTCTATAAATAGAAAGTTATTTGACATCTACCTTAATGCCCCTTGAAATGGCTTTTAAGTGAATGTTGTTTAAAAATAATTTATCCTATCGATTTTTACTCAGGATCGTCCCAATTATTCCAATAATGTTAAATAATCATTTCAAATGTTTTTTTTTCCAAAAATATGAAATATCACCATTTTTGCTTATGTAGTTCTTTATTCAATTCTGTTTATTTTGTTCGTATTGTTTTAATTCGGTGATGATTGTTCAATTCTATTTCAACATCGGCCATGAATGGTGTTGGCTTTTCTAAACGTTCAATATCTTTTTAGCTTTTGATTCTTTGTCAAGCGTTTTAGAGCTTTCCTCCCTTTTTTTTTCTCTCTCTTTTAATGTCAACATCTCAACTGCTTCATTGCCTTCCATTTGTTGGAACATTTTTTTTTATTTCTTTCATTGTTCGTCCACATCGTATTCACATCGATTTGATCTCAATTCCCGCCTTTTATTCAAAGATTTTAATTTCTCATTCATTTTCTTTTACGCTTTCAATTTTGATTTTCCTTTTAGGTTTTATTTATTTCATGTCTTATTTTTTTAGGTTTTATTTATTTCATATCTTTTTTTTTATGTTCATTTGAAAATTCTGTTTAAAGCTTTAGTCTTCCTGTTTGTTTTTTTTAAGATTTTTCTAATATTATTTCTTTTTAAAACATTTTGTTTTTTTTATATTTTACATATTTAATTTCACTTTTCTAACATTTGCTCTTCATCAACTGACAATCTTTTATTCATTCTATAACCTCCAAATACTTTCTTGAACACTTTGAATTATCATGGGGAAATTTTTAACCTTTTGTTCCATTTTTGGTTAAACAGATTTATCATAGTTCTTTATTTATCTTGGGAATTTCCCGTTCTCTCATCAGATCTGTAATCCTACGCCAAAGTGTTGACTCTTGTGGTTTTCAGACTTTAAGTTTTTTAACAACTAAAACACGAAATCAACATGGCCATTTTTTGTGCAATCTCAAGAAGTCACGTTTTATTATTCAACCTTGACTTTTTTCACATTTTAAATATTTCTATCTATTAAATTTTAAATATTTCTATCTATTAAATTTTAAATATTTCTATCTATTAAATTTTAAATATTCTATCTATTAAATATTTCAGCCCATCATTCAATGCTGAGCGTCCACTTCCACTTGAAACGTCATATGGGATTCTTCCTTCTCCAAGTCTACGTACCCTGTTGCCTGCTCGTTGTCCTATCTTGGGTGTCTTTTTGGATTCACAGAGAAGCCACATCTGACAGAATAGCTCTCGGTAAGTCAATTAACCCTTCCTTCTCCAAATCTACGTACCCTGTTGCCTGCTCGTTGTCCTATCTTGGGTGTCTTTCTGGATTCACAGAGAAGCCACATCTGACAGAATAGCTCTCGGTAAGTCCATTAACCCTTTTGAAAATAGAGTGATACTTTTGTCACTAACCGTACACAGGAGGCAGAGTGACATTTCTGTCGTTTCATCTGCCTGCAAAAGGGTTAACATAATCTATTTTAAGAACACATTTGTTCAAGACATTTTGTATGCATTCCTATTCTTTAGAGAAAAATCAATGAAGGTTATCAGAATGTTGATGAAAGACAGCAAACTTGCACATAACATGGTTGATATTATATGAAACTGGCCAGTTTAATTGGTGCTCCAAGTTGAAATTGTATATGTGTGGCCCACTGTGAGATTGACCAATGTTCAAAGAAGATAGCTATCTCACAGATACCTTCTCCGGCCATAGTTATCGGATATTTTCTGTGAGCTTCGGAATAATGACAGTTTGGGGTTGGTGAGATGTTTTTTTTCTTTCTTTCTTTTCTTTCTTTTACTCCTTGTCACTTCGAAAGTGACAACTCCGACTTCTCGATATTCATTTCAATTTTTGGCAGCACAAAATGAACTAACAATATTCGCGAACAAAACTGGCATTCATTCATATTCTCTCTCTCTCTCTCTCTCTCTCTCTCTCTCTCTCTCTCTCTCTCCTCTCTCTCTCTCTCTCTCTAACACACACACACACACAAACTCACACGCACGCACACAAACACACATATATATACATATATGTGTGTGTGTGTGTGTGTGTGTGTGTGTAGAATTAAACAAAACAATTAATCCTGTTTAACGATTTTAGTAATTTTTCTGGTTAACTATTTTATATTTGAATGGAATCCGTGGATTAGTCCACCAAAGTTTTTGTACCAAGTACTTTCGGCACTTCGAAGTCCCATCTTCAGGGGTGATGTGTTTGTGTTCCATTTTTTTCAAGTTAGTAGTAGTTAAACAAGAGACATCTTTTTTGTTTAATTCTACATGTATAAATAAGAGAATGCAGCCAAATACACACACACACACACACACACACACACATACACACACTCACACACACATACACATATATATATATATATATATATATATATATATATATACGAGCAATCTCAATTTCCGTTAATTATCAGTTTGTGCGTATTAATATTATTATTGGAGATGTGACAATGTTCCACGTCTGTTTAATTTCTTCAGTCGCGTGTACCGTATTTCCTTCCAACTTCAGTTCTAATGATCGTTGCGCCTAGAAATTATGAAATCAATTCTCGTTCCATTCATATTAGATATTTTTTCGTCTTCTTCTTCTTCTATTCAGGTACGACAACTGTTTTGTCCATGACCTTCCTTGGTCTTGACAACCGAACCTATCTGCCCAAGGTATCCTACTCGACGGCCCTTGATATCTACGTTGCCATGTGCTACGTTTTTGTGTTGGCAACTCTCATCCAATTCGCGGCTGTACACTATTTCACCAAATATCACAGCGGAGAAGACAATTTACCAGTGGACGACGACATGGATGAAAACGAGGTTAGTAAAACATGAGTGAAAACGAGGCAAATAAAACATGAGTGAAAACGAGGTTGGTAAGTTATGGGTGAAAACAAAGCTGATAAGAGATGAGCAATGCTGAGATTGATCGGATATGAGGGAAAACGAGGTAGGTAAGACGAGTGAAAATGAGGTTGATAAGACACGAGTAAAATTATAGGGTAAGCACACACCCCATACACACACACACATACACTTTTTATTCAAGGGTTTAAATCCGTTTCCATGACAGTATATTTTCTTATATATATATATATATATATATATATATATATATATATATATAATATATCTTATTATAATGGAGATTGTGTGTTTTTCTGTTTGTAACCGAAACTATATTCCTACTCAAGTCACAATTCTCTTAGTTATTGACATCACATTCTCCATGATTTTATTTTTATCTAAACCTCAATTATTAATAAAATTGCCTTACATTATTAATACTGTTAACTATGTCTACATACTGACAACATACAATTATATTTATATATACAACAAAATAGCGGTTTACAGTGTGAACGGGAAGGCTAATTTGCATATGAATATTAAAAAATCGAATTTAATAAATATGTGCTTAGTATTATTGATTTCTAACTGTTTGGTTTTATTTTAATGAATATAAGCAAACATCTCTTCAATGAATCTTAAATGAAATCCATTAACAAGATAAAATAATTGTCATTTTATTCTTTACTTCCTCTTATAACTAAATACTTAAATTAGAAAAAATGAAAGACGAGAGTGATGGAAGAGTAAGTTTCAGTTGTTCCATTTTTTATTATACTCCCTCTGTTTCAAATCTTTTATTATACTCCCTCTGTTTCAAATCTTTTTATCTGTATTCTTATTTAGTTTCATTAGCCTTTCTAATTTAATACAATATTTTATTACATTAAAACTTAAATACTTGCACCCGGGGGGTGCATATATTTGCTAGTATATATAAGACATCATAAGTAAATAAGAATTAGTAAATCTTCCCTACATATCTTAAATTATCTCTATGTCTTCCTCAAATTGGTTTGGTTTACGGCATATCAAACTCAGTGGGTCATTTAATGCCGATAAAGTTTTGAAATAAATTAATTCTTAATGGATACTAAATTTTTATGAACTCATATTTTTCTATTTAACCATAGATGGGACCCTAACAGGTACTACAACTCCGGGTCAGAGTGGACCAAGGAGCAATGGTGATGAAGGGGTGCTCCACATTCCCCAAACCTCCAAAACTGGAACGTCAGCATCACATGGAGTTTAACGTCATTCCCAGGACATGAAGACCATCAGTCACCGCCTTCTAGCAAGTATATGATAAAAAGGGATTGGGGCTTGCCATAAGGGCAATAGGGTTGGGAAAATCATATAGGTGCTAGGGCTTGATGTGACCAGCCGATTGATCGGAGGGGGCCTCTCCGACTGCCCGTCTAGCCCAAGTAAGGGTCAAAGTGGAGTGTTGCATGTCATGGACTGCTCCGCCACCTGGGTTCCTTAAGCATCACGTGGTCCCATTGGGGGAGTCTTACCCCTATGCAGAGGTACAGTCGGTGTATTTTAATGCCCCAGCCAACGGTGTTGTCCTCAAATTGTGTATATTGTAATCTTCTGCGTGAATCCGCTTTCAGTCTATCAATCTTAATTAAATATATTTTTGTATTTAAATAAACATCTACCTTACACTTATTTCTACTTATCGTGTTTTTCTATAATGTATTATTTAACTTATATAAATAATTTTAAACAAAGATAATCGATAAAAATTCCAATTCAGGTGACTACCACAGATCTTTAGTGAAAAAGATCGGAAAAACACAAATTTTAATTCATTATTTTGATTAATATATATATATATATATATATATATTATATATATATATATATATATATATGTGTGTGTGTGTGTGTGTGTGTGTGTGTGTGTGCCTTAATATTGCTCGATAAGTGTGTAAGCCTATAGAATAATCACAGTGCGAGACAGTAGGCTCAGGATAAGTTTACCTCAAACAGAAAATCATTTCAGTTTTTGTTTGCTTTCTTTATATTCTCCTTTCAGTACTAATTTTAAATTGTTATTACATACACTAGCAAATATATACACCCTCCGGGTGCATCTATTTAAGTTTTAATGGAATAGAATATTATATTAAATTAGAATACTAATGAAACTAAATAAGAACGCAGATAAAAAGATTTGAAACAGAGGGGGATATAATCGAAAAACAGAACAACTTAAGCTTACTCTTCTATCACTCCCGTCTTTCGTTGCTAAATTTTCAATATTTAACAATTTAGTTAAAACAAGAAGTAAAGAATAAAATTACAGTTATTTCTTCTTGTTAATGGATTTCTTTTAAGTTTTATCCCCGAGATTCTTGCTCATATTCATTAACATAAAACCAAATAATTAGTAATCAATAATACTAAGCACATATTTATCAAAATCAAATGTTTAATACCAATATGCTAATTAGCCCTCCCATTCAAACTGTAAACGTTTTTTGGGGGGAGGGGTTGTATATATAAATATAATTGCATATTAGTAGTATGTAGATCCGTCCCTCGGGTGGGGATTGCTATAATTAACGGCGTTGATCCCAGGGGCTATCCCCCAGGCAATACCTGCCACCTCGATTTAAAGGGGAAGGGCTGGGTTTATTGCCCAGTGCCTGAGGCAACCCCCTTGAGGGGGAATGCCGATGGAATCAACGCAATTTTTCACCCGCCACCCATGTGCTTCGCTTTGTGGGTGGTCCCACATTAATAGGGCCTTGTGCCTACCCCGTACACGTGGGGTACGAGATAAATACCATGTATATATGTTCCACATATCCAACTCCGGTTTCGACCGGGGGTCCAGTGAGCTTCGGCCGCTGGACCTTACAAGTTAATAGCGTTGATCCCAGGGGGCTATCCCCAGGCAACACCTGCCCCCTCGATTTAAAGGGGCAGGGCTGGGTTCATTGCCCAGTGCCTGTGACGCCCCCCCCCCGATGGGGAATGCCGACGGGATCAACGCATTTTTTGCACCCGCCACCCATGAGTCACAGTTTGTGGATGGTCCCACATTAATAGGGCTTTGTGCTTAGCCCGTACAATGTGGGGTACGTGGTAAATATCTAGTATGTAGATATGCTCATCAGTATTAATAATGTAAAACAATTTTATTAATAATTGAAGTTTAAATATTAATAAAATCATGTAGAATGTGACATAATTAATCAAGGAAATTGTGATTTGAGTAGTGATATAGTTTCGGTTACAGACAAACTCCATTATAATAAGGTTTCTTTATACATTGCATTATTTAGTTGGGTTATTTTCTCTTAATATTTTTCCACTTTCTTTATTTTTTTTAGTTTTAATAGAAATTAAAGTTTCCGTTAGGAAAAAACTTTCACTATATGCGACGTCGGAAACCTTTTCCTTTTCACTCAGAAGAATCGGACCCCAAATTTTTCAACAACTGAATGACAAGATTAATTATTTGATACCAATAGTAATTTAATGACATTAAAAATTAACACAGACTTTACCTTAATTTGTCCTTAGAGTAGTTTTTTTTTTCTTTATCAAGTGAAAATATAAGTTTATATAACAAAAGTAAACTTGCAAAGTTCTCAAGTGTTACGACAAAAATAAAATAAAAAAATGTTATGTATGTCAATTTTACTTTTAGCATCATTTTGTTTGATATCAGCTTAAAGTGCCTTGCTGTGGACTAAGTAATTTAGATTTATTTTTACCTAGTTGACTTGGGACGTCAATCATAAAATCCACTTATATCAACTTACACAACCCTGTAATTGATTTTACCAAATGTGTCAGTCAAATCTCTAGCCAACAGAAATACACAACTTTTCTTATTATCAATTCCTTTTACTCACAATTTTTACGATGGTGAAATTTCTAATTTCTTAAATAACTTGTTTACTCGGTCCGTCTAAAAAAACGACAATAAGTCGTTTTGAAATTACACAAATAAGGAAAACTGTTTAACTCCTCTTAAAAATTGACCTTATGTCATATCCTGTTCATCCGGAGGGTTTGGTGAATATGTACTTCCAGTATCTGTTCATAACGGAACTCAGAATTAAAACACTAAAAACAACGACAATTATTAAGTTAGCAAAGAGGATTGAATAGAATAGACAAGAAGGTGGGATTTTAACAGAAACGTCATGTTTAAATATGAATTATTTAAGAATCGAGAAAGAAAAAAAAATGAACGTGATGATCGATATGTCACTAAGAAATAAAGAAAGAAATAGTACATAGTTTCAGTGTGGATGTTTTGTAGGAAGAAATAGAGTTAAGAATGAAATCTGAGCATCGAGGAATCAGGAAGAATGAGAGATTGTAAGTAAGAAGAACAAATAAGAATGAAATAGAAATTAATGTATCGTCAAGTCGTGCTTGGTTGGTCTTATAAGAGACCAAAATCATTATCCATAACTATTATTATTAACATTATAAATTTCTTCAAACAATTTTATTCATTTTTGCTGTCTATACTATTATGATCGTTACATTCTACGGTCTTCCTCCAATGTACTGGAGAAAGTATAAAATTCGAAGTTCAATCTTACCCCTAACACGGGTTTTCCACAAATATTGATATAACCTTGTGAAACCTGATTCAAATATGCTGTTATTGGTCTTATGGCAGCATTCACCCAGGGTGGATTGAGCCGGCTCTATCCATCAAAGATGGATTATTATGGGAATAGGAAGTACGCATATGGTTAAAAAAACGCGTATAAATAAAACATAAGTAAAACAAGGTTGGTAAGAAATGTGAGATGATGAGATTGATCAGACATGAGTGAAAACGAGGTAGGTAAGACATGGGTGAAAACGAGGTTGATAAGACATGGGTAAAAACGAGGTAGGTAAGACGAGTGAAAACGAGATTGATAAGACATGGGTGAAAACGAGGTAGGTAAGACATGGGTGAAAACGGGGTAAAACGAGGTTAATAAGACATGGGTGAAAACGAGGTAGGTAAGACGAGTGAAAACGAGGTTGATAAGACATGGGTGAAAACGAGGTAGGTAAGACGAGTGAAAACGAGGTTGATAAGACATGGGTGAAAACGAGGTAGGTAAGACGAGTGAAAACGAGGTAGGTAAGACATGGTGAAAACGAGGTTGATAAGACATGGGTGAAACGAGGTAGGTAAGACATGGGTGAAAACGAGGTTGATAAGACATGGGTGAAACGAGGTTGATAAGACATGGGTGAAAACGAGGTAGGCAAGACGAGTGAAAACGAGGTAGGTAAGACATGGGTGAAAACGAGGTTGATAAGACATGGGTGAAAACGATGTAGGTAAGACGAGTGAAAACGAGGTTGATAAGACATGGGTGAAAACGAGGTAGGTAAGACGAGTGAAAACGTGGTTGATAAGACAAGGTGAAAACGAGGTTGATAAGATGGGTGAAAACGAGGTAGGTAAGACGAGTGAAAACGAGGTTGATAAGACATGGGTGAAAACGAGGTAGGTAAGACATGAGTGAAAACGAGGTAGGTAAGACATGGGTGAAAACGAGGTTGATAAGACATGGGTGAAAACGAGGTAGGTAAGACGAGTGAAAACGAGGTTGATAAGACATGAGTGAAAACGAGGTAGGTAAGACGAGTGAAAACGAGGTTGATAAGACATGGTGAAAACGAGGTAGGTAAGACGAGTGAAAACGAGGTAGGTAAGACATGGGTGAAACGAGGTTGATAAGACAAACGAGGTAGGTACGAGTGAAAACGAGGTAGGTAACATGGGTGAAAACGAGGTTGATAAGACATGGGTGAAAACGAGGTAGGTAAGACGAGTGAAAACGAGGTAGGTAAGACAGTAAGAAAACGAGGTAGGTAAGACGAGTGAAACGAGGTTGATAAGACATGGGTGAAAACGAGGTAGGTAAGACGAGTGAAAACGAGTAGATAAGACAGGGTGA
>CM042138.1:54120190-54136999 GCA_023376005.1 Doryteuthis pealeii
TATATATATATATATATATATATATATAATATAGAGAGAGAGAGAGAGAGAGAGGGGGGAGAGAGAAAGAGAGATAATAGTGCTGAGTATCGTCGATAGAGTATGTATATCTAAATTAGGGTAGCGTGGATATGAAGTCAACGGCGCTTGGTTACTGACAGTTTCTAGCCTATGCGATTTTAAAACCAAGTTTTGGTTTGAAAATAGCATAAGCGAGAAACTATCTGTAACCAAGCGCCGTTGACTTTATTTCTAAGTTATCCTATATATATATATATATATATATATAATATATATATATATATATATATATATATATATATATATATATATATTTAAATAATTACTTATCTTCCCTCCAATACTAAGTAACATAAGACAAGTTCTCCTAGCATATATTGTACCAATAGCAAAGAAAAAGTCCCAACTAGACAGTAATATATAGGCTTACATAGAAATTTATATATAAAGTAGGCTAGCTTGGATAGGAAGTCAATATATACCATTCAAGAAGCAAGGAAACCTGTATTCGTTAGGTCATCGCATTATTCTGATTGGTGAATCAAACTAATCAATCGACAAGGACGAATCGAATTGAATACCATGACTGCCTGTTCCTTTTCACTTAGGCACACACAAAGACATAAACACGCACGTACACGCACGCATGCGCATAAATCTCTTTCAGTTCAAGTAGGAAAAGAAGCAAAACAAAGACAGACAATCGCTGGCAACCAAATGTTTATGTCATCCCTAATACTTATTCTCAACTTGTTTCTTCGCATTTCCCGCTACTTTGGATGTCTAACAAGTACAACAATAATACAGTTATACACTCAGTTTAATGGACTATTCGGTGATAAAGTTGTCCTTTAATATGAAAATTTGGTTAAATACAAATATAACTTTATTCTTAATTATGTATTTAAAACATAGGCTTTAATGTAAAATACATGAATGTGTAATATGAAACCATAATGAAAGTACGTAATATTTATTTATCTTTTTAACAGTCTGTAGCTCTTTAAATTTTTGAGTAGTAAGGTAAAATATCATCATGGATGCTTATGTTCTCATAAATAACATTTATGAGAACATAACCCTTTTAAAATATGATTTTCTTTTTAATTATAAATAAAACTTTACATGAAAGACTACCGAACCGGGTCTAAATTTAATTTGTTACGTCCTAAATCCTACAGTAAGTTAAATAATGAAAATAAATTCTCAATTTCACAGACCTTGGTGTGATATCAAACTCCGTAAAATTGATAATCTATTTGATATATTCAACATATTTTTATTGGTAACTTTGAACAAATAAATAGCGTTGAGATTTTTTAGAAGAGTAACAACATAAAATTGCTTATTTCATCTTAAATCTATTTTATTGTTCATTTTATCATTAAAGGTGAAATCAATTTAGCCTTTTAATTAATGCATACATTCTGATAACTATATATATATATATATATATATATATATATATATATATATATATATATATATATATATATATATATATATATGTAATATAGAATGAATAGAGAATAAATGAGTAAAGTATTGGCATAAAAAGGTGCTAATGCTAATAAAGCAGAGCAGATTTACAATCAATAATAATGATATTATGGATATTATAAAACTCATAACTATAAGTTTCATGCTTACGCAATCTTCAAATGAATCAATGGTTGAGATTTTAAAAACAGTAGTTCTTTAGCGTTTATATAAACGTGAAGCCTTCACGTTTATATAAACGGTAAAAAACAACTGGTTTTTAAAATCTCAACCATTTGATTCATCTGAAGATTGCGTAAGCATGAAACATATAGTTATGAGTTTATAATATCCATAATATCATTATCATTGATTATAATATATATATATATATATGAATTATATAGAAAAGGTGACTTACCGGTGAAATTGGTCACAATAGTTAGTTGATGCAAGTTTCACAATGATAAGACAGCGATATAACAATATATATATATATATATATATATATATATATATATATATACATATATATATATATATTATATATATATATCGTTTATGATTTTTACGTTTTACTCGTCTTTCACACATAAATAACTATATTTTTTCGAAGTTGTTATTTACTAGGGTTATCTTAGTTTTGTAAAAGGCTAAAAGGATGGAGCACCCATTAACGTTGAAACCACACGAGGTTCCTTAAAAAAACTAAGTGTAACTTTGATAGGACACAAGATCGTGAGTATATGGCATTAAAATCATTAAAAAGTGGTTTGTGTAATTGGTATCTGTGAAACTAGCTTGCTAATCATAACACCTCGATAAGGTTTTGTGGTTTTCAAAGCCACGCGCTAATTATATCAAGCTGTAATTTATCCGTGCAATCTTATCACAAATCCACACTATAAGGGTCACCTGATGAATACCGGACTTACTCTCAATGGACCCCAAGAAAAAAACGTCAAAAACATCGGGATACATACTTTTTATTAAATACGTTTTTTTCAGAAATTGAAGCAACATTTATGTTTTGACTGGAATTAAGATCCAACTGTAAAAATATGAGCATTTAAAAAACGGTAAATCTACACATCATCATTATCATCATCATCCTCATCATCACTTGTTTATGTAGGCTTCTTTGTGAAAACCGGGTTACATAAGGGATTTCGTTTTTTTGTTGGTTTTTGTTGGGGTTTTTTTTTTGTCAGGGCGAAGCTCTAGCCTCACGCCATCCCCGATCTTTTATTCAAATTGGGGATTTTTTTATATATAGAATCTTCTTTTATTTAGACGGCCTTTGAATTGCTAAATTATTAACCCATAGCTTGTGGGAGGGAGAAGTGGAACAATGCTTTTCCAAAATGCAAAGTGAATAGAAATGGATTCGACCGAAAATACAACTCGGTTTGCCAATCTCGTTATTCGCATCGATACACACTAAGCCAAACCGCACCTTCTTTCCAATTAAGTAATTTGGGGTTTTGATAAAAAAAAATATTCTGGCTTGTTCAAATAGAATATTGAGGTGCGTGGAGTAATGGTTACCGTCGTAGGAAATAGACTCAGTGAGACGAGCTCAAATCCTGGATGAGGCTGTTTTGCATTTCACATAGCGCTAATACCGCATTTAGGGGTAAATAGTAGGCCGGTTTAGCTCAGTCGGTAGAGTGTTCGGCTAGAAATCACAAGGTTCTTGGTTCGATACCAGCCCCGCAACTCAGCGTATGACTAGCACAGGGATCTGTGTGGTAAAGTGAGGAGCTGATGGTTGGTGTGGCGCTCCACCTCAGATGCTAAAATAATCTCCTTGGTCTAACGCTAGTGAAAAGGGGATAGACTCCCCTCGCTGTATGGCTGATACCGACATTAGGCGCCCCGACGACTTTACTTTACTTAGTAGGACGTACTCGGCTCTTTAGCCTTGGTTAGGCAACCAGTCTAGGAGAAGGAAAACTCTGAATTCAAACCTGTTACTCCGCTTAATAGATTGACCATGTGTCACATCCTATTCGTTCTGAAGGGTATGTATAGAATAATTCCGTGTATTAAAGAAATGCTTTAAATTTGCATAATTTGACTTATTTCTCCTTCAATAATTTTCGTATGGATTGGTCAATAAAAATTCAGTTGTTTGCCACTTTTTTCTTTTCGAAATAATAAATATTAGTATTATTTGGGTTATTCGATCATTTTCCTCATCTTTATTGTTATCTGTACACGTTTCGGTCGATGTGCTCTCAGACCTTCTTTAGGTATTTAAAGAAAACAGTACAATAAATGTTGATGTCCTATTCATATTTTTTCCTTAATTAAATTCAACTCTCTCGATATCTTTAAGATAAGTATATTTATCTACATCTGAATTTCACTGTTTCTACTGCTACGTTTCTACAAAGTCATTTCTGGCCAGCGAGGAGGAAAGTTCAATGTTTTCGAAAAGGCTAATTATTATCATCTTGAAAATGAACATTCATATCTATAAATGTACAACTAAAATTGCATTGATTTAAAAGCGAGGCTAAAAAGTTTGTTTTTTTTTTCCACTGAGATCTTCTTTTCTTTTTTTATTTTTTTTTTCTTTTTTCTATTTTCTTGCGCTACAAATGATGCTCATGGTTCGTTAAAAAACCAACGCCTCGCTATGCACAGATAAACAACACACAACGTTGCACACACGTATTAGGAAACACATACACTGACATTCAAGCGTATCTATGCACACACAAAAAAAGAAAACAATTTCCTCAATTTCAGAGATTAAGTATTTGTATTGTCAAAATATTGAGTAGCCATTAAAAAAAAAAATTGAGCACTTTCAAGAAGAAACTTCTTATTTTGAATTTAAAAAGGCATTATTATCGAGAGAAAAAGCGTTCTTCGCTCGATATGCGTGCGCTCGGCGTGTGCGTGCGGCGCGCGCAAGCGCGGTGTGTGTGTGTGTGTGTGTGTGTGTGTGTGTGTTTATGTGTGGGGGGTGCGTGCCATGTGTATGGTATGTGTGTATGTTTAATAATGTGTTTATGTGTGTGTGCGAGCACGCTGCGTGCGTATGTGTGTATGTGTGCGTATGTTGGTGTGTGCGTGTGCAATATAAATTTGGTCTACTTTTTTGTTGGTTTTTTTTGTTATTTTTTGTTTTGTTTTGTTTGTTTGTTTTTCTTTTTCTTTTTTTGTTTGTTTGTTATTTTGTTTGTTTTTTTCTTTGTTTTTTTGTTTTTTGTTTTTTTGCTTTTTTGCTTGTTGTGAGTATGGTTCAAATGAGAATATTTAAATGAGGATGCTACAAGAACAGTCAGGTTTGTCAAACTTGTGTGTTTCGAATTTTATACTTGATACGCCGGCCACTGCAGCTTCCGAAGAAAATACTACACGCGCTACACATCTTCCATGACCATGGCTGAGCCAAATAATGCTTATAATTCACGCCACAGTGTTCTTATTCTCGTAGGATATAAGTAGATCTATGTTCTAGAAAGATCTACGGGACTTAGACACTAGAATAATAACGTCTCAATAAAATGTATTCATATATTTTTATATTAATATAAAAATCTTATCTTATTGGCCGAGGTAGTTGTATATTTCCATCAATATTAAAACTTCTCTTGAAAAATTAACATAACTCTTTCTATTTATTCAACTGCGTGACCCGATTCAAGTAAGATTATTAATTGCTTTCCAAAAACTATTTTCACTTTTTAACGTATATATTAAAACTGTTGATATTTCCCAATTAACAGAACAATTCTATCGATTACATATTTTAATTGCGTCAAACTCAGCAACATGTTTAAATAATCTCACCCTCAAAAGAGAGTTCGACAAATAGGAAATTTATCTGTCTAAATTTTTAACATGAGGCTTGATGTGTGATTATTTTTGATTTTTCGAACTGTTGTCCTCATCTTTCTGGTGGTATTAAAAACACAACATTGTTATCCTCCGGCTTCTTCAGGTGTTACTTGTCTATCCGAGCATAGTAAGGACCAAGTAGGAAACCATTTTGAATAGTTCTATGACTTGTTTGATCAAGGCCGGAGATACAGCGACGAAATGGTTGTTTTTACAACGTAACACAATAGAGATTCATGACAACCGTCTGAAAATCAAAATAATACAGGAAATTTTATCGGTGATGTTTTTTTTAACTTTCATCAATACAGTTTTGATATGTTTCCTTTAACAGCTTTTAGATTTCAATTTCTGACATATTCAATCAGGAATACAAAGAACCCGTTATTTGATAATGTTTTGTTTTTTTTTACTTTTGGCGTCAAAGGTTTCATAATAAAAAGGATTATTTTCATATTGGTTTATTGTAAAAGGATCAAGCGTATAACATAAAAGCTATGAATAAAAAGTTTTAACCCTTTTAAGATTAGAAAAATCCTTTTTCCCATTAGCAAAAGGTTAAAAAGATCGTTTCATCATTTAAAACAAAGGTGCAATATCATGATGTCTTTTTGACAGGCATACAGTGAGATATATCTAATAATAGCATTTAGAATATGTGTAAACAAATGCACTGAAACATCACTGCATATTAGAAATGTATTTTTCTAACATGTGGGAGTATATAAATTCATGAAATTTTCTATTATTTGCCATCATCGACAAAAAATTACATTGAGTAGACCTGTTAGAGGCGCGTGGTGTAATGGTTATCGTCGTAGCAAATGAACACGTGAGACTAGTTCAAATCCTGGACGCTTCCCTGTTTGCATTCACATAGCGCTAAACCCTTCGGAAAGGTATGAATCCGACTATTCTCCTCCATGATATGGGTAAATAGAGCTGACTGGGCTCTTTACCTTAGTATGGAAACCAGTCTAGGAAATGGAAAAACTAAGGGGACTTGCTTCTCACTGTCAAGACTACTTTGAGAGATCCTCCTCCTGCCTGTGGGGAAAATAACCTACGTGCAATTTATACTTAAATTAAATCGGGGAGTCTCGTGCTGTAGTGGATAAAGCGGCTGGCCTGCGATACGTCAGTAAGCGAGTTCGAACACCAGTCGTGCTATTATTTGATTTCTGACAATACCTTCGGAAAATACAACTCCCTTATCCACCAGAAAATAAATATAGTTTAATAGTTAATATATTTAAATTAGTTAAAAAGAGTAGCACTAGCATTTTTTCTACAAGGATGGCTTTGGCATTAAAATAACCGAAGAATGCTGATATGAACTAACATAGAAACTAAACTAAACTTACAATTAATATACTATCATAATCTATGAATATGAATGTCCACAAAGAACTTTATTTCAGCCAAATCAATTTAAGGCATCGCACTATCCGAATGCAAAAAATGCATTCTATTTAAATGATAAGAAAGAAGATGTCCATAGTCTTTTTGTATACATAAGAATAAGAAAATCAGTTATGAACAAGTCTGTAGATTTTCAGGGATAAAGAGCCTCATTCAAACCAAAAGTCTCATAGCGTTGAGTAACCGGTGTATCTATGACAACTGTGAACAAAATGTTTTACGCATGTCTTGTAAATTGTGAAGCAAATAATTTCAAACCTAACAAGGTCCCTCTTCCCAATACGATATAATTAAAGGGCAAATGTCAGTAAAAGACGACAAGTGAATTGGTTTGTGACTCGGTTATTAATGTCATTGTAATATTGATCTCATTGCAAAACGACTGATAAGTGGATAAGTATATTAAATCTATGTCTAAAATGTGCATTTGTGCATCATCTATTGAATCAATGTTTTTTATATTAATTGATATCACATTAGCTACATAAGCAGAAATTACTGCTTGTACACATAAATGTATAAACACAAAAATTGCCAACTACCAAGGTATTATATATATATATATATATTATATATATAATATATATATATATATATATATATATATATAATATTTCTGCATAATTATTTATATATGCATATTATTTATATTTAATATATACATATATATATTATATATATATGGATAATTATATATATATATATGCTAATTTTATCATATATATATAGCAATAATTTATATATAATATATATCTATATATATATATATATATATATTCACTTTTTTATTTTATGCATGTATATATTTTTGAAAAAGTATGCATTTATATATCTTCTGTTAAATGAAGATGACATTTAGAATATATTATTCTGGGCAGTGTGTGTGTGATGTACGTGTGTGTGTGTGTGGTGTGTGTGTGTGTGTGTGTTGTGTGCGGCGCCGCGCGTGTGTTGTGTGTGTGTGTGTTGTGTGTGTGTGGTGTGTGTGTGGTGTGTGTGTGTGTGTTGTGTGTGTGTTTGTGTGTGTGTGGAAAACTTTTATTAAATATTCGAATGTTGATGTTTAAGTATATATTTATATAAAGTCCAGAAAGCGCACTAAGAAACTAACACCAGCACAACAAAGACAATTTGGGCGGCATCATTTAAAAATTCTCGCATGAACTAAAAGGAAACTATTATTTTATTATTATATTATTATATTATTATATTATTATTATATGGTTTTCTTACTTTCATCATTTAACTCATTACTAACCTGATCACTTCAAGTGACAAAGTTAATATATGATGTGATCGCATGAGGACAATGATTAATATAATTGAAAAAAAAAAACTTTTAAAAATCCCCTCTTGATAGGATCAATGTTGAAATGTTTATGGGAAAACAGTACTTTTCACAGAATACCCTATTCTTTAATTGTTTGAGAACAATTTTTAAATCCATTTGGATTATTGGTTTCAGAATCTTTTCTCCAATTTATCTGTTCAATACAGCTATTTTGCCCACTCATTGAAATTTCCACACATTTTCTACATGTCCTTTGTATTTAGACAACCTTTTCAAATTCTTTCGTTTCGGGTGTTTTAATTTTTTATTATTCATTCATTTATTTTTTGTCAGAAGTTCGACAAAATCATCAACAATATTTTGCACAGTCAAACAGATGAACTTAGCTGAGATCAAGTGAAAGCAATATTTCAGCACCCTCCTCAGTATTCTTGCTAATTTCAACATAATGCTATGTGATTATATATTGGCCGCTATCAGGTTGATAGTATACTTAACAATTTTGTATTTGTTGGCATGAAACATAGTTATGAGGAGTTCTCGACCAAACTATTTAACAACGTGGCAATTGCACGACGAGACCTTTTGTCACTAATCTGAAATGGGAACAAAGTGCATGGAAAAATTGATTCATCGCCTCTTCTTGCGAGCGGATCTGAAAGCGATATAATGAGAAGATACAGGTAAGGAGGATGAGAATCTTCCTGTCATATTCATTGGAATACATTCGTTCCATAAGTTTATTATTAACAGCAATGGTGATTAATGGCTATTAATCTAGCAACTATAATGACGACAAATTTCGCTTGAAAACCTATTGCCATGGCTTTTTACTTTAAGTTTAAAAAGGGCATTACAGCCTTTTTCTCCTTAGCACCTTATCTGATTGGTCAATATCAAGTGGAACTCTTCCATGACAAACAATAGGTTTAATGAGCACAACAGTTTACACATCTACCTCAGATACCAGTCATATGTCTATAGAGATCGGTGATTGCTATATATTCGTATATTTACTGCCGCGCACATCTGGTGACCTTTACTAGGTATCAAGAATCAATTGCGTTCTTAGAATCTCTATACTCACTTCTTCCTCTATCTATCTTTTCAGCCTCAACGATCTATAACCAGCACTGTCTCATAACTTCTGTTGTGATGTTAGTCCAACAGTAAAAAAGAGATAGAGGAAGAAGTAGTATTAGAGATTTCAGAAACGCATGATTTCTTGATACCTAGTAAAGGTCACCAGATGTCGCTGCAGTAAATCGCATTTTTTTCCCGGGGGGGAGGAAAAAAAATTTAAAAGTGATTACCCCCCAATCACCGATCTCTATTAACAATGGACATTTTGTGAATTTCTGAGCTAATTGCTGTAACTGTTGTGGCTCATTAACACTATTCTGTTTGTCATTGAGAGTTCCACTGATTTGACCAATCAGATAAGGTGTAAGGAGCAAAAGCTTAAGCCCTTTTTAAACTCTTAAAGTAAAGCCATGCAATAGGTTTCAAAGGAAAATTTTTCGTCGATTATAGTTGCTGAGATAATAGCATTTTATCACATTGCTGTAAATAATAACCATATGGAACATGATATCCATGATACTGACAAGAAGATTCTCATCCCTTAATATCTGTATCTTCTCATTATATCGCTTCCAATTCGCTTCCCAGAATGCATGAATCAATTTTTCCATGCACTTTGTCCCATTGTCAGATACGTTGACAAAAGGTCTCGTCGGTGCAATGCCACGGTGTTAAATAATTTGTGGTCGAGAATCTCTCATAACTTATGTTCATGCCCAGACATAATACAAAATGTTAAGTATACTATCAACCTTGATAGCGGCCATATATAATCACATAGCATTATGAAATTAGCAAAGAATACTGAGGAGGGTGCTGAAATATTTGCTTCACTTGATCTCGCTAAAGTCATCTGTTGACTGGTGCAAATAATTGTTGATTGTTTTGGTGAACTTCTGACAAAAATAAATGAATGAATAAAATTAAAAATAAACACCGAAACGAGAATTTGAAAAGGTTTCTAAATAAAAGACATGGTAGAAATGTGTGGAAATTCATGAGTGGCAAATTCTGTATTGGAACAGATAAATTGGAGAAAAGATTTCTGAAAACCAAAATTCCATGGATTTAAAATTGTTGCAGTAACAGAAAAGGGGTATTCTGTGAAAAGTACTGTCTCCATAAACATTTCAACATGATCCTATCAAGAGAGGATTTTAAAAGTTTTTTTTTTTCAATTATATAATCATTTGTCCATGCGATCGACATCACTATTATTAACCTTTGGTCACTGAAGTGATCAAGTTAGTAATGAGTAAATGATGAAAGTAAGAACATAATAAAATAATAATTATAATAAAATGATAATAATAAATAATAATGTCCTTTTTAGTCATGCGTAGAAATTTTTAATATAGTATTGCCCAAATTGTTTTGATTGTGCTTGGGTTAGTTGCTTTAGTGGCCGCTTTCTGGACTTTATATAGAATAATATACGTTAAACATCAACATTCGAATATTTATAAAAGTTTTCATAACACACACAAACACACACACACACACACACCAAGCACCACAAACACAACACACACACACACAACCACACACACACACACGGCGCGCACGCACACACACACACACACACACACACACACAACACACACACACGTACATACACACACTCCACAGAATAATATATTCTAATGTCATCTCATTTAACAGAAGATTATCAATGCATACTTTTTCAAAAATATATACATTGCAAATAAAAAAGTGAATATATATATATATATATATATATCTATATATATATATTATAAATTATGCATATATATATATATAAAATTATGCATATATATATATTATATATATATATATATATGTAATATATATATATATATATGCATATATATAAGAATTATGCAGAATATATATATATATAATATATATATTATATAATATTATATATTATATTATATATATATATATATAATACCTTGGTAGTTGGCATTTTGTGTTTATACTTGTAATTGACAAGAGTAATTTCTGCTTAGATGTAGCTAATGTGATAATCAATTAGATATAATAAAAACATTGATCAAATATGATGATGCACAAATGCACATTTTTAGACCATAGATTTAATTATACTTATCCACTATCATCGTTTTGCAAATGAGATCAATTATTACATTGACATTAATAACGAGTCACAAACAATTTCAACTTTGTCGTCTTTTACTGACATTTGCCCTTTAAGTTATATCGTATTGAAGAGGACATTGTTAGTGTTTGAAAATTTATTCTCACAATTTACAAGCATGCGTAAAACATTTTTATTGTTTCACAGTTGTCATAGATACACGGTTTACTCACGCTATGAGACTTTTGTTTTGAATTGAGGCTCTTTATCCCTGAAAATCTACAGATGTTCATAACTGATTTTCTTATTCTATGTATACAAAAAGACTATGGACATCTTCTTTCTTATCATCCAATAGAATGCATTTTTTGCATTCGTGATAGTGCGATGCCTTAAATTGATTTGGCTGAAATAAAGTTCTTTGTGATTTAATTCAATTAATTCATGGATAGTATATTTAATTGTAAGTTTAGTTTAGTTCTATGTTTAGTGTCATATCAGCATTCTCGTTTTTATTTATGCCAAAGCCATCTTGTAGAAAAATGCTAGTGCTACTCTTTTAACTAATTAAATATTTTAACTATTTAAAACTATATTTTATTTTTCTGGTGGATAAGGGAGTTGTATTTTCCGAAGGGTATTAGTCAGAAATCAAAATAAATAGCACGACTGGTGTTCGAACTCGCTTACTACGATATCGCAGTCCAGCGCGTTATCCACTACAGCACGAGACTCCCCCCGATTTAATTGTAAGTATAATTGCAGTAGGTTATTTTCCCCACAGGCAGGAGGAGGATCTCTCAAGTAGTCTTGACTAGTGAGAAGAGAGTCCCCCTTAGTTTTTCCATTTCCTAGACTGGATTTCCATACTAAGGTAAAGAGCCAGTCAGCTCTATTTACCCATATCTGGGAGAATAGTCGGATTCATACCTTTCCGAAGGGTATTAGCGCTATGTGAAATGCAAACAGCGCGTCCAGATTTGAACTAGTCTCACCGTGTTCATTTGCTACGACGATAACCATTACAACCACGCGCCTCTAACAGGTTCTACTCAATGTAATTTTTTGTCGATTGTGCAAATAATAGAATTATTTCATGGAATTTATATACTCCCAACATGTTTTTTAGAAAAATACATTTCTAATATGCAGTGATGTTTTTTCAGTGCATTGTTTACACATATTCTATGCTATTATTAGATATATCTCACTGTATGCCTGTCAAAAAGACATCAATGATATTGCACCTTTGTTTTAAGATGAAACGATCCTTTTTACCTTTTGCTAATGGGAAAAAGGATTTTTCTAATCTTAAAAGGGTAAAACTGTTTTATTCATAGGCTTTTAGTGTTATCGCTGATCTTTTACAATAAACAATTGAAAATAATCCTTTTTATTATGAAACTTTGACCGCAAAAAGTAAAAAAAAACAAAACATTATCAAATAACGGTTCTTTGTATTCCTGATTGAATATGTCAGAAATTGAAATCTAAAAGCTGTTAAGGGAAACATATCAAAAATGGTTATGATGAAAGTTAAAAAAACATCACCGATAAATTTTCCTGTATTATTTTGATTTTTCAGACTGTTGTATGAATCTCTATTGTGTTACGTAAAAACAACCATTTCGGTCGCTGTATCCTCCGGCCTTGATCAAACAAGTCATAGAAATATTCAAAATGGTTTTAGCTTGGTCCTTACTATGCTCACGACAAGTAACACCTGAAGAAGGCCCGGAGGATACAATGTTGTGTTTTTAATACCACCAGAAAGATGAGGACAACAAGTTCGAAAATCAAACAATACACATCAAGCCTCATGTAAAATTTAGACAGATAAATTTCCTATTTGTGCGAACTCTCTTTTGAGGGTGAGATTATTTAAAACATGTTGCTGATTGACGCAATAAATATGTAATCGATAGAATTGTTCTGTTAATGGGAAATATCAACAGTTTTAATATATACGTTAAAAAGTGAAAATAGTTTTTGGAATCCGCAGCAATTAATAATCTTACTTGAATCGGGGTCACGCAGTTTATAGAAAGAGTTATGTTAATTTTTCAAGAGAAGTTTAATATTGATTGGAAATATACAACTACCTCGGCCAATAAAGATAAGATTTTTATTATTAATATAAAATATATGAATAATTTTATTGAGACGTTATTATTCTAGTGTCTAAGTCCCGTGATCTTTCTAGAACATATATACTCTTATATCCTACAGAATAAGAAACTGTGGCGTGAATTATAAGCATTTATTTGGCTCAGCCATGGTCATGGAAGATGTGTAGCGCGTGTAGTATTTTCTTCGAAGCTGCAGTGGCCGGCGTATCAAGTATAAAATTCGAAAAACACACAAGTTTTGAACAACCTGACTGTTCTTGTAGCATCCCTCATTTAAATATTCTCATTTGAACCATACTCACAACAAGCAAAAAGCAAAAACAAAAACAAAAAAACAAAGAAAAAACAAACAAATACAAACAAACAAAAGAAAAAGAAAAACAAACAAACAAAAACAAACAAAAAAATAACAAAAAAAACCAAACAAAAAAGTAGCCCAAATTTATATTGCACACGCACACACCAACATACGCACACATTACACACATACGCACGCAGCGTCTCGAACACACATAAACACATTATTAAACATACACACATTACGCATACACATGCACGCACCCCCCACACATAACACACACACACACACACAACACACACACACACACGCGCGCAGCGCGCGCACGCACACGCGAGCGCACGCATATCGAGCGAAGAACGCTTTTTTCTCTCGATAATAATGCCTTTTTAAAATTAATAAGAATTTCTTCTTGAAAGTGCTCAATTTTTTTTTTTAATGGCTACTCAATATTTTGGACAATACAAATACTTAATCTCTGAAATTGAGGAAATTGTTTTCATTTTTTTGTGTGTGCATAGATAGCTTGAATGTCAGTGTATGTGTTTCCTAATACGTGTGTGCAACGTTGTGTGTTGTTTTTTATCTGTGCATAAGCGAGGCGTTTTTTTAAACGAACCATGAGCATCATTTGTAGCGCAAGACAAATAAGAAAGAAAAGAAAAAAGAAAAAGAAGATCTCAGTGGAAAAAACAAACTTTTTAGCCTGCTTTAAAATCAATGCAATTTTAGTTGTACATTTATAGATATGAAATGTTCATTTTCAAGATGATAATAATAGCCTTTTCGAAACATTGAACTTTCCTCCTCGCTGGCCAGAAATGAACTTTGTAGAAACGTAGCAGTAGAAACAGTGAAATTCAGATGTAAGATAAATATACTTATCAAAAGATATCGAGAGAGTTGAATTAATAAGGAAAAAATAATGAATAGGACATCAACAATTTATGTACTGTTTTCTTAAATACCTAAAGAGGTCTGAGAGCCATCGACGAAACGTTGTACAGATAACAATAAAGAGAGGAAAATGATCCGAATAACCCAAATAATACTAATATTATTATTTCGAAAGAAAAAGTGGCAAACAACTGAATTTTATTGACCAATCCATACGAAATTATTGAAGAAATAAGTCAAATTATGCAAATTTATAAGCATTTTCTTTAATACACGGAATTATTCTATACATACCCTTCAGACGAATAGGATGTGACACATGGTCAATCTATAAGCGGAGTAACAGTTTAATTCAGAGTTTTCCTTCTCCTAGACTGGTTGCCTAACCGCTAAGAGCCGAGTACGTCCTACTAGTAAAGTAAAGTGTAAGGGCGGCCTAATGTCGTATCAGCCATACAGCGAGGGAGTCTATCCCTTTTCACTAGCGTTAGACAAGGAAGATTATTTTAGCATCTGAGGTGGAGCGCCACACCAACCATCAGCTCTCACTTTACCACACAGATCCCTGTGCTAGTCATACGCTGAGTTGGCGGGGCTGTATCGAACCAAGACCTTGTGTTTCTAGCCGAACACTCTAACGACTGAGCTAAACCGGCCCTACTATTTACCCCTAAATGCGGTATTAGCCGCTATGTGAAATGCAAACAGCCTCATGCAGGATTTGAGCTCGTCTCCTGAGTCTTTTCCTACCCGGTAACCATTACTCCACCACCTCAATATTCTATTTGAACAAGGCAGAATATTTTTTTTTATCAAAACCCCAAATTACTTAATTGGAAGAAGGTGCGGTTTGGCTTAGTGTGTATCGATGCGAATAACGAGATTGGCAAACCGAGTTGATTTTCGGTCGAATCCATTTCTATTCACTTTGCATTTTGGAAAAGCATTGTTCCACTTCTCCCTCCCACAAGCTATGGGTTAATAATTAGCAATTCAAAGGCCGTCTAATAAAAGAAGATTCTATGATATAAAAAAATCCCCAAATTTGAATAAAAGATCGGGGATGGGTGAGGCTAGGAGCTTCACCTGACCAAAAAAAAACCCAACAAAAACAACAAAAAACGAATCCCTTATGTAACCCGGTTCTTCACAAAGAAGCCTACATAACCGTATGATAGGATGATGATGATAATGATGATGTGTAGATTTACCGTTTTTTTAAATGCTCATATTTTTACAGTTGGATCTTAATTCCGGTCAAAACATAAAATTGCTTCAATTTCTGAAAAAAACGTATTTAAAAAAAAGTATGTGCCCGATGTTTTTGTCGATTTTTTTCTTGGGGTCCATTGAGAGTAAGTCCAATTCATCAGTTACCCTTATAGTGTGGGCTTTGTGATAAGATTCACAGATACATTACAGCTTGATATAATTAAGCTTGTGACTTTGAAAACCACAAAATCTTCTCGAGGTGTAATGATTAGCAAGCTAGTTCACAGATACCAATAACACAAACCTTTTTAATGATTTTAATGCCACATACTCACGATCTTGTGTCATATCAAAGTTCTCTTAGTTTTTTAAGGAACCTCATGTGGTTTCAACCAGTTAATGGGTGCTCCATCCTCTTAGCTTTTTTACAAAACTAAGATAACCTAGTAAATAACAACTTCGAAAAAATATAGTTATTTATGTGGAAAGACAGAGTAAAACGTAAAAATCATAACCGATATATATATATATATATATATATAAATATGTATATATATATATATATATATATATATATATATTATATATATATTTGTTATATCGCTGTCTTACATTGTGAAACTTGCATCAACTAACTATTGTGGAACCAATTTTCACCGTAAGTCCCTTTTCTTATAAATTCATAATATATTATATATTATAATAATGATAATGAATATTATGGATATTATAAACTACATAACATATGTTTCATGCTTACGCAATCTTCAGATGAATCAATGGTTGAGATTTTAAAAACCAGTTGTTTTTTACCGGTTTATATAAACGTGAAGGCTTCACGTTTATATAAACCTAAAGAACTCTGGTTTTAAAATCTCAACCCTTTGAATTCATTTTGAAGATTGCGTAGCATGAAACTTATATTATGATTTCTAATATCCATCATATCATTATTATTGATTGTAAATTCTGCTCTGGCTTTATTAGCATTGACAGCTTTTTGCCATACTTACTCATTTATCTCTCTTCATTCCTAAAG
>CM042138.1:54137099-54176025 GCA_023376005.1 Doryteuthis pealeii
ACTAAGTTTCAAGTCATCCCTTCCCCATCAACACTCTAATCGATATATCCAGACCATATATCCAACCGAACTCATTTTCAAATTTAATAACAAAATACTACGACAAAAGTTCGGATCACCAATGGGCAACACATTTAAGTGGCGTTCTTGGCATGTCTGCTCCTTGCACACACACACAACACACACACCACACAAATACACACACACACACACAAACACACACATACACACACACACACACAACACACATTATATAATAATATATATATATATATATATTATATATTATTATATATATATATATATATATATATCAATGTGTATGGTTGGCACTATTGTACTTGGAGACGGCAGTAGTGAGCCAACGTTATAGTATTATTATTTAATATCTGGATTAGAGGCATTTAATAAATAAATAAATTAATAAATAATAAATATAATATATTAGTAGTATATTCATTGTATGGAAACAAGTCTGCTTTACATTGGTTCATGCTATCCAAACTGAATATTTAAACCGAGCCAATCGTCGTAATGTTGACGTTATCGAACGTTTCAGTTATATCGAAACCTTCTTCATGACTATTGAAACAAGTAAAGGAAAAGATCTTTTGGATGTTTTTTGAAATGGCTGAGGTTTGGAAAATATGTTCCATTTTACCTCACATATGTATTTTATGTAAAAACTAAATATTACTCCTTATTTTACAGATTTATTCACCTGTTTTTTTTTGTTTGTTTTTTTTTTTGTTTGTTTTGTTTTTTGTTTTGTTGTTTTTTTTTTTCAGTCATAGTTTTCAAGATTTTTCTTTCTCTTTCTTTTAGAGTAAGCGAAGGATGAGAATCTCGTTCCTTCTGATTCGTCCTCACAGAAGCAACAAACAAAAAGAAGAAACTCACCATTTTACGGTTTTATCCGCCTGTCTAAAAATTCTGCGTTAACTGCTTATCCGGTACTCGAAACTTTCACTTACACAGCACTATCCATAGCGTATCCACGTTTCAACAGTGTCAGTCAAATAGACATTGTCTCACGGATCCTCTTTCCAATGGCTTTTCTAAGTGCTTAATGTTTCCTACTTGGGTGGGTTTTACCTTTACAATTGGTGGACAATGCTACACTAATTTAAAAAATAAATTAAAAGAAGACATTTACTAGACAAAAGATAATTACATACGAAAATTTACTATTAATGACGAATGATAACACCTGATTAAGGTTTCTATGGTTCTTTTTTGAAAATAGTTCTCTGTTTTCAAATTCAAACATCACCAGAAAACTTGAAAGAGAATAATTTCAAACAAAACAATAGACGCTCTTCAACAAAAGGAGACGATGTGATTCAACATTGAAGATTATCAATGAAAATTGCGATTCACCTACTTCAAAAATTTGGAAGAGAAAGTCGACCAATTTGTGGAAATTCCACTCAATAAACCGATCGGTTAACCATCACAAAGGTGCATCGGAATACATGGGTGCCATACATATAGAAAATGTGTGGGTTGTAAGTTATAATTATATATAATTTATATAATATATATATATATATAGATATATATATATATATACAATATATATATATATATACATACATATATACATATATCATATATATATATATATATATAATATATATATTATCACAAAGATTACCACAGTTAATGCATTTTCTTATGAAAAAAAAAACAATTGAATTTATATGCAGGAACAAGGAAATAAATTTTTGAATTAAATAACTAAAATTAAAATAAATACTTTCATCATTAGGCTACGGCTTCATTGCCGTACCTAATATATATATAATATATATATATATAATATATATATATATATATATATACTATATATATTTATGTATAATATAATGTGTGTGTGATGTGAGTATGTGTGCTGTGGTGTGTGTGTGTGTTGTGTGTTGGGTTTATATATGTGTATATGTGTATGAGTGTATTACTTTTCTGTGTATATATATATATATATAATATTAATATATAAATACTATATATATATATATATATGCATGGAATGTATGCATAGAGCTTACTAATTGCAAGCATCTAAATATATATATCTGTATGTTACCATTGGCCGTGTATGTCTATGCAAGTAATGCATTATTGGTAATCGAATTATATATATAATTATTATATATATATATATATATATATATATATATATAAACGTACTTCTAATTATCATCGAATTACATTATAAACTAACTCACTAACACATATCAGGCACAATGCATATATATAATATACTTTTGTGTATCTCTGTTGCCTAAATGTTGTTGTGTGCTAATCTGGAATGGGGTGGAGCGCGATGGGGGAGAAAGAGAAAAGAATAGAAAATATCATTTTTTCTTTTCTTGGTTAAATCTGGATATGATAAAATCAGGCAAAAAGATTTTGGTTTGTATTTCTATTATCATTTTCCTTATTTGTAAACACATTCCTAAAGCAAATTTTTATAGGAAAACACACACAAAACACACAAACACACATATATATATATATGTATATATATTTGTCAGTGCGCGCGCGTTGTGTCATACATTGGTCATTTTGTATCAGTTATTGTTTCACCTCAATATCATCAAAATGGCTGCAAATCCCTAAATATCGGTAGAACACAAAATAACTATTGATTCTTGTTTAATTTTTGTTTGTTTGTTTTTATATTCGAGCACATTAAATTACACGATTATCCTTTGATAATACACACACAATATATTATTACATGTGTATGTGTGTGTGTGTATATGTGTGATTCTGTACAATATATATATATATATATATATATAATATATATATATATTATTATATATATATATATGTATGTAATGCTATGACTAGCAATGGAAAGCGGGATATTGAATCCGACAAATATGAGAAAAAAATGAGAAAGAAAAGAAATTGTAGATGGATAAAATGAATTTTATCGATACATATCATTGTTACACATTGTGTTTCGGTCTGTTTAAAATAATAAATAGCGTAAATCCGTATACATTTTGATAAACGGACCGAAACACATGTGTAAGTGATATCGATTAAAAGTGATATCGATAAAATTCAGTTTATCCATCTACATTTCTTTTTCTTACTCATTTTTTCTCATATATATATATATATATATATATAATATATATAATATATATATATATATATATGAACAAACCTGTATTAAACTGAAATTAATTTTATTTCAGCTACTTTCGACTCTTCAAACTGATTCATAATGAACAAAAAATTACATATTAGGTCTATTTTAAATACCTAATATGTAATTGTTGACAATTTATGAAATGAGATTTGAAGAGGCAAAAGTTAGCTGAAATAAATTTATTTCTAATAGACTAAGGTTTTCATATATTTATTCATACTTATTACACTGTACAAAGTAAAAAAAAAATGCACATACACTGTTATTTATATGTATATACGCAAAATCTTATATGTATGTTTTGATTTCTCAATTTTGGTTGAATCCTATCACGGAAACACCTTGATACATTTACGTTATATTATATGATATATATATATATATATATATTTATATATATAGAGGAGAGAGAGAGAGAGAGAGAGGAAAGAGAGAGAAAGAAAGAGAGAGTGTGCGAAAAAGAAAGAAAGAAAGAAAGAAAGAAAGAAGGAATGTGTGTGTGTGTAATAATAGTATTTTCAATAAAGTAAAACCGGTGTTTTGTAACCATTGTATTAATTCTCTCTTGTTAGTTACGTGAAGAATGGAATAAATGTTTTCCTTAGAGAAGACAGAATCGGCAAAAACCGAGTTAAAATCTTGACTTAGTTATTTTGGATTAACTGTGTCCATGCTTCTCTTTTCCTACACTTGTATTCTATGATTATTGAAAGATTTTTTTTATTATGTGTCATATGATAATGATAAATAATTCATTTGTTGCCGTATAGTAGTGGTTATAGATTAAAGTCAAACTTAGAGAGAATCCTCAACTACTTCCTCGGTCATGTGATAAACTGTTCCACGAGAACAAATTTAAAATCTGATATTACTTAAACATTATATATATATATATACATATATATATATATATATATATATATATATATATAGAGAGAGAGAGAGAGAGAGAGGGGGGAGAGAGAGAGATTTATAATAGTGCTGAGTATCGTGGATAGAGTATGTATATCTAAATTAGAGTAGCGTGGACATGAAGTCAATGGCGCTTGGTTACTGACAGTTTCTAGCCTATGCGATTTTAAAACCAAGTTTTGGTTTGAAAATAGATATAAACGGAAAACTATCAGTAACCAAGTGCCGTTGACTTTATTCTAAGTTACCCTATATATATATATATATATATATATATATATATATATATATATAATATATATATATAATATATATATATAATAATTTAAATAATTACTTATCTTCCCTCCAATACTAAGTAACATAAGACAAGTTCTCCTAGCATATATTGTACCAATAGCAAGAAAAAGTCCCAACTAGACAGTAATATATAGGCTTACATAGAAATTGTATATATAAAGTAGGCTAGCTTGGATAGGAACTCAATATATACCATTCCAGGAAGCAAGGAAACCTGTATTCGTTAGGTCATCGCATTATTCTGATTGGTGAATCAAACTAATCAATCGACAAGGACGAATCGAATTGAATACCATGACTGCCTGTTCCTTTTCACTTAGGCACACACAAAGACATAAACACGCACGTACACGCACGCATGCGCATAAATCTCTTTCAGTTCAAGTAGGAAAAGAAGCAAAACAAAGACAGACAATCGCTGGCAACCAAATGTTTATGTCATCCCTAATACTTATTCTCAACTTGTTTCTTCACATTTCCCGCTACTTTGGATGTCTAACAAGTACAACAATAATACAGTTATACACTCAGTTTAATGGACTATTCGGTGATAAAGCTGTCCGTTAATATGAAAATTTGGTTAAATACAAATATAACTTTATTCTTAATTATGTATTTAAAACATAGGCTTTAATGTAAAATACATGAATGTGTAATATGAAATTATCAAACCATAATGAAAGTACGTAATATTTATTTATCTTTTTAACTGTCTGTTGTTTTTTAAATTTTTGAGTAGTAAGGTAAAATATCATTATGGATGCTTATGTTCCCATAAATAACATTCATGAGAACATAACCCTTTTAAAATATGATTTTTTTAAAATTATAAATAAAACTTTACATGAAAGACTACCAAACCGGGTCTAAATTTAATTTGTTACATCCTAAATCCTACAGTAAGTTAAATAATGAAAATAAATTCTCAATTTCACGGACGTTGGTGTGATATCAAACTCCGTAAAATTGATAATCTATTTGCTATATTTAACATATTTTTATTGGTAACTTTGAACAAATAAATAGCGTTGAGATTTTTAGAAGAGTAACAACATAAAATTGCTTATTTCATCTTAAATCTATTTTATTGTTCATTTATCATTAAAGGTGGAAATCAATTTAGCCTTTTAATTAATAGCATACATTCTGATAACTATATATATATATATATATATATATATATATATATATATATTATATATATATATATATATATATATATATATATATGTAATATAGAATGAATAGAGAATAAATGAGTAAAGTATTGGCATAAAAAGGTGCTCAATGCTAATAAAGCAGAGCAGATTTACAATCAATAATAATGATATGATGGATATTATAAACTCATAACTATAAGTTTCATGCTTACGCAATCTTCAAATGAATCAAATGGTTGAGATTTTAAAAACCAGTAGTTCTTTAGCGTTTATATAAACGTGAAGCCTTCACGTTTATATAAACGGTAAAAAACAACTGGTTTTTAAAATCTCAACCATTTGATTCATCTGAAGATTGCGTAAGCATGAAACATATAGTTATGAGTTTATAATATCCATAATATCATTATCATTGATTATAATATATATATATATATGAATTATATAGAAAAGGTGACTTACCGGTGAAATTGGTCACAATAGTTAGTTGATGCAAGTTTCACAATGATAAGACAGCGATATAACAAATATATATATATATATAATATATATATATATATATATATATATACATATATATATATATATATATATATATATCGGTTTATGATTTTTACGTTTTACTCTGTCTTTCACACATAAATAACTATATTTTTTCGAAGTTGTTATTTACTAGGGTTATCTTAGTTTTGTAAAAAGCTAAGAGGATGGAGCACCCATTAACGTTGAAACCACATGAGGTTCCTTAAAAAACTAAGAGTAACTTTGATATGACACAAGATCGTGAGTATGTGGCATTAAAATCATTAAAAAGTGGTTTGTGTTATTGGTATCTGTGAAACTAGCTTGCTAATCATTACACCTCGATAAGATTTTGTGGTTTTCAAAGTCACAAGCTAATTATATCAAGCTGTAATGTATCTGTGCAATCTTATCACAAAGCCACACTATAAGGGGTCACCTGATGAATATCGGACTTACTCTCAATGGACCCCAAGAAAAAAACGACAAAAACATCGGGCTACATACTTTTTATTAAATACGTTTTTTTCAGAAATTGAAGCAACTTTTATGTTTTGACCGGAATTAAGATCCAACTGTAAAAATATGAGCATTTAAAAAACGGTAAATCTACACATCATCATTATCATCATCATCCTCATCATCACTTGTTTATGTAGGCTTCTTTGTGAAGAACCGGGTTACATAAGGGATTTCGTTTTTTGTTGGTTTTTGTTGGGGGTTTTTTTTTTGTCAGGGTGAAGCTCCTAGCCTCACGCCATCCCCGATCTTTTATTCAAATTTGGGGATTTTTTTATATCATAGAATCTTCTTTTATTTAGACGGCCTTTGAATTGCTAAATTATTAACCCATAGCTTGTGGGAGGGAGAAGTGGAACAATGCTTTTCCAAAATGCAAAGTGAATAGAAATGGATTCGACCGAAAATACAACTCGGTTTGCCAATCTCGTTATTCGCATCGATACACACTAAGCCAAACCGCACCTTCTTTCCAATTAAGTAATTTGGGGTTTTGATAAAAAAAAATATTCTGCCTTGTTCAAATAGAATATTGAGGTGCGTGGAGTAATGGTTACCGTCGTAGGAAATAGACTCAGTGAGACGAGCTCAAATCCTGGATGAGGCTGTTTGCATTTCACATAGCGCTAATACCGCATTTAGGGGTAAATAGTAGGCCGGTTTAGCTCAGTCGGTAGAGTGTTCGGCTAGAAATCACAAGGTTCTTGGTTCGATACCAGCCCCCGCCAACTCAGCGTATGACTAGCACAGGGATCTGTGTGGTAAAGTGAGGAGCTGATGGTTGGTGTGGCGCTCCACCTCAGATGCTAAAATAATCTCCTTGGTCTAACGCTAGTGAAAAGGGGATAGACTCCCTCGCTGTATGGCTGATACCGACATTAGGCCGCCCCGACGACTTTACTTTACTTAGTAGGACGTACTCGGCTCTTTAGCCTTGGTTAGGCAACCAGTCTAGGAGAAGGAAAACTCTGAATTCAAACCTGTTACTCCGCTTAATAGATTGACCATGTGTCACATCCTATTCGTTCTGAAGGGTATGTATAGAATAATTCCGTGTATTAAAGAAAATGCTTATAAATTTGCATAATTTGACTTATTTCTCCTTCAATAATTTCGTATGGATTGGTCAATAAAATTCAGTTGTTTGCCACTTTTTCTTTTCGAAATAATAAATATTAGTATTATTTGGGTTATTCGGATCATTTTCCTCATCTTTATTGTTATCTGTACAACGTTTCGGTCGATGTGCTCTCAGACCTTCTTTAGGTATTTAAGAAAAACAGTACAATAAATGTTGATGTCCTATTCATATTTTTCCTTAATTAAATTCAACTCTCTCGATATCTTTTAAGATAAGTATATTTATCTACATCTGAATTTCACTGTTTCTACTGCTACGTTTCTACAAAGTCATTTCTGGCCAGCGAGGAGGAAAGTTCAATGTTTTCGAAAAGGCTATTATTATCATCTTGAAAATGAACATTCATATCTATAAATGTACAACTAAAATTGCATTGATTTTAAAAGCGAGGCTAAAAAAGTTTGTTTTTTTTTCCACTGAGATCTTCTTTTTTTTTCTTTTCTTTTCTTATTTGTCTTGCGCTACAAATGATGCTCATGGTTCGTTTAAAACAAACGCCTCGCTATGCACAGATAAAAACAACACACAACGTTGCACACACGTATTAGGAAACACATACACTGACATTCAAGCGTATCTATGCACACACAAAAAAATGAAAACAATTTCCTCAATTTCAGAGATTAAGTATTTGTATTGTCCAAAATATTGAGTAGCCATTAAAAAAAAAAATTGAGCACTTTCAAGAAGAAACTTCTTATTTTGAATTTAAAAAGGCATTATTATCGAGAGAAAAAAGCGTTCTTCGCTCGATATGCGTGCGCTCGCGTGTGCGTGCGCGCGCGCGCGCGTGTGTGTGTGTTGTGTGTGTGTGTGTGTGTGTGTTTATGTGTGGGGGGTGCGTGCATGTGTATGCGTATGTGTGTATGTTTAATAATGTGTTTATGTGTGTGTGCGAGCACGCTGCGTGCGTATGTGTGTATGTGTGCGTATGTTGGTGTGTGCGTGTGCAATATAAATTTGGTCTACTTTTTTGTTGGTTTTTTTTTGTTATTTTTTTGTTTTGTTTTTGTTTGTTTGTTTTTCTTTTTCTTTTTTTGTTTGTTTGTTATTTTGTTTGTTTTTTTCTTTGTTTTTTTGTTTTTTTGTTTTTTTGCTTTTGCTTGTTGTGAGTATGGTTCAAATGAGAATATTTAAATGAGGATGCTACAAGGAACAGTCAGGTTTGTCAAAACTTGTGTGTTTCGAATTTTATACTTGATACGCCGGCCACTGCAGCTTCCGAAGAAAATACTACACGCGCTACACAATCTTCCATGACCATGGCTGAGCCAAATAAATGCTTATAATTCACGCCACAGTGTTCTTATTCTCGTAGGATATAAGTAGATCTATGTTCTAGAAAGATCTACGGGACTTAGACACTAGAATAATAACGTCTCAATAAAATGTATTCATATATTTTATATTAATAATAAAAATCTTATCTTATTGGCCGAGGTAGTTGTATATTTCCAATCAATATTAAAACTTCTCTTGAAAAATTAACATAACTCTTTCTATTTATTCAACTGCGTGACCCCGATTCAAGTAAGATTATTAATTGCTTTCCAAAAACTATTTTCACTTTTTAACGTATATATTAAAACTGTTGATATTTCCAATTAACAGAACAATTCTATCGATTACATATTTTATTGCGTCAACTCAGCAACATGTTTAAATAATCTCACCCCTCAAAAGAGAGTTCGCACAAATAGGAAATTTATCTGTCTAAATTTTTACATGAGGCTTGATGTGTATTATTTTGATTTTTCGAACTGTTGTCCTCATCTTTCTGGTGGTATTAAAAACACAACATTGTATCCTCCGGCCTTCTTCAGGTGTTACTTGTCTATCCGAGCATAGTAAGGACCCAAGCTAGGAAACCATTTTGAATAGTTCTATGACTTGTTTGATCAAGGCCGGAGGATACAGCGACCGAAATGGTTGTTTTTACGTAACACAATAGAGATTCATACAACAGTCTGAAAAATCAAAATAATACAGGAAATTTATCGGTGATGTTTTTTTTAACTTTCATCATACCAGTTTTGATATGTTTCCCTTTAACAGCTTTTAGATTTCAATTTCTGACATATTCAATCAGGAATACAAAGAACCGTTATTTGATAATGTTTTGTTTTTTTTTACTTTTGGCGGTCAAAGGTTTCATAATAAAAAGGATTATTTTCATATTGGTTTATTGTAAAAGGATCAAGCGTATAACATAAAAGCCTATGAATAAAACAAGTTTTACCCTTTTAAGATTAGAAAAATCCTTTTTCCCATTAGCAAAAGGTTAAAAAGATCGTTTCATCTTAAAACAAAGGTGCAATATCATTGATGTCTTTTTGACAGGCATACAGTGAGATATATCTAATAAATAGCATTAGAATATGTGTAAACAAATGCACTGAAAAACATCACTGCATATTAGAAATGTATTTTTCTAAAAACATGTTGGGAGTATATAAATTCCATGAAAATATTCTATTATTTGCACAATCGACAAAAAATTACATTGAGTAGAACCTGTTAGAGGCGCGTGGTGTAATGGTTATCGTCGTAGCAAATGAACACGGTGAGACTAGTTCAAATCCTGGACGCGCCTGTTTGCATTTCACATAGCGCTAATACCCTTCGGAAAGGTATGAATCCGACTATTCTCCCTCCAGATATGGGTAAATAGAGCTGACTGGGCTCTTTACCTTAGTATGGAAACCAGTCTAGGAAATGGAAAAACTAAGGGGACTCTCTTCTCACTAGTCAAGACTACTTTGAGAGATCCTCCTCCTGCCTGTGGGGAAAATAACCTACGTGCAATTTATACTTACAATTAAATCGGGGGAGTCTCGTGCTGTAGTGGATAACGCGCTGGACTGCGATATCGTAGTAAGCGAGTTCGAACACCAGTCGTGCTATTATGTTTGATTTCTGACTAATACCCTTCGGAAAAATACAACTCCCCTTATCCACCAGAAAAATAAAATATAGTTTAAATAGTTAAATATATTTAATTAGTTAAAAAGAGTAGCACTAGCATTTTTCTACAAGGATGGCTTTGGCATTAAATAACCGAAGAATGCTGATATGACACTAAACATAGAAACTAAACTAAACTTACAATTAAATATACTATCCATGAATATATGAATTAAATCCACAAAGAACTTTATTTCAGCCAAATCAATTTAAGGCATCGCACTATCACGAATGCAAAAAATGCATTCTATTTAAATGATAAGAAAGAAAGATGTCCATAGTCTTTTTGTATACATAAGAATAAGAAAATCAGTTATGAACAAGTCTGTAGATTTTCAGGGATAAAGAGCCTCAATTCAAAACAAAAGTCTCATAGCGTTGAGTAACCGGTGTATCTATGACAACTGTGAACAATAAAAATGTTTTACGCATGCTTGTAAATTGTGAGCAAATAAATTTCAAACCTAACAATGTCCTCTTCCAATACGATATAACTTAAAGGGCAAATGTCAGTAAAAAGACGACAAAGTGAATTGTTTGTGACTCGTTATTAATGTCAATTGTAATAATTGATCTCATTGCAAAACGACTGAATAAGTGGATAAGTATAATTAAATCTATGTCTAAAATGTGCATTTGTGCATCATCATATTTGAATCAATGTTTTTATTATATCTAATTGATATCACATTAGCTACATCTAAGCAGAAATTACTGCTTGTACAATAAATGTATAAACACAAAATTGCCAACTACCAAGGTATTATATATATATATATATATATATATATATATATATATATATATATATATATATATATATATATATATATATATTTCTGCATAATTCTATTTATATATTGCATATTATTATATATATATATATACATATATATATATATATATATATGCATAATTATATATATATATATGCATAATTTTATATATATATATATGCATATTTATATATATATATATATATATATATATATATATATATATATATTCACTTTTTATTTATGCCAATGTATATATTTTTGAAAAAGTATGCATTTATATATCTTCTGTTAAATGAAGATGACATTTAGAATATATTATTCTGGGCAGTGTGTGTGTGTATGTACGTGTGTGTGTGTGTGTGTGTGTGTGTGTGTGTGTGTGTGTGTGTGTGTGTGTGTGTGTGTGTGTGTGTGTGTGTGTGTGTGTGTGTGTGTGTGTGTGTGTGTGTGTGTGTGTGTGTGTGTGGAAAACTTTTATTAAATATTCGAATGTTGATGTTTAACGTATATTATTCTATATAAAGTCCAGAAAGCGGCACTAAAGAAACTAACACCAAGCACAATCAAAGACAATTTGGGCCAATACTATATTAAAAAATTTCTACGCATGACTAAAAGGACTATTATTATTATTATTATTATTATTATTATTATTATTATTATTATTATTTTTCTTACTTTCATCATTTACTCATTCTAACCTGATCACTTCAAGTGACCAAAGGTTAATAATAGTGATGTGATCGCATGAGGACAAATGATTAATATAATTGAAAAAAACTTTTAAAATCCCTCTCTTGATAGGGATCATGTTGAAATGTTTTATGGAGACAGTACTTTTCACAGAATACCCCTTATTCTGTTACTTGTTGAGACAATTTTTAAATCCCTTGGAAATTTTGGTTTCCAGAAATCTTTTCTCCAATTTATCTGTTCCAATACAGATATTTTGCCACTCATGAATTTCCACACATTTTCTACCATGTCTTTGTATTTAGAAACCTTTTCAAATTCTTTCGTTTCGGTGTTTATTTTTAATTTTATTCATTCATTTATTTTTTTGTCAGAAGTTTCGACAAAATCAATCAACAATTATTTTTGCACCAGTCAAACAGATGACTTTAGCTGAGATCAAGTGAAAGCAAATATTTCAGCACCCTCCTCAGTATTCTTGCTAATTTCAATAATGCTATGTGATTATATATATGGCCGCTATCAAGGTTGATAGTATACTTAACAATTTTGTATTATGTCTGGGCATGAACATAGTTATGAGAGAGTTCTCGACCACAAATTATTTAACAACCGTGGCATTGCACCGACGAGACCTTTTGTCAACGTATCTGACAATGGGACAAAGTGCATGGAAAAATTGATTCATGCCTTTCTTGGAAGCGGAATTGGAAGCGATATAATGAGAAGATTCAGGTAAAGAGGATGAGAATCTTCCTTGTCAGTATTCATGGAATATCATTGTATCCATATAGTTATTATTTACAGCAATGTGATAAAATGGCTATTATCTCAGCAACTATAATCGACGAACAAATTTCAACATCCACTTGAAACCTATTGCATGGCTTTTTACTTTAAAGTTTAAAAAAGGCATTAAGCCTTTTTCTCCTTACACCTTATCTGATTGGTCAATATCAGTGGAACTCTCCAATGACAAACAGAATAGGTTAATGAGCACAACAGTTACACAATTAGCTCAGAAATAACAAAATGTCCATTGTTAATAGAGATCGGTGATTGCTATATTATTTCGTATATTTACTGCAGCGACATCTAGTGACCTTTACTAGGTATCAAGAATCATTGCGTTTCTTGAAATCTCTAATACTACTTCTTCCCTCTATCTATCTTTTCAGGCCTCAACAGATCTATAACCAGCACTGTCTCATACTTACTGTTGTGATGTTAGTCCAACAGTAAAAAAGAAGTCAAGTCGAGATAGGGTAAAATAAGACAAGTGTATTTACAATAATGGTACATGAACGACTAGCTTGTCGTTAACGGGAACAGTACAACCTTTTCACTCGGTGTCTCACTATTTATAGTGAGAACCGGTGTATATTCTCCACTGTAGGAACGGCCGGTACAACACTTACCCAGGATCTCTTGTTATTCAAATCATTTTATGATTACTGCTTTGTTGTTTACGCCATGCTATTTGATAACACAGATTGGAGATTTTGGTTTTATGGGATTAGAAACAATAATTATAATTGTACTTAATAATTTAAACTGAGGTATGTGGTGTAATCGTTGAAAATGGACTCGGCGGCCCAAGTTCAAATCCTGGTCAACGCCGTTTGCATTTCCCATTGCGCAAATAATCTTCGGAAAGGTATGCATCAAATTATTCTCCCTGTAGCTGTAGTTAAATAGTAGGTTAAATCTTGATATGGCAACCAGTTTAGAAAAGGAAAACTCCGATTACAAACCTGTTAAACTCCGCTTAAGAAATTGACCTTATGTCACATCCTACTCGTGAGGGGGGATATATATTAGATAAAACCCTCAAGAAACACATTTTTATAGTTACATGTGTTTTATAGTTAGAATTACTGTTTGTGTTCGTAATTATTGCTATTATTTCACGTGCACATTTATTCGGTTTTACAGAATGTTCTTGATATGAGATCTAATTGAAAAGTGTCAATTGGCAACACACAATCAATGATATGATGAATATTAATCAGAATAAAACTAAAACAAATGAGACAGGAAAGTAATTTTGTATTATACAAAAGTTTTTATATCGAATATCAATCTATGAATAGAACAATTTGTTTGTTATCTCGTTTTCTTTCCGTCATATATGAATAAAGTGTCGCTGCCGACACTCGAGTTGGAACACTGATCGCCAGAGAATGACAAAGGCCGACCCCCATCTAATATAAATAGTGGTACCGTGCTGTTTAGATTGGTCAGGTGCATACTGCGTATTTCAAGCAACTCTGTATTTTTCTTAGTAATAATCTTTTATTTATCTTTATTTGTGTTTCCTTGATGTATCTAATTCCATTTGTAATTAAATACATATGATGTTGTTAAATTATTATTCCATTGTTTACATTGTGTACATGTGACGTTACAAGACTTTCATAAATATCCTAAACATTAAAATGGTGTTCCGTACAATATGCCACAACAACAACAACAACAACAACAATAATAATAATAATAATAATAATAATAATAATAATAATTGTGCTTTATAGGTGATATCTCTGACATGCGCACAATAAACGATATTACGTCATACAAATGCATTGTAAATTATTTCATCTCACTAATTGTTTTAAACTTTCTAGATTTGAGACTGGTTTATTTGAGAAGATTTTGCTGTGCGTGCGCGCGCGCGCGCGTGTGTGTGTGTGTGTGTGTGTGTGTGTGTGTGTGTGTGTGTGTGTGTGTGTGTGTTTTTTCAATCAATAACTTGTCTAATCCGTTTGTCAAAACGATACTCAATAAATGTTTGGTCATATTCAATCACTTTGAATAAAATCGATTAGTCAGTTGCACATGAATCGAAGTGACAGAGTTAAATTCGATTTTTATCGATAAATCCTGCCCAGCAGTTTTGCAAGAATTTACTTGTCAATAATCGAGTGATTGATTTTTAATCAATATATAGTGTAGTTGAAATAATTAGTTTGTTTGGTTGGTTGGTTGGTTGGTTGGTTTTCTTTCTGAAACGGTAAATCTGTAATAATCTTTTTACTTTCGAGAGAATTTTCAGAGAAATATTCCTCACGGCAGTATGATATTTTGAAACTCTTCCAGTTTAAAATTAAAACCTTTTTTCTTCTTACAAGATTTTGGCCAAATCTAATTCAGGAATTCTTTCTTATCCTCAAGAAATTACATTTTCAAAATACAAACAGAGAATTTCTAAAGGGAAAAATGTATTGTCGTAAAATGTTTTCTCAAATCCTCAAGGACTGGATTTGAATTGAATTGAGAAGGAAGGATGGAAGGAAGGAAGGAAGGAAGGAAGGAAGATGTTTAGTTTTACATACGAAACTCTTATTGTGAGAATTTGGAAGCTGGACAAATTAATATATTGCAAGGACGTAAGAGTTTTCCCTTTATCCTTATTTGTCGTGTGATGTTTGCAGTGGTAAAGAATCCATTCGCTGTGTTAAAGGAAAGCAATGACCTAAGACAATTCGGCAACAATTCAACTTTGAGAATCAATTCTTTGAGTTTGTATGAATTACGACTAAGTCACTTTTAAAGCACCAATATTTGGTAGACCATCGAAGTTAAGTAGTTATAAGTTTGCTTACTACATCAATGGGGGACTACTTACTAACAGCAGATACTATAAACTACGTAAGCTGGTGTTAGAAGTAAAAGCATTTTGATTAATAACTCTTTAAGTTCATATTGATTTAAAAAAATACGAATACTTTTTATACAACAAAAATACTTCAATATATGGTATTTGGTTATATTTTTAAAGAATAAACCTTCACTGAAATCTCTCTCTCTCTCTCTCTCTCTCTCTCTCTCTCTCTCTCTCTCTCTCTCTCTCTCTCTCATAATTATACTGTCTTAAATTAGAAATTCACCCAGATTTAAAGACGTTAGCGATATAACGTATAGTTAATCTCCGATCATAGATAAGTAATACAAAAGTCAAGTTCTAGAACGATTTACCATATAAATGGAGTCACGTGGTGTAATGGCTACAACCTAGGAAATGGACCTGATGAGACGAATTCGAATCCTGGACGAGGCTGTTTGCATTTCATATAGCTAATACCTTGGTAAAGGTATGGATCAAAATATTCTCCCTCAAACTATGGATAAATAGTAGAGCATACTAGCTATTTAACTTGGTTGGCAACCAGTCTAGGAGAAAGAAAACTTTGAATTCGAACCTGTTAAACTCCGCTTAAGAAATTTACTTTGTGTCACACCCAGCTTGTGCGGAGGGGTTTGTATATATATATATATATATATATATATATATATATATGATATTAAATATTTCATTTTAACAGCATTGTGTGTTTTCATATCCTTTTATCTATATATATATATATTCGACAGTAAAATTCGACAGTACGAGGTGAGGTAAAAGGAAGAGTGAACAAGAATGACTTGTTTGAGTTATTATTTTTGTTCCACTTTCTTTTACCTCACCTCATATATATATATATATATATATATATATATATATATATATATATATATATATATATAATGAAAAAACATCCATATATATATATATTTAAATGAAATGAAATTTTTTCATAAAATAATTTTCTCTTGGCTAGTTCCAAATTTGTGGACTATCCAAAATTGAAATAGGTATTTATTTGGATATCCTTGAGTATAAAATGTGCCACAAGGTCGATTTAATGAGGGAGAGCCTAACCTAAAATAAGATTTTCTCTAATGTTTAGTAATGTAATCACTGATGTCAAAGAACAAACAAATGTAAGTGCCCACCCCTTTTTTTTTTTTTTTTTTTAGATATAATCAACTGAAGTTTGGGGAACAATAACAGAAATTCGTATTCTGTAATTAATTCATAAACAAAAACAAGTTGTTTCAGAAATGTTCATTATTATTAAAATTAATAAACTGCTTATTTTTCCACGCTCCCACCCAATCTGTGTGTATGTGTATAATTTAGAATTTAAATCTATTCCCTATCAGTCACTTGATTCTGAGTTTCATGATCTTTAGATATGCATGTCTATAGTAGGGGTCAGCAACCCTCGGCCTGTGGAGCACATCCGGCCCTCGAGTGGTTTTCGTCCGGCCAGCCAACTTAACAGCTGAACTATCCAATTAATATCAAATAGAAATACAGTAGTTCGATTCTGGTTAAACCCAATAAAGGCCAAAGGCAAATATTTTTTTATTTAAACCTTTAAAAAAGACAGCTTCTTAGACAGAGCGGTTTGAGTCCGAGAAAATTTATTTGCCTTATATCTAATACCATGGCCCTTCACCGAGACACAGCATAGCCAATTGGTCCCATCTCTCAAAAAGGTTGCCGACCCCTGGGTTTTACCAATCCACACCTTTCCTGTGCGTACATTGAGATGGTTTTCTGTAGATGAGATATATTTAAAGATATGAAACTCAGAGTCACGTAACTTGTAGGTAATAACTGGTTTCAATTTAGTGTTTTACAGTTTACTCTGCAATATTTACTTAATATTTGAGCACTTTTTAGTATTTTAATACAGCGAACGACGCTTTATATAAATATACATATATGTGTATTTGTATGTGATATATATATATATATATATATATATATATATATATATATATATATATATATATATGCGAGGAGACTAGTTTGTTAATCATCGTTCCGTTGTAGGCGCCATAATCGAATCCTTGATAAAGAAATTTTCTCAGAGACGAAGTAAGAATAGATGCTTCATTTAATTTTATTGATTCACTTGCAGAATTACACGGTTATAGCCTAGAATGAAAATTACGAAATTACTTTGAAATAGAAGACTAAAGAAGTCTACAAACATATTTATAAAGATTCTTTACTTTTATAACTTGGAGATAATTCAATAAATTTGTTAAATTAATAGATCGTCTGATATACTTCGCCAGCTTCTAATCATGAATTTCATTGAGCAAATGATACTTTAAATTAGCATGACTTCATCACAATGAAACGTAATTTTCTTTGAGAAAGGAGACGTTTGAATCCAAATGGAAGATCATGTGAGTTAAGATGAATTATTCTACGAAACTTTTTTGTATAACAATAGATATTGGTTCGTTATATTTTATATAAGTTCTGTTTTCTTTTCCTAAGCGCTATGAAACAGAACAATGAAGCTTATTTGCTTTTCCCAGAAATAAATGTGACACAAGGTCATTTGGGATGGGGATCTTCATTACTGAAAAAGGGAAGTAACTCTGATGTCTTTATGTCTCATAATGATTGCTTATTCGTCAGATTTAGTGAAAATGTGTTTTTAGTAACAATTTAATTCAATTATAATATGCCTATTGTACTCAAAAAGTATCAGTGAGCATTAAATTTCCTTTTAGTTCACCCAGAAGCTTTGAGAGAGAGAGACAGACAGAGACAGACAGACAGACAGAGACAGAGACAGAGAGGGGGACGGAGAGAGATAGAGAGAAAAACTTTTTAGCTTATTAAGAAATTCGATATGTCCCGATTTTAACTTTTCTTACACCACACACACAGACACACACACACACACATATACACACACACACATATATATATAATATATATATATATATATATATATATATATATATATATAAAAGACCATATGCGTTGGTTTGGGGAATGATTCTATTCTGGACCTTCTTTTTCTTAAAACACACACGCGCGTGCACACACACACACACACACACACACACACATATATATATATATATATATATATATATATATATTATATATAATTCTTTTCTTTCATATATAATTTTTTCATATAGGAAGATTCTTTCAAGTCCCCTGGGAGTTCAATGCAAAATTTTTAAATTACATACAGAGCAATGATTATAATTCCATTTTAAGGAAAAACTTAAAAATCCGTCGTGTTGGCTTATTATAAATTTATTTCAATGAACTCCTTTTTAAGAGAAGTCCACATTATCATTATGTAATAATACACGGAAAATACATTATGTAATACAAATTAACTCTTTTCATACAAGCAAGTATGATCAGTAGAGCAAAGAGGGCCTGGCCAAGATGTATTGAGGCCCTGGGTTGCCCAAGCGACAGGGTTCCCCCTCTCTGCCTCGCTGGCATGGTCCGAAGGAATGGTGAACCAATACATTCGGCGTCTGTTTGGCTGCAGGTGTTGCCAGATAGTGTTTTACACACTAAACTTTCTAAGCCGTGATTTCTGTCAAGGTTTTCTCCCTTAGTCTTTTTCTCTTCATAGAATACCCACAAGGTAGCGGGGGTTATTTAGACTATTACGCGCCTGGATACCAACCCAGATATTTCTATGTTCTCGTGTTAATGTTAGTTGAGCGAGAAGCTTCCTCGCCCTTTCGCAGGTTTTGATGTTCGTCCTACTGGGTGTCTAGCCACTCTTCTCACCAGGCAAGCTTGGTAGGGATACCGATTTAGTCACTGATGATCTGACTATGAAGCAGGTAGTACGGAGTTACATAATCCCCATAGAGCTTTGTGCGACCTGACATTGAATTATGTAATAATAAATGGGAAAATACATTATGTAATAATCGTAAAAAAATTAATTAAAAGAAAATTATCTGAACGTAGTGATCGAAAGCAGTAATTCTTCGTCGACGAATATCTCATTTCCTGGAAGTTACTCAGAAAAGATCCTTCTGAATTGTACTGTATTCTATCTTTTTCTTTTAGTGTACAAAAAATAAATGAAGCCGAACGGAGAGCCCTCGTTATTAAGACTAGAAAGAAATGACATTATTTGAAAATTTCATTATTTTAAAAAGTTTTTTTCTTCTCTTTGGTATCTGCATTATTTTTTCAATCATTCAGATAAAAACAAAATAAACTTTGTTTTGGTTTTCTTAGTTTTGGGAATTAAAAAAAAACTGCTTGAAAAGAAAATCTGCAAAGCTTGTCCGTCACATGGTTGCATAATAGACGTCAATAAATGCGCACACGCGCGCACACTTATACATATACACCCATACTTAAACACATGCAAAAGCGCACAACGAAATACATGGATATACCAGCATAAACACATGCGCGCACATGCACATATGCATACACATACACACACAAGTCTCTATAGAAGTATGCATATGGTTTAAAACTTACACACACACACACACACACACATATATATATATATATATATATATATATATATATATATATATATATATATATACGGTGTATTCTCCAGGTTCTCCATTTACCCCAGTATTTATAAAGAATAAGTGTGCTTCCCCTAATAAAATTTATATTGTAGTTATTTGTTGTATATATATATATATATATATATATATATATATATATATATTTAAATCAGAATATATACACATATATGTATATTCTCCTCCCACCATTCACCATAACATTCTTAAAAACTTGTGAGCCCTCCTCCTACTTATTCCTACTGCTACTGTTATAAAATTATATATATACATAATTGCTCAAATATGTATGTTTTGTTGAACTCAACAGACAATTCTTGTCTGATGAGTTTATTTTATATACACGATATATATATATATATATATATATATATATATATATATATATATATATATATATATATACAAATTACAAATACATACGATATATATATATATATATATATATATATATATATATATATATATATATATATCGTATGTATTTGTAAAAATAGTCGAACTTATATCAGTTTCAGGCTTTGTATTTTTCTAAAAAATATCTAGTTTCTCTTAAACTGTGTAAAATGAAATCAATTGTTTTTTTCTTCTTCAGAATAGACCACAATTTTCTCTACTGTTAAAGATGTTGCTCTACGATGAAAACATTTTTCAATATTGACAGATGGTTATCAGAATAACAATCTAATATCATTCTGTACTTCAAAGCACAACTAATAAAATAATGAGATGAGACATTGTAAATAAAATGAAAGAAGTTAATCAGGAAAGAAATCGTCTAGATAATACAACAAACTATTAATTATATAAAAATATCATTGTTGCTGAAAATGTGACATGAAGTTAAAATCAGTATCAGTGACTTGATTAGGATTCATAGTTGTATTAAAAACCAGCAAATGAAATATTTATTATAAGTAATATTTAGCAATAGATAATACTAAAGATTTAATAAGTTTGATTTGCATTTAAATTTTCCACTTACAAAGGATTCTATCAATAAGAACAATAAATGTCTTTCAACAAATTTGATTGTGTAATGCTTTAATGAATTTCAGTAATTCATGAAAATTGATACTCTCTCAAGCAATGGTCTAATCTCTGATCCTGGAAACTTTAACAAAATGGAAAATATATATATATATATATATATATATATATATATATATATATATATAGGGGTTGAGAGCTTGTGTGTATGAACATGCATGTGTGCCTCTTTGTCGTTTTTTTTATTCAGGTAACATTAACTATTTGAAGATATGCTTATATCTATACATGCAAATATATATACATATATATGTATATATACATACAGACACATCACATATATATGCATACTTATATATATACACACACACACTCACACACTCACTCACATACACACACATACACACACACACACACATATATATATATATATATATATATATATATATATATATATATAAATGGCGTAATAATTTCTATTAATAAATCGGATACACATACACTCTATCAACATTCGACTCTGATCAAACATACGAAATCTTCAGCATATATACACACATGTGCATATATATATATATATATATATATATATATATATATATATCGTGTGTTTAAGCCTTTATTTGTATATACTGTTTATACATATAATCACAAAAGTTATAAACGTTCCCTGCACATATGTTTATGTATATGCGTGCGTGCGTGCGTGTGTGTGTGTGTGTGTGTGTGTGTGTGTGTGTGTAGACACTTTTGATTCATAAATCCATTAACATATATGACACAATTTATCGACCTTCAACCAAAATTAAAACTACAATTTCTCCTGATGTCAACGTAATTATCAACATTCTCATAACAAAATAACCGGAAAAAAAAGGATGTTTCAAATGGTGGGCTGATTGAGTGGCCTGTATACATTATGGCACCCGCCTATGCTGATGTGGCATGTCAAATGGGTTTAAAATCTGATAAGAAGATCATGAAAGATAAGAACAAAAATGAACTGCAACGAATTTCAATAGAAGGACTGCGTGAAAGAATGGCGAATATCTACAAGAGACAACACTTTTCAAGAACAAAAAGAATTGCTTTTCTTTTAGAATAACGATCTAGAACTAAAAGGATGTTTCTAAGATTTTAAATTTTGCCAAAGAAAGACACTAACAGACGATTCTTCACGACCCAAAAATACTGTTGGGGAAACTTTTTTTTTTAAATGAAATAAATAAAACAAATAAAATATCTTAAAACAAAGACGTATGAGGAAAAACTTGAATATCTATTCCCATGCTCAACTAAAATTCCTCTTTGTACAAAAATATTTCGTTCGCTTAAGTAACATTGTACAGATTCTGTTGTCATTGACAACCATTCTACTGTAATCACAAAATTCCAATTTAGAACAAAATAGAAGAATAGACATTGTTTTTTATGTCTATCTGATATATATATATGTTATATCAGTCATTAACGTAGATGTGATTGTATTTATGCAAATAAGTGTTTGTCTTTTCAGACGAGATATATGCATGCTAATTCGTTTCGTCTTGTCGAAGAATTCCGAAATTTTATTTCTTTTCAAAGATTCTTTGTATTCTTTTAAGCAGAAAGAAATTCTTGTTTATCAATCAAACTAGTTTGGAATTGTTTTTCATAATAAAGAAATCAATCCTAGAAATTTCCATGGCGTCTTGTCTTCTTGATTTAATTGTTTCATTTAAATGCATTTTTTACCTTTGTTTTCTTCGCCGTTTTACAACATTGTTTCGTTTAATGGATGTGCGTTAGTGTGAGGATGATTATTTGGGTGAATACGTGAAAGCATGCCAATGTGTGTGCGTGCGAATGTAGTGTGTGTGTGTGTGTGTGTGTGTGTGTGCGTGCGTGTGTGTGTGTGTGTGTCCATAGTTGTTCGACTGTTCAAAGCGTGCAGAATGGAATCAACGAACTGAGTTCAATTTCCAGCTATGATTGTTCTCTTGGCATCAACGGCCTTTCGGAAGACATGTATCCATCTTTCCCTCTCTATCTTATTGTTCTATCGTTAAACATTTTCACAAAAAGTTTCGTCCCAGACATGCCATAACGGTTGACATTGAAAATAGTAGGTAGGTTACCGGTTAGACTAACCACTCTCCCATAATGGATATCATTATACGTCATAGCACAAAAAATAGATATTGATATCAATTCCCTTCAAACTCGTCAAAATCACCTTAGCTTTTCTCTTCCGGAAATTATTCGAATATTGAGGGAAATCCAGAAAATTGGAAATAAAAACATTGGATGTTTGTCTGAATTTTTGAGATGAGGCTTGATAATTTGTATTATTTGGATTTTTCGGACTATTGTCCTCATCTTTATAGCTACATGCACAACGCATCGGACTATGTGCCCTTCGGATTTCTTTAGATGTTTTTGTCGAACTCGGGAACCTTGTCGAGTTGGATACATGGCGCAATGGATATAAGGGTTGATTTAATACAGTGCTAAGTAGACATTCATCTGAAGATTGCAGGTTCAATTCTGACCACGGGCGATATTAACATGGAATACTTAAGATAGCTTAACACTTGAACCTGGTTATAGTTAACGGAATAAGAACAGTCTAACTGGTGGATTGAATAAAGAGTTCATTTCGAAGTTCCGTGAAGGCTCCCGATTACATGAAGGTTCCCGAGTTCGACACGAAGGTTCCAGAGTTCGACAAGAAACCTCTGAAGACCGGGGAAGGAACATCGACCGAAAACGTTGTGTATATAAGAATAAAGATGAGAACAACAGTCTGAAAATTTCAAATAATGCAAAAACATCGAATACCTTTTATTTGTAACAGAAACGTACAACTTTTATCTGAAGGTTATTTTATTTGTTTACTTGTTGCATTCTACACTAATGCATATTTCAAATTAATGTATTCTGAAACTTTTCACTGTTCTTATGTAATATTTTAATAAAGTAAATGTCTTATGAGACTGAACAATGAATGCTCAACAATGTTTTTCTACAATATGATTGGAAGAATTCTAATTGCACTTTAGTCACGATATAATTATTGTTCAAATAGGAAAATGGGGTAAGTTTAAGATTCTTTAAAAACTTGCTTGTGGCAAACTACATGAATTCATTATTATCTTTATCTATTTATTTATCTATTTTTCCTTATTTTTCAGCGTTACTTTCGGTTTCTTAGAATCCTTCGCAGAGTCTTTACCAAAGACCTAGCGTGAGGGAAGGTAGTGATATATGCATTCTATGTATTTATGTTGTATTTTTTGATGAGGGGTTTGCCTCTTTTGCGTGTTACATTTCCGAGCATATTATTATTATTATTATTATTATTATTATTATTATTATTGTTGTTGTTGTTGTTGTTGTCAGTGATGTTATCATGGGATCATTAGGTGTTTCCGGTCTTACAACATCATACACCTTCACCTGGCTGAGCCAGCTGGTGTCGGCCAGGCACCAGCTTGTAATCAGGTCAAGAGATATCAGCAGCAAACAAACCATGTGGCGGACGTTGAGGTGTTTTATACTACTACTACTACTACTACTACTACTAATAATAATAATAATAATAATAATAATAATAATAAGAAGAAGAAGAAGAAGAAGAAGAAGAAGAAGAAGAAGAAAAGCAAAAAACAATTATATGGATGCTTCAAACATTAAATTAGAGAGATTATACATGAAAAGACTTGAACCTGGTTAAGAAGAGGAAACCTCAAGAGAGCAACTGAAGCGCTAATAATTGCTGCACAAAATAATGCCATAAGAACAAATTATATTGAAGCAAAAATTGATAAGACACAACAAAACAGTAATTGTGGACTGTGTAGTGACAAAGATGAAACCATAAACCATGTATTAAGTGAATGTAGAAAACTAATACAACCAGAATACAAAGTTAGGCACAACTGGATTGGGAAGGTGATCCACTGGGAATTATGCAAAAATTAAATTTTGACCATACAACAAAATGGTATATGTATAAACCCGAACCTGTTCTTGAGAATGAAACGCATAAAATTCTCTGGGACTTCGAGATAAAGACGGATCACCTTTTCCCAGCCAGGAGACCAGACCTACTATTGATTAACAAAAAAAAGGAGAACTTATCAACTGGTAGACTTTGCAATTCCAGCAGATCATAGGCTGAAGATGAAGGAAAATGAAAAGATAGAATATGAGGGTGGAAGTGATACCAATTGTAGTTGGTGCACTTGGAACGGTCCGAAAAAAGGCTTGGAAAAAAACTTGAGGAACTGGATTTCAGAGGAAGAATTGACACCATACAGACAACTGCGTTGCTGCAATTGGCTAGAATACTCAGAAGAGTTCTGGAGACACGAGGAGACTTGTTGTCTCTCAGACTTCAGTGAAAGACCATCAGCTTACGCTGGTGTGAAAAACTCACAAGGGGCGAAATGATTATTATAGTTTTTACCACAATATGAGATTTTTTGTTATCATTATTTCTAACCTTTTACCTTTTTATTAGGGTGAGGGAAGTTGGGAAGAGGTCACATTTTTATTCGACAATCTGTAAACCCTATAACATAAAAATCAAAGACAAATATCATGAAGAAGAGCCATCAACTGTAATAGAAAATGATAAATGCCAACAGATTTTATATATAGTAGTGAAGAACAAGGAGAGAAATTGTATGTCCCCATTGAAGGAAAAACCTTCTTGAAAACAATAGAAAATGTTCCCAAATACAAAAAGCTAAAAATAGAAATTGATAGAATGTAGGACAGGAAGACTAAAGAAAATATCAGTAGTAATAGATCCTCTCATTCTGTTTAAGAACCGGATGTAAAAAATACACCAACAAATTTCCGGTAGCATAAATATGCACGAAACTGAGAAGATCGTCCTCGCATAATTTCCTCACTCATTTCCTGTCGGCTGGGGCTATAGATTATACCGACTGCACCTCTGCAGAGGAGTAAATCCCCATCCCCTCTAATGGGGCTACCTGCTGGCCGTAGTGGCAATATGGTAAGTCTGAGGATAGCGTCATGGTGGCTGAGCAGTCTGTGAACCAGGTATTAAGTGGTCCTTTATTTGGCCCTTACTTGGGCTAAACAGGTGGTCTAAGAGACCTTATCTGACCATATTCTTCAAATTGCTCATATGGTAAACACACAGCCCTTTTTATCATATTGGTGCTAGAAGGCGGTGGTTGGTAGTCAAACACCAGTTTATTAATTCTATCAATTTACTGATACACATGAAGTTAATGAAAATTATTTCTACCAGTTTATTAAACCAAACAAATGTATTAATCTAGAAACTATTCATTTAAAAATCATATATAAGATACAAGATTTGACATTAAATAGCCCATTAGGGTTGATATGCCATTAAATAAATGTATTTCCGAACGTAAATGTGTTAAAAGTTAACAGAGAAATAATTTTTTTTTTTTATTGTTTTAGTTAAAAGTGTGTGAGAAGAAACTTGAAATAGAAATGTAATTCAGTGAAGAACTGAACAATAGGAATTAACCCAACAGGCGTCAGGACAACGTCAAAGAATATAAGACCCCGGAGACAATCAAAGAACATGTTGATTTTTACTTAACGGTGTTTGGCCTGATTATGAGTGTTTGCAAGAGTGACAAACCGAACAATGGTAGCTGCATTCCCATTGTTTGGAAATGACGCAATGTTTGGATGAAAAGAAAACCGATGTTTATTTGGTAAGTAGAAGTCGCGTGCCATGCCCTCATGGGGGCTGGCAAAAACCCTATTTTTTCTAGAACTTGAACTAAATTCGGCAATTGATGTCGAACAGCGTGAGTAACATGTCTCTAAAAGAATCCCGTAATTGCTGCAATTTGCCGAATAAGAGAAAAAAAGAAGAGGAGAAGAAAAACTGAACTTGTCCAAAATTGCGGTCCCAGGCTTAGTAAATATATTTGAAGAGAAAAAGAAAGAAGAATTCTGAAACTGTGGTCTAGTTAGAGAAGACAGCAAACCCATCAAAGAAGAAGAATTGGGCTTCTGATAATGAATAATAATTAATAATATGCTGTACTATTTTAATGTTTAAATTTAAAAATAAAAAAGTTTTTTTTCTTTGGCGTAATTTAAAAACTTAAATGGTTTTAGTGAATTTATTAATATAAGCCAATCTGAAGCTCACTCGTGCGTTAAATTTTAGCTCTCAACACAAAGCAAAAAAACGACTGAGTAACAGCTCGTATCTCGGAAAACTCGTAAGCTGGGGCACTCGTAAGTCAAGGTGCCACTGTATATTAACTATGTGAACAGAAAATGTGGAGAGTATTTATCATTTAATATCTGATTGTTCATTTCTGATACTGAAGATCAACATGACAAGATTTAGCAGAATATTCCTTAGGAGTTATGCCAATATTATTGTATACCACATGCAGAAAAATATTATGAAGATCATAGTGAACCAATGATAGAAGGCCAATGAACCCAATATCATTTGGAACTTTACTATTTATACTGACTAGACATACAAAAGCTAATATACCAGATATAATGATTAAATACCACAGGCAGACATTTTACATTCTTATAGATATTGCAGTGCAATCAAATAAAATAAATCAAATATATAAGAAAGAGATAAAGAAAGAAAGAAAGAAAGAGACAAAGAAAGAAAGAAAGAAAGAGACAAAGAAAGAAAGAGAGAGAGAGGGAAGAAAAGAAAGAAAGATCATTCTTTAGATTCCTAATGCTTGTTTTTGTTCGTATTGTTTTATTTCAACTATTTGTTCTTTCTATTACGGTTATTGCCTTTGAGCTTAAGTAAGCGTATATATCCGTGCCATTTTGGGGACGGATAACTTCTTTTTCTTAACTATTCATTTTTAGGGAAAGTGACCATCCCCTTCCAAAACGAATACAGTTAATGCAGTTTTCAGCTTAAAGTAGGGAGTTATCCAAGGGAGATAATCGAAATAACTTTTGCTTGGTTGGTTGGTTGGTTGGTTGGTAGAATTTTACGGCATGCCAACCCTTGGGTTATTTTATGCCAAAGACCATTTATTTTATTCAATCTTGTTAGATATTCATCCTTTTTAAATATTTTATTATTATTTTGATCTATCTAACCCATAGATGGGACCTTGATAGGTACTACAACTCCGGGTCAGAATGGACCTGTGAGTAATGGCGATGAATGGGTACTGCACATTCCCCAGAGCTGCAGAACTGGAACTTCAACACAAGATGCAATTTAACGTCATACCCAGGAAACTAAAACCCTCAACCACTGCCTTCTTGTACATATATGTTAAAAAATAGTTGGGGTTTTACCATAAGAGCAATAGGGTTAGGAAAATCATATGGGGCTTGACGTGACTAGCCGATTGATCGGAGGAAATAACATGTCGATGGTAAAACATCACAAGCTATAAATACTCACTGTCTAAAATCAGATAAACGAATCAGAATGTTATTCTGATTTCTCAAAGATCTGTCTTCATTTCGAGGCTGGGCATAAAACAAAACCGTCAATAGATTTTGTCACAACTGTCACAACTTTGTAGAAATAAGCAAAAATTAAAAAATAGAAAATACGTTCACATTAAGTAAGGAAATATAAATCATCTAAAGAGAAACTTTGTCAAAGTTATTTCTATCTTTTAAGTGCTGCAAAAATACATTTCAGAAAATGTTTACCTCATCTTTCTGAAAAAATATGTTTATCAACAGTTTTTTTCTCAACAAGGAAAATAAATCTGCAAGATTTGCATGCAAGCATTTACAGTCTGTGTAAAGGCAAATATGAAGGATTTTAATCCAGACATAGAATCCCTGGTTGACACAAAACGATGACAAAAATAATGTTCAACGTGAACAGAATGGGAACAAATGTAGTCAATATAAAATCTATATAAAATTAATTATGTTCCTTAAAAGAACATATTTTAAGAAAAAGTGTAAACCAGTCTACTTTGGGATGAACATTCATATACACACACACACACACACACACACACACACACATACTCACATACACCCACTCATATTTCCTGTATGACATAGTTTAAATGATTTCGAATCTCATTAGTCTTTCTAAAAAGGAAATGAGATAGACGAATAGTTCGATACATATTGTTGCTGTCATTTATACAAAAATAAAGCAGGAAAGGTCAGTTATAAATCTCTTCAATTTTTTTTTTCATGTTTATTTTCCTATGCTTTGAAAAAAAACGGTATATTTATATATAGAAAACATATATAAAAAAAACAATTCAGGGGAATGGATTTCCCTAAACAAATGGACTTGTCACGTTTAACAATACACTTTTCTGAAGAAAAATTGTATCTTGTAAAAACACTTTGAAAGGTTTTTTTTTATTCTAAAACAATCTCTTTCACCAAAAATGTTCTCCAACGCCGACCTAAAGTCGTAACTGGTCGAGAACAATTAAAATATAAATAACAAAAAATATTCCTGTTTAAATTATCACTTTTTGTTCATCTTATATATATATATATATATATATATATATATATTATATATGTGTGTGTGTGTGTGTGTGTGTGTGTGTGTGCATGTATAGATGTTTATTAATTCAAACACACTAATTATGTATGTTTTAGAAGATTACACCAGAATGTTAAATTAGAAATCTTATATTGCTATATATGGCTTATATGTCTATCTGAAGCTATCAGTAAATTTTACACACTTATTGCAATTATATTTACATGTATATATGTATATATATATATATAAATATATATATATTATGTGTGTGTGTGTGTGTGTATGTATGTGTGTGTGTTGTAATGTTGTTTTAAATGCTTTGGATGAATGTGTGTATAATAGAAAGAAAGAAGATGCATATCAAAAGTATTAAAGTAATTAATCGAAGAATTGAAAAAAATTCTTAAAGGTAAAGAAAGAAGCTAATATTGATTGGAAACGAAAACTTTTCCAAATGAACAATTGGTTGTACTCCCCCCTCCCCAATGCTAGGTAGACAGCCATGTCTATTAGTGGGAATAAACAGATGGGATAAACTTTGTTCTTTTGTTCTCGAACAAACAAAAGATTCAGCCGAATAAAAAGCCAAAAAGGAAATATTTTCTTCTGATGCAGTTCATTAAAGCAGACATTAGATTTTCATTACACTGACACACATACATACATACACACATACATATATATATATATATATATATATATATATATATATATATAAATTCCCAATAAATGTCTTTTTTCAATCAATCACTTTTCCTTGTCTTTGATCTGTGATTTCTAATTATTTTCAAAATTACAAGTAAATGTTAAGATATAAAATAGAATATAAGTTGGGCTTTTTTCTCATAAAATCTAAATTAGTAAATCTAAATTAGTGCCATTTGATAACATTTGGAACTCTGGTGTTAGTGTAACAGACGACAAGTCACAAATTTCAAAATGGACGAATCAGTCGACATTTGGTTCAAAATTGTTTGAAGAAAGAAACAACAAGCCCGATCAAAGGAGTTTGGAATACCAAAATCTATGTTCCTTGATGAAGTTATTTAATGAAAACGACTGTTCTCATGAATTTTTCATATATTTTAAAACACTTAATTCATTTTCTTTGAATATAAAGGGATACCTAATTAAGAAAAAAGAAAAAAATAGCCTCGTTTATTAAGTACTCCATACTAAAACTCTTAATGTTTTTTCTCTGGAAAATATAGTATTTTAAAAAGCAAAGACGATGAAATCTTTTTTAAATATTTTGTTTTTGGTTTGTTTTGTTTTACGGCATATCAACCTCAGTGGGTCATTTAATACCGATAAAGTTTTGAAATAAACCAATTCTTAATGGATAATACAATTTTTTTATAAATACATTTTTCTATTTAACCCATAGATGGGACCCTAACAGGTACTACCACTCCGGGTCAGGGTGGACCAGGGAGCAATGGTGATGAAGGGGTGCTCCACATTCCCCAAACCTCCAAAACTGGAACCTCACCATCAGATAGAGTTTAACGTCATTCCCAGGACATGTAGACCCGCAGCCACCGCCTCCATATGATAAAAAGGGGGTTGAGGCTTGCCATAAGGGCAATAGGGTTGGGAAAATCATATAGGTGCTAGGGCTTGATGTGACCAGCCGATAGATCGGAGGGGGCCTCTCCGACCGCCCGTCTAGCCCAAGAAAGGGCCAAAGTGGAGTATTGCATGTCATGAACTTCTCATCCACCTGGGTTCTATCCTTAAGCATCACGGGTCGCCACCCACAGCCAACAGGTGGCCCCATTGGGGGAGTCTTACCCCTCTGCAGAGGTGCAGTTGGTGCATTCTAACGCCCCAGCCGACAGGGCGGAAAAATATTTTGTGGTTTTATTTACAAATAAGATAGGGTTTTTTTTCTGAAACAAACAATTCTCATAATACCATTATGTGTATTGTGTATTATACTCTGCCTCACCCAACACGCAAAATCAACTCATTGATTGCAAATTGTTTTTTTTGTTTTTTTTTCAAGTTTATCTTAAATTTCTTATTGGAAAGATACTATTTTGTAGCATCTAATTAAATCTTAGCACAAATAGCATCATCCTCTTTGCAAAATTTTAAAATCATAATTCATCAGATTAGAAAAAATGTACAAGGTGTGTCAAAAAAGTATCGAGACTTTTTGCACTTTTTGACATAGGTTGTATTCTGAAAAACAAATAACGTTCCATTCATTCTTCATTTCTATCTTGGTAAATACAGATTTAAACTAGGTACGTTTTGACACACCTTGTATTCTGAAAAAAATTAATGAATGGATTTTTTTCAGAATACAAGCTGTATCAAAAAGTACAAAAAATCTCGACACTTTTTTTACACACCTTGTATATCTAAGAATTAGAAACCTGAGCATTCCAGGTCTGTGACCCCCACCCAGGCCTTTGAAATATCCCCGACTCTAACCCATCCTATCTTGAACTCATGGTTGGAAAATAGCTGAAAATGTAAAAATCTGTAATAACATATTACAGTATTTTGTAATTTAACTTTTTTTTAAATAATAAGATTACATATAAAACATTAAAGTATGATATTTTATAGGCAATGGTGAAGTAAAAATGGGGATTCCTTGGTCAGAATTCTAGTCGTTCTATGGATGTGCATGGTTTAATGGTTTCCGTCGTTGGAAATGGACACGGCAAAACTTCAAATCCTGGACGAGTTTTTTTTGTTTGTTTTGTTTTGTATTTTGTTGTTTTTGTTTTTGTTTTTTTTTTTGCATTTCACATAAATGTGTGAAACCCTCTGGGGATCTATTAAAACTTTGTATCCATGGCAAAGCGCCTATAACTCCTAAAAAATTCTCTATTTTTCTTTTCTTATTCTACACAAAGAGATGAAAAATAATCTATATGTTATACAAAATATTTGTTGATGAATGATGGTCGGATTGACTCAAATGGTATTCATATATATATATATATATATATATATATATATATAGAGAGAGAGAGAGAGAGAGAGAGAGAGAGAGAGAGAGAGAGAGAGAGAGAGAGAGAGAGAACAAATCCCGACGAAAGTGACAACAAATAGACTTTATTGTCTGGGCAAACTCTAACAGTAACAATACAAAACAGGAGAGAATAATAAAATGTATATATATGAGTGTAGGGAACTAAATGGATTAATCTCCCTTGTCACCCCAGAAATAGTAAGTGGTTTCCTACTTTTTTGTCTTTTCATGTCTTCCTGTACTTGGGCAATTGTAACTTTTGTATCGCCTGGGAAAGCTAGTTCCCTCATATTAAATTAAATGTTGTATGTCCTTAATTAACGTGTCTGTTATTATCCTACCAAAATGTTCGGTATTGGGTATTCTCCTTTAAGTAACCCAATGCTTTATACTTTTTGAACTTCTTATATGAGTATAGATTAAATGTCCTAATAGAAAAAGTGTCCTTGCAGATAGTCCTGAGGCTACTGAACAGAGAATTAAAGTTGTCACTTAGTATTTGGAAATGCATGTGAAAGGCAAAGCCCCATGTCCTGTACACAAATACGCAACTGGTGCATTTGACCTCTGTGAAGCTGGAGGGTGAAGAGGGCCTGTATAACAGGTACACGAAATGCCTCTACGGGACGAAGACCCCTGTCCCAAAGGACACAAACACAATTGGTGTGTTACGTCAGACAACTGGAGAATCTAAGAGAAAAGGGGATTTGATTTTGGCAGTACATCCTATTTATACTACCGGTTGCAACGCCCCCTAGTTGCCTAACGGGAAACCGTGGCAAGTAAGGGAAATAATACCAACATACTTTTAATAGCTGATTCAACAAAAATTGACGGGACTTCTTTTTTCAAAATGGTAAAGTTAAATGCCGGACTACATAAATATATAATTAATTAAATACACGTTGTTGTTTGTTTTGTTTTTGTTTTTTTTTTTTTGGGGGGGGTTGTTTTGGGGGGGGTAAGGGATTCATCATGTTTTTGTTTTTGTTAGTTCTATTAGACAACCTAATCTGTGATGATATCTTTCTAAAAGATTTTCTGGTTGAGTGTGTAAAATCACTCAGGCATATAATCGGGAATTTTCAGCAATTAACAAAGATGGCCACCCTGAGTTTTTTCGATCCTGCACACACACACACACACACAGGAAATTGAACAGCTAAACGCAAAACTTTTGGGAAGTTTATACGGAGTAAATCATCTCTTACACGTTTGTGAAATTTACACACAAAATACATTTATCCTTGTAAAATAAGATAGCAGACAGAATACAAAGGAATGGAGGGTCGAATAAGGCTAGCGTGTGAACCAATCATTTCAACAACTACATACATGCGACTGTACTAATACTGTAATATAATAAATTATGCGCGCTTAAATTCTCACCTCTTGTGTCCTTTATCAAACAGACGATATTTTAAGCTTTCTAAAATGAATGACTACAATGAATTTTAAACAAATAAACTATGAGATATTTTGCTTTAATTCAATTGGGTAGTTGTCTTTTAGTTTGTTTGTTTTGTTTTTGTTTGTTTGTTTTTGTTTTTTTTGTTTTTGTTTTGTTTGTTGTTTTTTGTTTGTTTGTTTGTTTGGGAGGGGTCTTTTTTTAAATAAATTCTGTTTTTACAGCCAACATTTCAGGGACAAAATTAACAATTCCGACAATTCTTAAACATACTCTCTGATTGATTTTTCGCAGCGTCAGTTAACGACAACCATAGTTAAAGAAAACTGATTGCTTGAATGTCTATCAATCTTCTTGCCGTTGGTTACCGGTATGAATCTTTAATCACAGACATTTCAAAGGATCAGTATGTAGTATCTGGTTATTTCAAAACCTATAAGGTATAAAATGATAATATGTAAATAGTCATTATTTAGAAGAGTATCTATTAATAATTGAGATCCGGTCTCAATTTATATTTAACTGAAACTACGTCACTGCTTATGTCACATTACCCAAACTCATCTCTACCTAGAATAAAAATTAATATTAATAAAATAAATAAAAGCTGTTCCTTGAATTCTTTCCATTGTAATAATGACAATTTGAATAAATAAACTATTTATCATTTAAATGAATAAACTATATAAACTATGAAATGAATTCAAAAATTATATTATAACTTTAAATGGAAAAAAATATTTGCGAAATTTTTAATCAATTTTAAGAATTATTTTTTTACTCTCACCTTTTTTCAGTCACAAAAAGTTTACGAATAAATAAATACCAACGATTCTGTGTAAAATTCATGTGTAAAATATTCAAAATAATTATTTGATTAATAATTAATAGATGCACGCAACATTTCATTTGTGGGGACAGAACTAAGTTTCTACTTCAAATTGTTTTATTTTTTTACTCCTTTAATAAATTTGATGATTTTACTTACTAATGATACAAACCCTATGACACTGAATTTTTAACTCCCTTCCCGTCAGGCAATACTTTTCAAAAACAAATTTTTACACCACTTGTTTGCTAGTAAAACTTGATATTTCCTTTTCTCATCTAATCGTTTGTTCTAATATGTTAAGTAGATTTCAACTGTTTATTTAGAGACGCATACGCAAAACATTCTTGAAAACTTTATTTTGAATAATAATGGAATATTAATGTTTCGTTCGTAACAGAATAACAGACTTTTTAAAAAAGAAAATTTTAATCAATAATGAATATTTCTTTCTTTCCAAATGTCGCAAATTGAAGCTTAATGATTTTGAATTTGCAAAACTCGTATAATTAACCAAGATTATTTTTTTGTCTCGTCAACCACTTTAAGAAAAACTAAAATTCAATTTTCAAATTCAATATTGTAGTTTTTGTTTATAAAATGTTGGCATGATGTCAGCTAATTTCGATGATAAACGAACTGTTTGAATAAATACTGGCAGTTTCCGTTAAAAATCACAGGATTATTTACATCTTCATCGGTACGTTTTTCATATGGTCAGTGTGGTTATTTTAAAAACTATAAGGTATAAAAGGATAATATGGAAATAGTAATTATTTAGAAGAGTATAAAACTAAATACAAAAGAAAAGAAAAATAAATATATAGATATATTTAAACAAATAAATGATTATTCAAATATTTAAATTTTAATCTTTTTTAATATATATAATTAGATTTTTACGGGTTCGGATATTCCACTCAGATCCTGAACAGAAGTACTTGGAAAAAGTACTTTTTATTCTTGGTAGGATATACAGATTCTACACTCTCATTTTAGTGGGAGTCACACACGGATGCGCAAAAGAACAAATAAGAATAATCATACTGCTTATTGTCTAGTTAAATTCAATGAATATTGCAGTTTTATTAAAAAAGAAAATTCAATCAAAATAATCAAGTTCATAATCAAATTCATTGATTTGATCAATTATAAAATTCCCTAATACCCAATCAATCGATTTTTGTTGGGTCTGGTTATTTTAAATCGAAATCTCAATCAATTATTTGTCATTTTCCCCCTGCCTTATGCAACTTTAGTTGATTTTTTAAATGAACTATTGTATTCCACTCAAATAAAAATTATTTTATTTTGTTATTCTAAAGTAATCATTGTGATTATTATTTTCATTTGTTCAGTTCTTCTGTCAACTTTGCATCGGTTCAATGTGTTTTATTTTATTTTTCGGGGTCAATTGTGGTTAAATTTTCAAAGATCCATTCAGTTCTTTACTAATCTATTTAAAAATTCATGATTATGTTGTGAAACGATTTTGTAATTTGGACGCTGGTTCTAACTCTATTTTTACATCTAAATAAACATAATCAATTTAAGTTTCTGTATCTTGCATTTTTATACATTCTTTCAAAAATGGGGAAAATACATTATATTTATTATAATAAAGATAGATTTAGATTTTGTATAAAACAAAGATGGACAACCTGAGCCCTTTCGATCCTGTACACACAGACACTCAGGAAATTGAACAGCTAAACGCAAAACTTTTGCGAAGTTTATACGGAGAAATTTTACATTAAATTTATCTCTTACACGTTTATGAAATGTATACGCAAAATACATTCATTCTTGGAAAATGACATAGCAGACAAAACACAAAGGAAAGCATACCCGAATAAGGCTAGCGTGTGAAACAATCATTTCAACAACTCTATACTGGCAAAGCATTTCACTTAGCGCTAATACCCTTGGGAAAGGTATGAATCTTACTCTCCCTCCAGCTATGGATAAATAGCAGGGCAGACTGGGCTCTTTAACCTTGGTTAGGCAACCGGTCTAGGAGAAGGAAAACTCTGAATTCAAACCTGTTGAACTCCGCTTAAGAAATTGGCCTTGTGTCACATCCTGCTCGTGCGGAGGGATTGGTAAATATATATACTGGCAACGGGTCTAATACTGTAACAAAATAAATTGTGTGCACTTCTTCGGGTATTTCTTGTCGGACTTGGGAACCTTATAAATAGTAATTTACTAAGCTAATTGTACGTGTATATATATATATATATATATATATATATATATATATATATATATATATATATATATATATATATATATATATATATAGTCATCCACGGACACCGTGTTTCGACGTATCACGTCTCATAACGCCCGTTACTTATGCCGCACCCTGTATTTCCTTTCTTTTTTTTTTTTTTTTTTTTTTCATTGATAGATTATCATAAATCATATTCAAATATTATATTTATCTGATTATTTCTGATAAGAAAGCGACCATACCGTGTACGCAACACTGCAATAGTGAATTCATTTTGATTTATCCAAAATAGATATAAAATAAACACTAAAATATTTGTTTCTGTTAAAGCATCGAAATTAATTAAATCTGGGAAAAATGTATTTCTCCTTTAAATAAAGAACTTTTCACCAAATTTCGTTAAGATGTCTACATCATAACAGACGACCCAAAAAGTACCTATTACCGTTAGCAAAGAAAGGATGTGAACAAAGACTGAAAGGAAATATTATCTTCTGAGTATATCTAGATTATTGCAGTAAACGAGATTTGACGACGTTTTACGAGAATGATACTAAGGTTAAAGAGATTAATAGTTCGTCTAACAATTTGAGTTTCATGCCTTCAATATTGATTGAGTGATATTAAGAATAAAGTCAATATAATCAATAACACTGTATAAATAGAAAGGCTTTTAATTTCTATGTTAATTTGGATAAAAGATTCATTCATATTTAAATGAATATTATCTATATGCAAAAGAGCTGCATGTTTAAATTTAGCCATTTAAACTCTTTCCTAAAAGTTTCTTGTCTGTTTCCGTTTCCCAACGAGATTGTCGAGATAATTGAATCGGACATTTGACTTTCGTACGAATAGGATTAAGCAATGAAGCAGAGTGATGAGGCAAATGGATGACACGGAGGGATGCGGCAAAGGGATGAGGCAAAGGGATGCGGCAAAGGGATGAGACAGAGGGATGAGGTAAAGGGATGAAACGGAGGGATAAGGCAAAGACACAGAGAGATGAAACGGAAGCAAGAAATTGTAAACTAAGATGTTAAAGAACTTCTTCATGAAGAATAGAAGTAAATGAACATAGAAAATTGAACTGAAGTGTTTAAGACAGCAGATTTTAGAAGAACAGAAATACTTTGGGTAAGTGGAAGAAGTGCTCTTCAAACATGTGTGTGCGTGCGTGTTTAAGTGTGTGTTTTACTAGTTATATATATATATATACAAATACATACATACGTGTGTGTGTGTGTGTGTGTGTGTGTGTGTGTGTGTGTGTGTGTGTGTGAAATGAGAAAGTATTATAGAAAAAAACATACTTTTTCCGTTAGCAGTGTTATGCTTTAAAAGTTGTGCTGTAATTGGTGTTCGAACAAATATATTTTAAATTAACATTTATTTAATTTCTACATACCGTCGGTCTTCTATCTCTCTCTCTCCTCTGTCTCTCATCCTTATATATATATATATATATATATATATATGTGGGATTTTCTTCCCGACATGCCATTTGGAGGTGAAGAGGAGTTGAACTAAATCTGTAAGTGACAATCAAGCAAACAAACTAAGTAAATTATTCATATAATAGCAGTATAACCAATAGAAAAAACTGAAATACTTTTTGGTTAAAAAAATGTTCTCAGTTTCTTTTGTAGCTTTATTAA
>CM042138.1:54176035-54226035 GCA_023376005.1 Doryteuthis pealeii
AATTTCTGATAATCTATCAATGAAAAAAAAAAAGAAAAAAAAGAGGAAATACAGGGTGCGGCCATAAAGTAACGGGCGTTTATGAAGACGTGATACGTCGAAACACGGTGTCGTGATGACTATATATATATATATATATATACTATGTATATATATATAATATATATAACCCATACGTATATATATATATATAACACGTACAATTAGTCCTTATATAGGATGCGGCAAAGTAAAGGGTGTTACTTATGCCGCACCCTGTATTAATAAATTACTATTGTATTAAGGTTTTCCAGTCCGACAAGAAATACCAAAGAAGTACACCAATTTTTTTTGTTACAGTATTAGAACCGTTTGCCAGTTATATATATTTACACCCTCCGCACGAGCAGGTTGTGACACAAGGCCAATTTCTTAAGCGGAGTTCAACAGGTTGATTCAGGTTTTTTCCTTCTCCTAGACCGGTTGCCTAACCAGGTTAAAGACCCAGTCTGCCCTGCTATTTATCCATAGCTGGAGGGAGAGTAAGATTCATACCTTTCCCAAGGGTATTACGGCTAAGTGAAATGCTTTGCCAGTATAGAGTTGTTTGAAATGATTGTTTTCACACGCTATGCCTTATTCGGGGTTGCTTTTCCTTTGTGTTTTGTCTGCTAATTCATTTCCAAGAATGAATGTATTTTGCGTATACATTTCATAAAACGTGTAAGAGATAAATTTTAATGTAAAATTTTCCGTATAAACTTCGCAAAGTTTTGCGTTTAGCTGTTCAAATTTCCCTGAGTGGTCTGTAGTGTACAGGATCGAAGGCTCAGGTTGTCCATCTTTGTTTTATACAAAATCTAAATCTATATTTATTAATAATAAATATAATGTATTTTTTCCCATTTTTGAAAAGAATGTATAAAAAATGCAAGATACAAAACTTAAATTGATTATTGTTTATTAGATGTAATAAAATAGAGTTAGAAAGCAGCGTCCTAAATAACGAAATCGTTACACATAATTGTTTTTTAAATAGATTAGTAAAGAACTGAATGATCTTTGAAAATTTACCACATGAACCCCGAAAAATAAAATAAACACATTGAACCGATGCAAAGTGACATGGAAAAGAAGAACTGAACAATAAAAAATAGTAATTCACAATGAATTAACTTTAGAATAACAAAATAAAATATATGGATAACTTTTTTTTTATTTGAGTGGAAATACAATAAGTTCATTTAAAAAACAACTAAGTTGCATAAAGGCAGGGGGGGGGGGGGGGGAAAATGAACAAATAATTGATTGAGATTTCGATTTAAAAAACCAGACCCATACAAAAAATCGATTGATTGGGGTAGCTAGGGAATTTTATAATTGATCAAATCAATTGAATTTGATTATGAACTTGATTATTTTGATTGAATTTTCTTTTTCATAAAACTGCAATGTATTCATTGAAGTTAACTAAGACAATAAGCAGTTTGATTATTTTTTTATTTGTTCTTTTGTGCATCCGTATGTGACTCCCATAAATGAGAGTGTAGAATCTGTAATATCCTGCCCAAGAAATACAAAGTACTTTTCCAAGCACTTCTGTTCAGATCTGAAGTGGAATATCCGAACCCCGTAAAAAATCTAATTAATATAATATTTAAAAAAAAAAGATTAAAATTTAAATATTTGAATAATCATTTATTTGTTTTAAATATATCTATATATTTAATTTTTCTTTTCTTTGTATTTAGTTTAAATAATTACTATTTCCCCATATTATCTTTTATACCATATAGGGGGTTAATAACCCCACAAACTGACCCTTGAAAAACGTGCTGATAAAGATGTAATAATTCCGTGATTTTTTAACGAAACTTGCCAATATTTTATTCAACAGTTTTGTTTATCATCGAAATTAGCTGACATCATGCAACATTTATAAAACCAAAACCAACAATATTTTGAATTTGAAATTGAATTTTAGTTTTTCCTTAAAGTGGTTGATGAGACCAAAAAAATAATCTTGGTTTAATTATACGAGTTTTTGCAAAATTCAAAAATCATTAAAGCTTTATTTGCGACATTTGGAAAGGAAGAAATATTCATTATTGATTAAAAATTTCTTTTTTAAAAAAGTCTGTTTTATTCTGTTACGAACGGAAACATTAAATATTCATTATTATTCAAAAATAAAGTTTTCAAGAATGTTTTGCGTATGCGTCTCTAAATAAGTTGGAAAATCTACTTAACATATTAGAACAAACGATTAGATTTGAGAAAGGAATATCAAGTTTTACTAGCAATACAAGTGGTGTCAAATTTGTTTTTTTGAAAAGTATTTCCTGAGGGAAGGGAGTTTAAAAATTCAGTTGTCAGAGGGTTATATCATAGTAGTAAATCAATCAAAATTTATTAAAGGAGTAAAAAAATAAAACATTGAAGTAGAAACTTAGTTCTGTCCCCGACAAATGAAATTTGCGTGCATCTATTACTTATTAATCAAATAATTTATTTTGAATATTTTACACATGAATTTTTACACAAAGAATCGTGGTAATTTATTTATCCGTAAAACTTTTTGTGATGGAAAAAAGGGTGAGAGTAAAAAAATAATTCTTAAAAAATTGATAAAAATTTCGGCAAATATTTTTTTCCTTTAAAGTATTAATATAATTTTTGAAATTCTTCAATAGTTTATATAGTTATTCATTTAAATGATAAATAGTTTAATTTATTCAAATTGTCATTAATTACATGGAAAGAATTCAGGAACAAGCTTTTTATTTTATTTTATTATATTAAATTTTATTCTAGGTAGAGATGAGTTTGGTAAATGTGACATAAGAGTGAACATAGTTTCAGTTAAATATAAATTGAAACCGGGAATCTCAATTATTAAATAGATACTCCTTCTAAATAATGACTATTTTACATATGATCATTTTATACCTTATTAGGTTTTGAAAAATAACCAGATACTACAAAACTGATCCTTTAAATGTCCTGTGATTAAAGATTCATACCGGTAAACCAACGGGCAAGAAGATTATAGACCATTCAAGCAATCAGTTTTCTTTTAACTATGGTTGTCGTTAACTGACGCTGCGAAAAATCATCTTTGCCGTTGGTTACCGGTATGAATCTTTAATCACAGACATTTCAAAGGATCAGTTATGTAGTATCTGGTTATTTCAAACCTATAAGGTATAAAATGATAATATGTAAATAGTCATTATTTAGAAGAGTATCTATTAATAATTGAGATCCGGTTTCAATTTATATTTAACTGAAACTAGTCACTGCTTATGTCACATTACCCAAACTCATCTCTACCTAGAATAAAAATTAATATTAATAAAATAAATAAAAGCTGTTCCTTGAATTCTTTCCATTGTAATAATGACAATTTGAATAAATAAACTATTTATCATTTAAATGAATAAACTATATAAACTATGAAATGAATTCAAAAATTATATTATAACTTTAAATGGAAAAAAATATTTGCGAATTTTTAATCAATTTTAAGAATTATTTTTTTTACTCTCACACTTTTTTAGTCACAAAAAGTTTACGATAAATAAATACCACGATTCTGTGTAAAATTCATGTGTAAAATATTCAAAATAATTATTTGATTAATAATTAATAGATGCACGCAACATTTCATTTGTGGGGACAGAACTAAGTTTTACTTCAAATTGTTTTATTTTTTTACTCCTTTAATAAATTTGATGATTTTACTTACTAATGATAAAACCTCTGACACTGAATTTTTAACTCCCTTCCCGTCAGGAAATACTTTTTCAAAAAAACAAATTTTACACCACTTGTTTGCTAGTAAACTTGATATTTCTTTTCTCATCTAATCGTTTGTTCTAATATGTTAAGTAGATTTCAAACTGTTTATTTAGAGACGCATACGCAAAACATTCTTGAAAACTTTATTTTGAATAATAATGGAATATTAATGTTTCTGTTCGTAACAGAATAACAGACTTTTTAAAAAAGAAAATTTTAATCAATAATGATATTTCTTCCCTTTCCAAATGTCGCAAATTAAAGCTTAATGATTTGAATTTGCAAAACTCGTATAATTAAACCAAGATTATTTTTTTGGTCTCATCAACCACTTTAAGAAAAACTAAAAATTCAATTTTCAAATTCAATATTGTTTTTTGTTTTATAAAATGTTGCATGATGTCAGCTAATTTCGATGATAAACAAACTGTTTGAATAAATATTGGCAGTTTCCGTTAAAAATCACGGGATTATTTACATCTTTATCAGACGTTTTTCATAGGTCAGTGTGGTTATTTTAAAAAATATAGGTATAAAAGGATAATATGGAAATAGTAATTATTTAAACTAAATACAAAGAAAAGAAAAATAAATATATAGATATATTTAAACAAATAAATGATTATTCAAATATTTAAATTTTAATCTTTTTTTAATATATATAATTAGATTTTTACGGGTTCGGATATTCCACTCAGATTCCTGAACAGAAGTCTTGGAAAAGTACTTTGTATTCTTGAGGATATACAGATTCTACACTCTCATTTTAGTGGGAGTCATACGGATGCCAAAAGAACAAATAAAAATAATCAAACTGCTTATTGTCTAGTTAATTCAATGATAATTGCAGTTTTTATTAAAAGAAAAATTCAATCAAAAATAATCAAGTTCATAATCAAATTCATTGATTTGATCAATTATAAAATTCCCTATACCCAATCAATCGATTTTTGTTGGGTCTGGTTATTTTAAATCGAAATCTAAATCAATTATTTGTCATTTTCCCCCCTGCTTATGCAACTTTAGTTGTTTTTTAAATGAACTATTGTATTCACTCAAATAAAAAATTATATTTTTTTTTTGTTATTCTAAAGTAATCATTGTGATTATATTTTTCATTTGTTCAGTTTCTTCTGTCAACTTTGCATCGGTTCAATGTGTTTTATTTTATTTTTCGGGGTCAATTGTGGTTAAATTTTCAAAGATCCATTCAGTTCTTTACTAATCTATTTAAAAATTCATGATTATGTTGTGAAACGATTTGTAATTTGAACGCTGGTTCTAACTCTATTTTTACATCTAAATAAACATAATCAATTTAAGTTTCTGTATCTTGCATTTTTATACATTCTTTCAAAAATGGGGAAAATACATTATATTTATTATAATAAAGATAGATTTAGATTTTGTATAAAACAAAGATGGACAACCTGAGCCCTTTCGATCCTGTACACACAGACACTCAGGAAATTGAACAGCTAACGCAAAACTTTTGCGAAGTTTATACGGAGAAATTTTACATTAAATTTTATCTCTTACACGTTTATGAAATGTATACGCAAATAACATTCATTCTTGGAAAATGACATAGCAAGCAACACAAAAGGAAAAGCATACCCGAATAAGGCTAGCGTGTGAAACAATCATTTCAACACTCTATACTGGCAAAGCATTTCACTTAGCGCTAATACCCTTGGAAAGGTATGAATCTTACTCTCCCTCCAGCTATGGATAAATAGCAGGGCAGACTGGGCTCTTTAAACCTTGGTTAGGCAACCGGTCTAGGAGAAGGAAAACTCTGAATTCAAACCTGTTTGAACTCGCTAAGAAATTGGCCTTGTGTCACATCCTGCTCGTGCGGAGGGGTTGGTAAATATATATACTGGCAACGGGTCTAATACTGTAACAAAATAAATTGTGTGTACTTCTTGGGTATTTCTTGTCGGACTTGGGAACCTTATAAATAGTAATTTATAATACAGGGTGCGGCATAGTAACACCTTTTACTTATGCCGCATCCTGTATATATAGGCTAATTGTATTGATATATATATATATACGTATGTTATATATAATATATATATAATATATATATATATATATATATATATAGTCATCCACGGACACCGTGTTTCGACGTATCACGTCTCATAACGCCCGTTACTTATGCCGCACCCTGTATTTCCTTCTTTTTTTTCTTTTTTTTTTTTTTCATTGATAGATTATCAGAAATCATATTCAAATATTATATTTTATCTGATTATTTCTGATAAGAATGCGACCATACCGTGTACGCAACACTGCAATAGTGAATTCATTTTGATTTATCCAAAATAGATATAAAATAAACACTAAAATATTTGTTTCTGTTAAAGCATCGAAATTAATTAAATCTGGGAAAAATGTATTTCTCCTTAAAATAAAGAACTTTCTCACCAAATTACGTTAAGATATCTACATCATAACAGACGATCCAAAAAGTACCTATTACCGTTAGCAAAGAAAGGATGTGAACAAAGACTGAAAGGAAATATTATCTTCTGAGTATATCTAGATTATTGCAGTAAACGAGATTTGACGACGTTTTACGAGAATGATACTAAGGTTAAAGAGATCATTAGTTGTCTAACAATTTGAGTTTCATGCCTTCAATATTGATTGAGTGATATAAAGAATAAAGTCATAATAATCAATAACACTGTATAAATAGAAAGGCTTTTAATTTCTATGTTAATTTGGATAAAAGATTCATTCATATTTAAATGAATATTATCTATATGCAAAAGAGCTGCATGTTTAAATTTAGCCATTTAAACTCTTTCCTAAAAGTTTCTTGTCTGTTTCCGTTTCCCAACGAGATTGTCGAGATAATTGAATCGGACATTTGACTTTCGTACGAATAGGATTAAGCAATGAAGCAGAGTGATGAGGCAAAGGATGCGGCAAGGGATGAGACAGAGGGATGAGGCAAAGGGATGAGGCAAAGGGATGCGACAAAGGGATGAACAGAGGGATGCGGCAAAGGGATGAGGCAAAGGCACAGAGAGATGAACACGAAGCAAGAAATTGTAAACTAAGATGTTAAGAACTTCTTCATGAAGAATAGAGTAAATGAACATAGAAAATTGAACTGAAGTGTTTAAGACAGCAGATTTTAAGAAGTACAGAAATACTTTAGGTAAGTGGAAGAAGTGCTCTTCAAACATGTGTGTGCGTGCGTGTTTAAGTGTGTGTTTTACTAGTTATATATATACAAACATAGCATACATACATACGTGTGTGTGTGTGTTGTGTGTGTGTGTGTGTGTGTGTGTGTGTGTGTGAAATGAGAAAGTATTATAGAAAAAAACTACTTTTTTCCGTTAGCAGTGTTATGCTTTAAAAGTTGTGCTGTAATTGGTGTTCGAAAAAATATATTTTAAATCTAACATTTTATTTACATTTCTACATACCGTCGTTTTATTTCCATCTCTCTCTCTCTCTCTCTCCCTCTCTCTCTCTCTCTCTCTCTCTCTCTTCAATATATACTCTCTCTCTCTCTCCATATATATATATATATATATATATATATGTGGGATTTTCTTCCCAGACATGCACATTTGGAGGTGAAGAGGAGTTGAACTAAATCTGTAAGTGACAATCAAGCAAACAAACTAAGTAAATTATTCATATAATAGCAGTATAGCCCGATAGATAAAACTGAAATACTTTTTGGTTAAAAAATGTTCTCAGTTTCTTTGTAGCTTTATTAAATAAAATTGTGTAATCTTTCCGTTGATTAAAACAAGAATAAAATAATAAGATTATTTAAAGACGGTGGTTTAAATAGTAAATTGTGACAAACATGAAGGAGGGCACATCGACCGAAACGTTGTCTAGATAAGAAATAAGATGAGGACAATAGTACGAATAATACAAATAATACAAATTATCAAGCCTCATAAAAAATCAGAAAAATAGTTATGTTTTTACGCACAAATAGAATACGGAGCACTGAATGAAATGCAAACCAGGTTGTTAGAAATTAACAAGTTTTTTTATTTAACAAAGGGTAAAAAATGCTTCTACCCAAACAGTGACTTAAGAAACTCAGCTTGTGACAAACTACTTCATGTAGGAATCCATGTGCGACATATCGAAGACCCAATTCCGGTCCTAGCTCCCTTAGTGAGATAGCCAATGGCTGTTATCTCATTTACATATGTGTATACAGCAGGAGATATATAGAGATAGTTTAGAGGACATAATATAACTAGCTACGAGAAGCTAAGAGATATAGCTACGATACGCTCCGAAAATTCTACTATTGCTACAACAAGAATACGAAACTACACATCACAACACTCCACAATGCACCTGTCACGGGAGCAACTTATCAAGGGAATAACTAGAATTTCGTTGGGATGAATCCTAACAGAATTTTTTTTAGTTACAGTTTACATAAATACCTCATCTTGCACTGTTTTCCAATAAGTCCTAATATCGACATGTCATAGATTATCTGTAAATTCAAGTAATAACAGAGTCTTTAAATAGGCGAAAGCAAAATATAAAAACAGCCTTAAAAGAAAATGGATATAAAGATATATAAATATTGTTTTCAATGAAAACATAAATAATCAATCTCAAAGAAATGGCCGCTGAAATATAATATGTTTAACCTCTCCTCATTTTTAATAATGTAGTAATGTCAAAAATGGGAAAACATTACTTGCATTTAATAAGAAAGATTTTCCTAAAACAAGCAAGTTTTACAAAATTATTCAACAAAAATACAGTAAAGATTTGTGACAGCTGTATAAATAATGTTCAGAATATTATCGAAAAATATAACAACAAAATAATAAAAACAAAATAAGAATAAGAGGGTGAATACTAAAGAATCGCTCTGTAATTTTAGGAATAAGAAGTGAATCTCCTTTATAATAAACGTACCTCCCTGAAAATGTGGTATATCAAGTAAACAGGGGAAAATGGACAAGGGTCAAACGGGATTTATATTGAAGCAATATATGGAACTTGAATACAAAGGTTTTATTATCATGAATTCTCTTTTCCAAAATACCCGTTACGGAAAGCACTGCCCTGTCTAATATGCATGTGAATTAAAATATACGAGTGAATAGAATAGTTTCCTGCCTATTGGCTTTCAAACTTGAGTGATAGAAAAAAGTGTGACTTTTTATATTTGATATGAATGAGTGTAGCTGTCGCTTTGAGTGCGCCTAATGTTAGATAGATTTATTTTTTACCAAAAAAATATACCCTTAAATTTGGACAGTGTAAGGGAAACACTCTGTTAGGTCTGATAATAGGGACCAACCGAGCCTGAATTGCATTGTGGGAATATCAACAGGCTTCCTTAGGGCCAAATAGGGACTTCCCCTGGCTGATGCAGCAAAAAGGTTGTGTGAAAAATATCGTCCTTAAATTAGAACTTTAGTCTTTTAGTTAGTTCTCGGTACTGGTACGGCGCACAGGTAGGTTTCTTTCCAATTTTCCCGTGAAGTTACTGGCATTTGTTAAAAGACCCCTTTTGTAAATTATAATTGTTTTATACCCCATTTTATTTCAGTATTTCACGTTGTTTGGAAGTAAATAATAATTCTACGTTCAACATCAGTCGTCTTCGTGTCATCAATACATCACCAGAAAATATTACCAGGAACTGACAATGAGGATTTACGTTATTCTGTCCCTGTAGTAGTTTTTGGAACATCCTACAGTAACATTCAGTCCCTCTTCATTGAAGCCACCTCCTTTCTTTTGCGAGGCTCCTTAGCTCTCTCTCAGTCGCTTACCAAATCTTAGGAGCCCCAGTCTGTATTTTGGAAGTCTGCTTACAGTTTACCAAGCAAGTTTGTGCAGCGTCGACCCTGTTGGGATTATCTTCCCATTGGCCTGGAAGAGTTCTTCCCGCTGGTTTATCGCTTGTTTCTCACCAGGGGCTATAGTATTTAAGCGCCTGGTTTCAAACGCTTCTTCCTCTTTTTAGCTACATCTTCTGTACGAGCACATGGGTTAGACCATTGTCACACCCTTCTTGTGGGAGCTTCGGCACCCAACGCTGGCCCCCCATCACTAGTAAGTGATTTTGTATGTAATGGACTCTCCAGTCCTTTTATCTCTACTCTTTATGTTATGTACATGTATGTTATTATATTTCTGTATCTTGTCATATTCCTGTGCTGTTTAAATATAAAATATTTTGTCCACAAACGTGTCGGAGTTTTGTTATGTTTCAATTAGTTATAACATTGTTATAACCTTGAACCTTACAACCCCTTCGTGTCCGGTATTAGTACAGTAAAGTCTATGGATTTTGTGTAGGTGAACATCCGTAGCACATGACTAAACGTGGATCTCCGTAGTTGCGCCACCCTTGTTGAAATTGGAATGGTGTTGCATATCTTGTACCGAGCCTTGTTGGAGATTAGAGCCATTGGTGTACGGTGATTGTTTTCAAATGTTTATGGTGTCAGGCAGCAAGCTGTCGTTGGAGCTGCTCAGCTATTGCAATTGTACGTCATCAAATACACACATGTTTCATCATATAGGCGTAGTCCTTTTGTTTGAGGAATTTTTGATCTTCCAGAAAAAACGAGAAAACAACGTTGCCCATTACACAACGTGCCGCTATGTTAAAGAAGCAGCAGAGCATTGGTCCAAGAATTTTTCTCTTATCCAATCTTTATCTTTCCTAAGGGATGTCTCGTTTTTACCCAGGTTGTATATATCCCGAGGATATACATAGAGGAACTCTATTTTCACCGTTCACTTTTTTCAGTGTTTCTGTGGTTATGGGGAGCAGTTTGTAAGTGCATGCTTGTTCTCATCTATAAATTTCCGCATCATGTACATATTCCATCACTAGTGGCATGCATAGCGTGAGATGGGGAATCGGTTTGGGTAGATAATCTCGTAGACGACAGGACGTCAGCGAGGTAGCATGTGGAGAGCACAGGAGAAACACTGTTTCTCTGTGTGGAGAGCCAATTGTAGTCCTAAATTCAAAGGAAATATGCCGTGTCTATCAGTAGTAATCTGACCAGTGGCATCTCAGCCTTGTTACAACCAGCTTGGTGTAACACTTTGATCTTTAAATAGTGTCAAAGACCCGGAACATGTCTATGCTCATTTTAAAGAAATCGTATAATATATATATATATATATATTATATATATAATAATTACGAATAATATATATATATATATATATATTATTATATATATATATATATATATATTATTTATTGCTTGGTGTAACACTTTTGATCTTTTATAGTGTCAAATAGTGGGCATAGACATGTTCCGGTTTTTTGACATTATTAAAAGATCAAAGTGTTACACCAAGCAATATTTAATATATATATATATATATATATATATATATATATATATATATATATTGACTTCCGAGAACCCCAACTTACGAGTTTTCTGGGTTAAGGGAAGCCACTCGGTCGATTTTTTTGCTTTGTGCTGAGAGCTAAAATTTGAGGTATGAGTGAGCTTCAGATACGTTATATCAATAAGTTCCTAAAAACATTTAGGTTTCCAACTTTATTACGCCGATAGAAATATTATTAATAAAAAAATAAACATTAAAATATATTATAGCACATAATTCATTACATTTTATTTCATTATGTTCTTATACAATACATTACTATTTTTCTCATTAAAAAAAACATTAAAAAATTGTGGTTTGTTGTATAGGGCCTTAAACGGATTAATGACATTTCAGTTTATTCTTAAGGGGAAAATTGATTTAATAAATGAATAAATTGAGTTAAGAGCGGAACAAATTAAACTCGGTAATCAAGGTAATATTGTTTATATATATATATATATATATAATATATATATATATAGTATATATATATGTTGTTGTGTGTGTGTGTGTGTGGTGTGTGTGTGTGTGTGTGTGTGTGTGTGTGTGTGTGTTTAATGCAAAAATATGTTTTTTCTTGTACTCAATATTAGGGATGGGGCCAGTATAAAGCGAACGAATATATATATATATATATTATATATATATATATATATATATATATATATATATATATATATATATAAGGAATAAAAAGAATTTCTAGAAACACACGAACAGAAATGCATCTCAGTAACTAAAGTGATCATTCATATTTTCGGCGAAATGGGAAAAGAAAATCCGAATTCTTCAATATTCGAAAAGAACGTGGCTTTATATTTGATTAACCTCAGGAAGACCTCATTTTCACTTTGAACATTTTAGTTCACGAAGACACTTAAGAATTGTTACTGTATTCAATATAAAACCATATTTTTCAATAAGAAAAATACTGAAGACAATTGCTTAATAATATTCGAACATCTGTCTCTCTCCATGTTTATTTCTCAGTGGTATCACTGTTATCCTTCTGCCACGTGTTTACGTGCACACATACATGACCCTGTGTGTGTGTGTGTGGTCTGTGTGTGTGTGTGTGTGGTGTGTGGGTCAAGGTACCCAAAAAATATAGTTCTAAGGATAATCATCTGTAGGTTACTGGTTCAGTCCGACCACGGGCAAAATAACATAGAATACTTAACATAGTTCAAACTTCTACCGATTATCGTTAATGAATAACAATCTAACCATTGGATTAAATAAAGGCAAGTTAAAGTTCCGTGAATACTCGATTGCGACTGAGTCCAGGTTAAGAAACATCCGAAGAAGCTGAAGGCCATCGCCTAAACGTTGTGTATATAACAATAAAGAGAGACTGATCATCTGAAAATCTTATTATAATGGAGATTGTGTGTTTTTTCTGCCTGTACCGAAACTATATCACTACTCAGTCAAATTCCTTAGTTATTTACGTAACATTCTCAATGATTTTATTTTTTATTTAAACCTCAATTATAATAAAATTGTTTACATTATTAATAGTTAATCAATATCTACATACTAAATAAATGCAATTATTATTTATATATACACAAATAGCAGTTTTAGTGTGAACGGGAAGGCTAATTTGCATATTGATATTAAAAATGTGATTTAATAAATATGTGTTAGTATTATTGATTTCTAACTGTTTGGTTTTATTTTAATGAATATAAGCAAAAATCTCTTCAATGAATCTTAAATGAAATCCATTAACAAGAAAAAATAACTGTCATTTTATTTTTACTTCCTCTTTTAACTAAATACTTAAATTAGAAAAAATAACAATGAAAGACGAGATTGATGGAAGAGTAAGTTCAAATGTTCGATTTTTCATTATACTCCTCTGTTTCAAAACTTTTTATCTGCATTCTTATTTAGTTTCATTAGCCTTTCTAATTTAATACATAATATTTATTACATTAAACTTAAATACTTGCACCCGGAGGGTGCATATATTGCTAGTAACAATAAAGATGAGATTGATCATCTGAAAAAATATAAATAATGCAAATCAAGCGAATTTTTAACTTTTCATTTGCACAACGTCATAAAATAGCATAAAATAACATAAGAATCAAAATTTACATTTAAACTAGTTATACAAAAATAAGCAAAACTATTCAGAAATAAGCAGTTTTTTCGAGATTCGATTGCACTGTTAAGTATCAGCCTCGAAATATAGTCTCCCATCATGTTTTTAAAATTTCATTATCCAGATCACGAAAGCAAAGGTTGAAAAAGAAAATAGTTTTTTTTTATTTACTTTACGCAAAGCAATTGAGAAATAACACACCATTCCAGGAACACGACTGCCCTGGGAGTAGAATAAAGCGACTGCGCCTCTGCAGAGGCGTACAATCCTCTTCAATTGGGCCACCTGTTGGCCTTAGGTGGCGATCTGTGTTGTTTAAGGACAAAATCCTTGTGGCTGAGAAGTCGATGACATGCAACACTCCCCTTTGGTCCTTACTTAAGTTAGACGGGTGTTCGGAGAGGCCTACCGACCAATCGACTGGTCACGCCAAGCCTAACATCTATATGATTACTCGAACTCTATTGCCCTTATGGCAACACCTAACTTTTTTTATCATATATGTATTACATATGTATTACATATATGTATTATATATATATGTTTATATATATATGTTATATATACTAGCAAATATATGCACCCTCCGGTGCAAGTATTTAAGTTTTAATATAATAAAAATATATTAGATTAGAAAGGCTGATGAAACTGAATAAGAATGCAGAATAAAGATTTGGAACAGAGGGGGTATGATTGAAAAATAGAACAACTTTGAAACTAACTCTTCCATCATTTTCCATTACTCCCGTCTTTCATTGGTAAATTTTCCTAATTTAACTATTTAGTTAAAATAGGAAGTAAAGAATAATATTACATTATTTCTTCTTGTTAATGGATTTCTTTTAAGATTTATCCCGAGATTTTTGCTCATATTCAATAAGATAAACCATACAATTAGAAATCAATAATATAAGCTCACATTTATTAAATCAAATTTTTAAGATCAATATGCAAATTAGCCTTCCCATTCACACTGTAAACTGCTACTTTGTTGTATATATAAATACAATTGCATGTCATTGGTATGTAGATATGGTCAACAGTCATAATGATTAAACAATTTATTAATAATTGAATGTTTAAATAAAATAAAATCATGGAGAATTTAATGTGAATAATTAAAGGAAATTGTGACTTATATAGTAATATAATTTCGGTTACAGACAGACAAACACACAATCTCCATTATAATGGATATATATATATATATATTATATATATATATATATATATATATATATATAATATTATAATATATGTGTTAAACTGCATCTGATGGTGAAGTTCAAATTGTAGAGCTCTGAGAAGTGTGAATACCACTTCATCGCCATTACTCCAGGTTCACCCTGACCCGGAGTGGTAGTACCTGTTAGATTCCTATCTATGGATTGAATAGAATCAAAATGAGTTTTAAACATATTCAAATATTTATATTTTATCTGATTATTTCTGATAAGAAATGCGACCATACCGTGTACGCAACACTGCAATAGTGAATTCATTTTGATTTATCCAAAATAGATATAAAATAAACACTAAAAATATTTGTTTCTGTTAAAGCATCGAAATTAATTAAATCTGGGAAAAATGTATTTCTCTTAAATAAAGAACTTTTCACCAAATTACGTTAAGATATCTACATCATAACAGACGATCCAAAAAGTACCTATTACCGTTAGCAAAGAAAGGATGTGAACAAAGACTGAAAGGAAATATTATCTTCTGAGTATATCTAGATTATTGCAGTAAACGAGATTTGACGACGTTTTACGAGAATGATACTAAGGTTAAAGAGATCAATAGTTCGTCTAACAATTTGAGTTTCATGCCTTCAATATTGATTGAGTGATATTAAGAATAAAGTCAATATAATCAATAACACTGTATAAATAGAAAGGCTTTTAATTTCTATGTTAATTTGGATAAAAGATTCATTCATATTTAAATGAATATTATCTATATGCAAAAGAGCTGCATGTTTAAATTTAGCCATTTAAACTCTTTCCTAAAAGTTTCTTGTCTGTTTCCGTTTCCCAACGAGATTGTCGAGATAATTGAATCGGACATTTGACTTTCGTACGAATAGGATTAAGCAATGAAGCAGAGTGATGAGGCAAAGGGATGCGGCAAAGGGATGAGACAGAGGGATGAGGCAAAGGGATGAGGCAAAGGGATGCGACAAAGGGATGAGACAGAGGGATGCGGCAAAGGGATGAGGCAAAGGCACAGAGAGATGAAACGGAAGCAAGAAATTGTAAACTAAGATGTTAAGAACTTCTTCATGAAGAATAGGAGTAAATGAACATAGAAAATTGAACTGAAGTGTTTAAGACAGCAGATTTTAGAAGTACAGAAATACTTTAGGTAAGTGGAAGAAGTGCTCTTCAAACATGTGTGTGCGTGCGTGTTTAAGTGTGTGTTTTACTAGTTATATATATACAAACATACATACATACATACGTGTGTGTGTGTGTGTGTGTGTGTGTGTGTGTGTGTGTGTGTGTGTGTGAAATGAGAAAGTATTATAGAAAAAACATACTTTTTCCGTTAGCAGTGTTATGCTTTAAAAGTTGTGCTGTAATTGGTGTTCGAAAAAATATATTTTAAATCTAACATTTATTTACATTTCTACATACCGTCGGTTTTATTTCCATCTCTCTCTCTCTCTCTCTCTCTCTCTCTCTTCTCTCTCTCTCTCTCTCTTCTCTCTCTCTCTCTCTCTATATATATATATATATATATATATATATATGTGGGATTTTTTCCCCAGACATGCACATTTGGAGGTGAAGAGGAGTTGAACTAAAAATCTGTAAGTGACAATCAAGCAAACAAAACTAAGTAAATTATATTCATATAATAGCAGTATAGCCCGATAGAAAATAAATGAAATACTTTTTGGTTAAAAAAATGTTCTCAGTTTCTCTTGTAGCTTTATTAAATAAAATGTGTAATCTTTCCGTTGATAAAAAACCAAGAATAAAATAATAAGATTATTTAAAGACGGTGGGTTTAAAATGTAAATTGTGACAAACATGAAGGAGGGCACATCGACCGAAACGTTGTCTAGATAAGAATAAAGATGAGGACAATAGTACGAATAATACAAATAATACAAATTATCAAGCCTCATAAAAAAATCAGAAAAATAGTTATGTTTTTACGCACAAATAGAATACGGAGCACTGAATGAAAATGCAAAACCAGGTTGTTAGAAATTAACAAGTTTTTTTATTTAACAAAGGGTAAAGAAATGCTTCTACCCAAACAGTGACTTAAGAACTCAGCTTGTGACAAACTACTTCATGTAGGAATCCATGTGCGACATATCGGAAGACCCAATTCCGGTCCTAGCTCCCTGTAGTGAGATAGCCAATGGCGTGTTATCTCATTTACATATGTGTATTACAGCAGGAGATATATAAGATAGTTTAGAGGACATAATATAACTAGCTACGAGAAGCTAAGAGATAGAGCTACGATACGCTCCGAAAATTACTACTATTGCTACAACAAGGAATACGAAACTACACATCACAACACTCCCACAATGCACCTGTCACGGGAGGCAACTTATCAAGGGAATAACTAGAATTTCGTTGGGATGAATCCTAACAGAATTTTTTTTATGTTACAGTTTACATAAATACCTCATCTTGCACTGTTTTCCAATAAGTCCTAATATCGACATGTCATAGATTATCTGTAAATTCAAGTAATAACAGAGTCTTTAAATAGGCGAAAGCAAAATATAAAACAGCCTTAAAAGAAAATGGATATAAAGATATATATATTGTTTTCAATGAAAACATAAATAATCAATCTCAAAGAAATGGCCGCTGAAATATAATATGGTTTAACCTCTCCTCATTTTTAATAATGTAGTAATGTCAAAAATGGGAAAACATTACTTGCATTTAATAAAGAAAGATTTTCCTAAAACAAGCAAGTTTTACAAATTATTCAACAAAAATACAGTAAAGATTTGTGACAGCTGTATAAATAATGTTCAGAATATTATCGAAAAATATAACAACAAAATAATAAAACAAAATAAGAGATAAGAGGGTGAATACTAAAGAATCGCTCTGTAATTTTAGGAATAAGAGTGAATCTCCTTTATAATAAACGTACCTCACTGAAAATGTGGTATATCAAGTAACAGGGGAAAATGGACAAGGGTCAAACGGGATTTATATTGAAGCAATATATGGAACTTGAATACAAAGGTTTTATTATCATGAATTCTCTTTTCCAAAATACCCGTTACGGGAAAAGCACTGCCCTGTCTAAATATACATGTGAATTAAAATATACGAGTGGAATAGAATAGTTTCCTGCCTATTGGCTTTCAAACTTGAGTGATAGAAAAAGTGTGACTTTTTATATTTGATATGATGAGTGTAGCTGTCGCCTTTGAGTGCGCCTAATGTTAGATAGATTTATTTTTTACCCTAAAAATATACCCTTAAATTTGGACAGTGTAAGGGAAACAACTCTGTTAGGGTCTAATAATAGGGACCAACCGAGCCTGAATTGCATTGTGGGAATATCAACAGGTTTCCTTAGGGCCAAATAGGGACTTCCGCCTGGCTGATGCAGCAAAAAGGTTGTGTGAAAAATATCGTCCTTAAATTAGAACTTTAGTCTTTTAGTTAGTTCTCGGTACTGGTACGGCGCACAGGTAGGTTTCTTTCCCAATTTTCCCGTGAAGTTACTGGCATTTGTTAAAGACCCCTTTTGTAAATTATTAATTGTTTTATACCCCATTTTATTTCAGTATTTCACGTTGTTTGGAAGTAAATAAAATATTCTACGTTCAACATCAGTCGTCTTCGTGTCATCAATACATCACCAGAAAATATTACCAGGGAACTGCTACAATGAGGATTTACGGTATTCTGTCCCTGTAGTAGTTTGGAACATCCTACAGCATTCAGTCCCTCTTCATTTGAAGCCACCTCCCTTTCTTTGCGAGGCTCCTTAGCTCTCTCTCAGTCGCTTACCAAATCTTAGGAGCCCCAGTCCTGTATTTTGGAAGTCTGCTTACAGTTTACCAAGCAAGTTTGTGCAGCGTCGACCCTGTTGGGATTATCTTCCCATTGGCCTGGAAGAGTTATCTTCCCGCTGGGTTATCGCTTGTTCTCACCAGGGGCTATAGTATTTAAGCGCCTGGTTCAAACGCTTCTTCCTCTTTTTAGCTACATCTTCTGTACGAGCACATGGGTTAGACCATTGTCACACCCTTCTTGTGGGAGCTTCGGCACCCAACGCTGGCCCCCCATCACTAGTAAGTGATTTTGTATGTAATGGACTCTCCAGTCCTTTTATCTCTACTCTTTATGTTATGTACATGTATGTTATTATTTTCTGTATCTTGTCATATTCCTGTGCTGTTATAAATATAAAATATTTTGTCCCACAAACGTGTCGGAGTTTGTTATGTTTTCAATTAGTTATAACATTGTTATAACCTTGAACCTTACAACCCCTTCGTGTCCGGTATTAGTACAGTAAAGTCTATGGATTTTGTGTAAGTGAACATCCGTAGCACATGACTAAACGTGGATCTCCGTAGTTGCGCCACTCTTGTTGAAATTGGAATGGTGTTGCATATCTTGTACCGAGGCTTGTTGGAGATTAGACCATTGGTGTCCGGTGATTGTTTTCAAATGTTTATGGTGTCAGGCAGCAAGCTGTCGTTGGAGCTGCTCAGCTATTGCAATTGTACGTCATCAAATACACACATGTTTCATCATATAGGCGTAGCCCTTTTGTTTGAGGAATCTTTGATCTTCCAGAAAAAAAAACGAAAAACAACGTTGCCCATTACACAACGTGCCACTATGTTAAAGAAGCAGCAGAGCATTGATCAAATAATTTTTCTCTTCATCCAATCTTTATCTTCCCTAAGGGATGTCTCGTTTTCACCCAGGTTGTATATATCCGAGGGATATACATAGAGGCACTTTTTTCAGTGTTTCTGTGGTTATGGGGAGCAGTTTGTAAGTGCCTGCTTGTTCTCATCTATAAATTTCCGCATCATCTACATATTCCATCACTAGTGGCATGCATAGCGATGAGATAGGGAGATCGGTTTGGGTAGATAATCTACGTAGACGACAGGACGTCAGCGAGGTAGCATGTGAAGAGCACAGGAGAAACACTGTTTCTCTGTGTGGAGAGCCAATTGTAGTCCTAAATTCAAAGGAATATGCCGTGTCTATCAGTAGTAATCTGACCAGTGGCATCTCAGCCTTGTTACAACCAGCTTGGTGTAACACTTTGATCTTTAAATAGTGTCAAAGACCCGGAACATGTCTATGCTCATTTTAAAGAAATCGTATTAATATATATATATATATATATATATATATATATTATATATAATTACGAATATATATATATATATATATATATATATATATAATATATATATATATATATATATATTGCTTGGGTAACACTTTTGATCTTTTAATAGTGTCAAATAGTGGGCATAGACATGTTCCGGGTTTTTGACATTATTAAAAGATCAAAGTGTTACACCAAGCAATATATATTATATATATATATATATATATATATATATATATATATATATATATATATTGACTTCCGAGAACCCCAACTTACGAGTTTTCTGGGTTAAGGGAAGCCACTCGGTCGATTTTTTGCTTTGTGCTGAGAGCTAAAATTTGAGGTATGAGTGAGCTTCAGATACGTTTATATCAATAAGTTCACTAAAAACATTTAGGTTTCCAACTTTATTACGCCGATAGAAAATATTATTAATAAAAAAAATAAACATTAAAATATATTATAGCACATAATTCATTACATTTTATTTCATTATGTTCTTATACAATACATTACTATTTTTCTCATTAAAAAAAACATTAAAAAATTGTGGTTTGTTGTATAGGGCCTTAAACGGATTAATGACATTTTCAGTTTATTCTTAAGGGGAAAATTGATTTAATAAATGAATAAATTGAGTTAAGAGCGGAACAAATTAAACTCGGTAATCAAGGTAATAATTAATATATAATATATATATATATATATATATATATATATATATATGTGTGTGTGTGTGTGTGTGTGTGTGTGTGTGTGTGTGTGTGTGTGTGTGTGTGTGTTAATGCAAAAAAACATACTTTTTTCTTGTACTCAATATTAGGGATGGGGCCAGTATAAAAAGCGAACGAATATATATATATATATATATATATATATATATATATATATATATATATATATATATATATATATATATATATAAGGAATAAAAAGAATTTCTAGAAACACACGAACAGAAATGCATCTCAGTAACTAAAGTGATCATTCATATTTTCGGCGAAATGGGAAAAGAAAATCCGAAATTCTTCAATATTCGAAAAGAACGTGGCCTTTATATTTGATTAACCTCAGGAAGACTTCAATTTCACTTTGAACATTTTAGAGTTCAACGAAGACACTTAGAATTGTTACTGTATTACAATATAAAACCATATTTTTCAATAAGAAAAATACTGAAGACAATTGCTTAAATAATATTCGAAACATATGTCTATCTCCATGTATTATTTTCTAACAGTGCGTATACACGTGCATTATCCTTCTGCCACGTGTTTACGTGCACACATACATACGCCTGTGTGTGTGTGTGTGTGTGTGTGTGTGTGTGCAAGGTACCCAAAAAATATAGTTCTAAATGATAATCATCTGTAGGTTACTGGTTCAGTCCCGACCACGGGCAAAAATAATATAGAATACTTAACATAGTTCAAACTTCTACCCGATTAGAAAAATAGCGGTTTGTAGTGTGAACGGATAGGTTAATTTGCATATTGATATTAAAAAGTCGAATTTAATAAATATGTGCTCAGTGTTATTGATTTCTAACTGTTTGGTTTTATTTTAATGAATATAAGCAAAAATCTCTTCAATGAATCTTAAATGAAATCCATTAACAAGAAAAAATAACTGTCATTTTATTTTTACTTCCTCTTTTAACTAAATACTTAAATTAGAAAAAATAACAATGAAAGACGAGAGTGATGGAAGAGTAAATTCCAGTTGTTCTATTTTTCGATTATACCCTCCTCTGTTTCAAATCTTTTTATCTGCATTCTTATTTAGTTTCATTAGCGTTTCTAATTTAATACGATATTTCATTACATTAAAACTTAAATACTTGCACCCGGAGGGTGCATATATTTGCTAGTAACAATAAAGATGAGATTGATCATCTGAAAAATATAGATAATGCAAATCAAGCGAATTTTTACATTTTCATTTGCACAACGTCATAAAATTGCATAAAATAACATAAGAATCAAAATTTACATTTAAACTAGTTATACAAAAATAAGCAAAACTATTCAGAAATAAGCAGTTTTTTTCGAGATTTTCGATTGCACTGTTAAGTATCAGCCTCGAAATATAGTCTCCCATCATGTTTTTAAAATTTCATTATCCAGATCACGAAAGCAAAGGTTGAAAAAGAAAATAGGTTTTTTTTTATTTACTTTACGCAAAGCAATTGAGAAATAACACACCATTCCAGGAACACGACTGTCCTGGGGAGTAGAATAAAACGACTGCGCCTCTGCAGAGGCGTACAATCCTCTTCAATTGGGCCACCTGTTGGCCTTGGTGGCGATCTGTGTTGTTTAAGGACAAAATCCTTGTGGCTGAGCAGTCGATGACATGCAACACTCCCCTTTGGTCCTTACTTAAGTTAGACGGGTGTTCGGAGAGGTCTACCGACCAATCGACTGGTCACGCCAAGCCCTAACATCTATATGATTACTCGAACTCTATTGCCCTTATGGCAACCCTAACCTTTTTTTATCCTATATGTATTACATATGTATTACATGTATGTATTATATATATATGTATTATATATATACTAGCAAATATATGCACCCTCCGGGTGCAAGTATTTAAGTTTTAATATAATAAAATATATTAGATTAGAAAGGCTGATGAAACTGAATAAGAATGCAGATAAAAAGATTTGGAACAGAGGGGGTATGATTGAAAAATAGAACAACTTTGAAACTAACTCTTCCATCATTTTCCATTACTCCCGTCTTTCATTGGTAAATTTTCCTAATTTAACTATTTAGTTAAAATAGGAAGTAAAGAATAATATTACAGTTATTTCTTCTTGTTAATGGATTTCTTTTAAGATTTATCCCCGAGATTTTTGCTCATATTCAATAAGATAAAACCATACAATTAGAAATCAATAATACTAAGCTCACATTTATTAAAATCAAATTTTTAAGATCAATATTCAAATTAGCCTTCCCATTCACACTGTAAACTGCTACTTTGTTGTATATATAAATACAATTGCATGTCATTGGTATGTAGATATGGTCAACAGTCATAATGATGTAAAACAATTTTATTAATAATTAATGTTTAAATAAAAATAAAATCATGGAGAATTTAATGTGAATAATTAAAGGAAATTGTGACTTATATAGTAATATAATTTCGGTTTACAGACAGACAAACCCACAATCTCCATTATGATAGGATATATATATATATATATATATATATATATATATATATATATATATATATGTTAAACTGCATCTGATGGTGAAGTTCAAATTGTAGAGCTCTGAGAAGTGTGGAATACCACTTCATCGCCATTACTCCAGGTTCACCCTGACCCGGGTGGTAGTACCTGTTAGATTCCTATCTATGGATTGAATAGAATCAAAATGAGTTTTAAAAAACGCGTTAAAAATTGAGTTTAAAAAATGAATACCCAATAAGAATGAATAAAATAAGCCAATGGTTGATATGCTGTAAAACCCAACCAACCAACCAGTAAAAAAAAAAAAAAAATATTTTAAATTGTTACATGACAGATTCAAAGAAAGATAACCGATCACACATATTCGAATATCAATTAGTTCCTAATAATTCGAATTATTTCAGTCTTTGATGACATCGACACAAAAACAATCAATTTTCAATAATCCGGCGAGATTATTAAACATTGACCCCCCCCCCCATCCAACGCAGAATTGAAACGCAATCAGTTTTCAGTCATTAGGTTCGATCACCAAACATTGATGACAATGACAAACAATCAAAATCAATTATCAATAATCATTTATATTAATAGGTGATGGAAGTGGAAAGAGATGAAGAGAAAAAAGACTGGAGGAATTTTCATACAACTGCACAAGGTTATCAATCTCTATTTCCCAACCGTGTTCTTGTAGAAAAATCATTTGAACGAAATATTTAGATTAATATAAATACCAAAGCGTTACAATAAAATAAACGAATTAATATATCATGGCAAAAATCGATTTCTCTCAGTTATTGAGAATAGAAAACAAATAAAACTCGGATAGACATGGATAGACTGAAAACATACACACACACACACACACATACACATATATATATATATATATATATATATATATATATATATATATATTCTTAGACAGATCAATAAATATAAAATACATACTGACGTTTATTCAAATGTATATATGTATACTGTTTAAGTATTGGTAATTGTAGATGTACGTAAATTTATATATATATATATATATATATATATATATATATATATATATATAACTATTCACATTGTACTATCTAACAAAAATGTATGTGTTTATTTGATATGCAAAATTTTTTTTACGTAAATACTTGCGTGCGCACGCGCACGTGTGTATATCTGTATGTGTGTGTGTGTGTGTGTGTGTGTGTGTGTGTGTGTGTGTGTGTGTGTGTGTGTGTGTGTGTGTGTGTGTGTGTGTGTGTGTGAAGCTTTAGTTAATAACTTGTTGATTTATCTCAAAGAAAATCAATATATTCCTTACATCTTCGTTCGCCGTAAATTCGCGCCTTTTAATATAAATGATTATTTTTTCCCGGGGAAAAAGACCACGCTACCACCCACCCCCACCGAAACTGGTATCAATAAAGGCGAAAGTATGAAGTTTGTGGCGGTTAAGGGTAGGGTGGAAAGTGAGAATTTTCGTTTAAAAGCCAAGAATTGACAACTGGGACCGGAGGAACAACGATCAGATGATAAAGACCAAAATACCCTCACCCCCCGAAATAAGTGATCCTTCTCTGTTCCCCAATCTCTTCTTTTCGCGTGTTTTCTTATTAATGTCATCATTTTTTAGTTGTTTGTGTGTTTATTTATTTGGTGTTTTTGGTGGAGCATGAGACGAGGTGAAAGCGAGACATACAAAGACAGAAAGACAGATAGAGATTGTGTAGGCGCCAATGCTGGCGAGCTGTCTGGTCATTTTAAAAAACGAAGTTATATTTCTTTTCTTATTTCTTTTATTCTTTTCACTTGCCCTTCTCCACAGGCGTAAACTCTTATATCAGTTTTGGATGTCTCGCCGTTGTCATTTACGAATGGGCTTAAGTATTCTTAGTGCTACCAAAAAGTTATAAACTTTACCAACTATAATTTCCAAACAATAATTTTTTTCGGGTTTAGAGAAATTTATATAATTGCAACTGAAAGACATATCTATTATTCTTTTAGTGTATTTGAAGGAATCTAAAAACTTTGCAAAAATGACCGTTAAAGATATTACGCATCTTCTACGCATGCGCTATGTTCGTTGATTTAATTAACTTAAAGTTTATTTATTTCCTTATAAGTTAGCATCATTCGGAAAGAAAGCAAATTTGTGTTCACAAAAATTAACCTTGCTTGACTATATAGTAAAGTTGGCAGAGTGACCTATTATCGGTATCAGCTGCACAGCGAGAAAGTATATTCCCTTTTTGCTAACGCTAGACCAGGGAGATTGTTTTTGCTGAAGTGGAGCGCCACATTTACCGTCAGCTCCCACTACCACACAGATCAAATTACCCAATCTGTGCTACTCATACACTGATTTGGTGGAGACCGGTATCGAACCCGGAACCTTGCGATACCTAGGCGGACGCTCTACCGATATAATAAAACTTATTCAAACGAATCATTCTTGTGACAATCAAAAGGAAATGTAAATTTTGGCATATGCTTCACGCCAGGGGTTCTTTTTTTTCATAGCTCCCTTTCTGATTAAAGATGGCGCCCCTATCATAAAACTGGACTGGTAAATGGATGTAAAGGATAAATATGCTCAAATACGTCATTTTCGTGGCATGGCTGCTGGAATATACGTGTATTCAAATGATAGGTTTTTAACTTATTCACTGCTTTGATTACGACTTGCAAAGAATCATGTAATCTACGCTAAGAGGTTTTCCAGCCAAATGTTGACCAGGTATAATGCAGTGTATCATAATTAAAGGATTCGAAACTGCTTTTTTTAAATGGGATAAAAATCCACGATGACGACCAATCATCAAAGGCGCACCATCACTTGCACATGCAGTGACATTAGTAATAGAAATGTTGGTTAAATCGAATTTAACGGACCTAAATTCCACCATCGTATATCACCCCGCCGAAAGAAAAAAAAATCAGGGAATTAACCGAATTTAATGAAATTTTCAGTGTTGATGTAATAATGAATAAAAGATAAAATGCACCAGTTATTTTATTTAAAAACTTTTACATTTTTTTTCAGGTCAGTTAACTTTGAACCACGTATCTTTGAGAATATGTGTTATGCCTCAAAGATACGTGGTTCAAAATTAACTGACCTGAAAAAATGTTTCAAAATTAAAAATAAAATAACTGCTGCTTTACATATTTTATTCATTAACATATCAACACTGAAAATTTCATTTAATTCTATTTGGGGGGGCGATCTTTTGGCGGGGTGACATACGATGATGGTATTTAGGTCCGTTAAGTTCGATTTAACTGAAATGCTTTTTCGAAAATTGCTGAACCCTTGTGCCAATTTCTAGTGGTTTAGTGTTTCCTTGTTGGAATTACATCACTCTGCTAATAGGGGACACGAGAGGTAATTACTTTCCATGTCTAACAATCGCCGCTAGGTGTTGTCGCCAACAGCCTTATAAAAGAAAAGGCGGCAAAGTCCAAACACTCTTTCACTCTTTAGGCCTCGAGAAAAGTAACAAAACACCAGTTGCGTTCCTATCCATGAACAATGGGCTTTGCTCCCCAGCCACCCCGTGTCGCATGAACATGCATAACATGTAAGTCTTTACACCTTCCTTTTCTACTAGATGCAGATCAATGACTCAAGATTTCCTCTACTAAAGACTTCTTTTTATAACAGGACATTTTGCTAATACAACTCTGTTTTTGCCCCATAATACTAGAAACATCTCTCTCTCTCTCTCTCTCTCTCTCTCTCTCTCTCTCTCTCTCTCTCTCTCTCTCTCTCTCTCTCTCTCGTCTTACTACTTTATTGGAATTGTAGAGCCACTAAAAACTACCCCTCTTAACTCCCCCGTAAATGTAAACTTATCGCCCCTTGAGAGTTCCCAGCGCCCCATTGGGGGAGATAGCACCCCCGTTGAGAATTACTGCATAAAATGTTGTAGAAAAAGGAAAACAGCTACTGAGGCAATAAAATATATTTATTATTACTTCGTCATAAATTTATTTCACACTTATTCCGTACGAGGAAATGATATTCAAATAACCACCGTTCTTCTACAGCCTGGTTGCTATTTAAATAGAAGAAATGAGCTGTTAATAGAGCTTCGTTGTCTCGCAATATCGTTTCATCATCTTGTAAACAAAATTCAGTTGTTTTCAAGTCATCGCTAAGTTTGGTTTTAATGTCATTTGCCATTTCATCAATTCTAGCCAACACAGTAATGTTACTAAGTGGAATAAAAGTAGATATATCAGTGTATCTGTCATCATAGTATTAAAGATTCCTTTCACTGCTGGTAGAATCAGCGTTTCTTCGCTATTATGAGGCTTTCCAAATTTGGAAATCAGCTTTTGATATTTTGTATGAAGTAATTAGCCCTTTATCAACTTGATTACTTCGTTTTGAAAACATTCCTCTGAGCGTAGATAGGTTTTGAAATTTGTGTTTTAAATAATGGAAATAGCTTATATTATTCTTTCTTTTATTCGGTTGCTTTGTATTTAAGTGTTCAGTCACTCTTGAAGGATCCCATTCCGTCATTTCAGATTTTCATATCTTCTTATTATTATAATGGAGATTGTGTGTTTTTCTGTCTGTAACCGAAACTATATTACTAATCGAGTCACAATTCACATAGTTATTTACATCACATTCTCCATGATTTTATTTTTATTCAAACCTCAATTATTAATAAAATTGTTTTACATTATTAATACTGTTGATCATATCTACATGATATTTTCCACGTACCCCACTTGTACGGGTCAGGCACAAGGCCCTGCGATTGCGTCGATTTATAATATTAATTGTGTGGTTTGCAGTGTGAAGGGAAGGCTAAATATTGATATTAAAAATTTGATTTTATAAATATGTGCTCATTATTATTGATTTCTAATTGTTTGGTTTTATCTTAATGAATATGAACAAAAATCTCTCCAATAAATCCATTAACAATATTAACAGTAATTCTATTCTTTACTTCCTAATTTAACTAAATAGTTAAATTATGAAAATTTTGCAATGAAAGACGGGAGGGAAGAAAAAACAAGTTTTAGTTGTTCCCCCTCTGTTTAAAATCTTTTTATCGGCATTTTATTTAGTTCCATTACCCTTTCTAAGTTAACATAATATTTTATTACATTAAAACTAAATACTTGCACCCGGAGGGTGCATATATTTGCTAGTATATTTAACATTGGGATAAATATTCGTTATTTATTGATGAAATAATGCCATATTTCAAGTATTCACTTGAGGATTGCAAGCGATAACTGATAATTTTATGTCCAATTTATATTCTTTGATTTAAAACCTCGAACTGACTGAATGAAAAACAATTTGAAAACGAAGCAAAGGGTTCAAATGTTTGAAATTATGTCGCAAAAGGTTTGCTATGAAGTCAAACGTTTTAGCTGAATAAAAAGTGTGATAGCAATGAAATAAATCCTTTTTTTTACAGAATTCGGACAAAGCAATAGAAATGGTTATTAAAAATAACTCCAATATACTTATTTATTTCCCTTCAGCAGGGCCGGTGCTAGGGTCTCATGCCCTCCACCGAATCTATGATAAGCCCTCTCTCCAGAATATATGATATGGATGCACCCACTCTACCCCTTATTATTATTTGCTCCTTTTGAGTTTTCACATCAGCATTAGCTGATGGTCTTTCACTGGAGTCTGAGTGACAGCAAGTCTCCTCAGGTCTCCAGGACTCTTCTGAGTATTCTGGCAGATTGCAGCAGTGCAGTGTTCTGAATGGTTTCAACCCTTCCTCTGATTTCCAAACATTCCAAACCCTTTTCCAATCCTTTTGGGACTGTTCCAAGTGCACCAACTACAATTGGTATCACCTTCACTTTCATATTCCATAACATTTTTAGTTCTCTGGCAAGGTCCAGATATTTGTCTATTTTTTCATTTTCCTTTAGCTTCACCCTGTGATCTGCTGGCACTGCAAAATCCACCAGTTGACAAGTTCTTTCTTTTTTGTTTATCAACACTAGGTCAGGTCTTTTTGCTGGGATAAGGTGATCCGTTTTTATTTCAAAGTCCCAGAGAATTTTTTGCGTTTCGTTCTCAAGAACAGATTCTGGTTTATGCATATACCATTTTTTTGCATGGTCATTATTATTATTATTATTTCACTCCTTGCGGGATCAGGGAGATTGACTTGCATGTGAAGTGAAGTGCCACAGCTTCACTCAGTTCCCCCACTTTATCGTACAGATCCAAGTGGTACTACTCTTGCACTGCTGGCGAGGGCTCTTATCGAACCCAGATCCTTATGGTTCCCAGATGGATGCTCTACCGATTGAGCTAAACCTGCCCTTCAATTGATAATATTTCACCATCATCATCATCATCATCATCATAATTATTGTAGTAGTAGTAGTAGTAGTAGTAGTAGTAGTAGTAGTTTTGTTGTAGATGCTGTAGTTTTGTTGTAGATGTCATAAACAAATAATCCTTTCTCGCTCTGCAAAGCTGCGTGTTCTCAGCTTCATGCGAAAACAGCGTCGTCTAACGAATTTGTGAATTATAAATGGATATTTCAGTTGTCTACGAATTGCACGCAATGATATATATACATGTATATATATATATATATATATATATATATATAAATATGTGTGTGTGTGTGTGTGTGTGTGTGTGTGTGTGTAGATTTCTCTTTATAACTCATAACTCAGTCATGTATACATGACCGCCCACCCTAAAAACAAGTGTGTGTGTGTGTCGCTGTGTGTGTGTGTGTGTGTGTATGTATGTGTGTGTGTGTGGTATGATATTTGAAATGTCTCTTACATAGAGAGCGATGTAAAACATCAAGTACATTGAAGTCTGAATTCATACGTATTTATCAATACATGAGCAAAAAAAACATATATACGTGGGTGCGTCCATAGATTTGCCTCCTGTGTTGATCGCCAGTGTAAATATAAAGTAAACAACAAGTTTTCAGATGTCAAAATTCCATGACAAACACCTTCGGCAACAAAAACACTGACGCGTTATCTTCTGAAAATTATTTTTAAGTTCTAAGTTTTTTTTTAAAGTACACACTCTTCTTTTTTTTTTTTTTTTTTTTTTTTTTTTTTTTTTCCTTTCTTTTTTTTTCTTTCAAAATCGTATCTTTCCCCACAAACAGAGACAAGCAATCTTGTTTGTGTTGGTATCAGCCTATCATAAGAACGTTTGCGTTACTTGGTGGCTTGGATAGTTGTATGCAGTCCAACAATACCAATGGTCGATTTTCAAGCCTAATTAAAAGCTGTGATTTCAGGATATGTAATCTCTTCCTGTTGCATATTATTTCCCACCAATATCCGTTCTAACTTAATCTAATTATACGATTACTAGTGTTTAGATTATTTCCCTTACTTGCCACGGTTTTCCGCTAGGCAACTAGGGGGCGTTGCAACCGCTAGTATAAGCTGTACCGCCAAAGTCCAATCCTCTTTTCTCTTAGACTCTCCAGCCGTCAGAGGCAACACGCCAATTGTGTTTCTCCGTGCTTTGAGACAGTGGGACTTTGCCCCCCACCCAACCGGCTTTCCTGTTACAGGACCGCCGCTTCACTCTCCGGCTTCACAGTTGCGTCTTTTGTCTACAGGAGAGGGAGATTCGTTTCCCACATGCATCCCGCGTACCTGTTATGTGGGGGCCTTTTCAAATAAGTAAGTGGCGACTTTTATTCTCTGTTCAGTAGGCACAGGACTATTTGCAAGGAATCTGTTTCTATTGGGACATTTATTCTATACTTCTATATTATATTTATGTTGAGATAGATAGATAGATACGAACTAAGATAGATAGATGATAGATAGATAGATAGATAGATAGATAGATAGATACGATAGATAGATAGATAGATAGATAGATAGATAGATACGAACTAAGATAGATAGATAGATAGATAGATAGATAGATAGATAGATAGATAGATAGATAGATAGATAGATACGAACTAAGATAGATAGATAGATGGATGGATAGATAGATAGATGGATAGATAGAGATATAGATAGATAGATAGATAGATAGATAGATAGATAGATAGATAGATAGATAGATAGATAGATAGATACGAACTAAGATAGATAGATAGATAGATAGATAGATAGATAGATTTTTCAGTTGCCGATTTTACAGCTAAGGATTTTCACATTTTTTCTTACCCAAAAAAACACGAATTCAAATCTAAACTGATTACTTGAATATTTTTAAAAAAGTAAATGATCAAATCCAAATCTAAAATTTGAATATTTTTTCTCTACAAATGTAAATTAAATGTGTCTATGAATTATTTTAAGTATTCCTCTCATCTAAAGAAACGAAAATTGTATTTCGTTAATGGCCATTTTTGATGCTTGGTCTCTTGTAATCCCCTCACCCCGAAAAGCCGACACGTTTATTTATTTTTATTTTTTTTTTTTTTTACATTTTGCTTCGACAGAAATTCACTTTTACCAAAACAAACATCTTTTATTCCCTTCTGTGGCAGTCTTGAACACAAGAATTATCTTAAATGGTTGCAAAGTTTTCCATCGTATTTGTTTTTGAAAAAATACTACTTTCTATTTTTTTCTCTCCAGAGAAAAAGATCTTTTGCACACAGTTTTTTATATTTATCTACAGGAGTGTCTCCATCTATTTCATGGCATAGGCTTGTGAGGGGAAAGTGTTTCTTTTACCAAATCTCTTCATTGTCAAGCATTTTAGCATGCCAGTAACAAGACCCTTTTTAAGATATATGGTGATGTGGTAAAGCCCAGGTAGAGCAAAGTGAATTAGCATTAAATTTGTGTTAAAGCAAAATTCTTCAAAATACAGTATCTACTTGTAAAATCCACAAGATGCTATTAGTACCTTTATCTATGAGAACTATTTCTCTGAATGTTTAGTTGAGGCTTGATGAATTTTATTATTTGGATTATTGTCCTCATATATATTGTTATCTGTACATCGTTTTGGCTAATGTGCTCTCCGGCCTTCTCCGGGTATTTCTTGTCGGACTCAGGAGCCTTTAGAACTCAGGAACCTTCTCTTTAAACTCGGGAACCTTCTTTTCGAACTCGAGAACCTTCTTGTAATCGGGAGCCATCACGGAACTTTGAACCCAACTCTTTATTCAATCCACAGGGAACACTGTTCTCATTCCGCTAACCATGACTGGGTACAAGTTTAAAGTTTTGATAATTATTATTCTATGTTACAGTCGCCCTTGATGATGATTGAACCTGCAGCCTAGGGATAACTGTCACTTAGAACTGTATTACCCCAATGCTTTATCAACTCCGCCATGTGTCCAATTTGACAAACTTGAAGAACTGATGTGTATTCTGCAGGTTAAAAATGAGATGCTTGAGCCCAAATATTCGGATTTTAAAATATGCTCTAAAATCTCCAGTAGGATTTTGGTATTGATTTTTTTTTGGTTCAGATCTTGTTACATGATTGATCTTCTCCGTACTGAATATTTTTCGCCATGGTTGACATAAATTAGTTTTCAGGTCAGCATTTGGAAACGGCACTGAGCCAAAAGCCCTCCAGTCTGGGTGACTTCTTTCATCTAACATCCAACGAGTCAATCAGTAAATGGGCAGAATGAACAGCTGGGGGGAGGGGGAGTGGTGTTTGGGACAAGGTTTACAAATCTCCGTGTCGACTCCCTTAAGTCTGTTGTCCGATTCTAATGGGTACAGAGTTTGGCAAAAGAACACTAAACTTCCGGTGTTGTGCCTCGCTGTCTTCTGGCAGAGGTTGGTGCTGTTGCCTCTATGACTGGAAGCACAAAAGGAAAATTACATTAAAAAGTCAAATAAAAGCAGAAAAAGAAGATTATTGCCCAAGGTGAATCAGGTTGGATTTTCTGAAAATTTGGACGGACAAATTTTAGGCAATATTTCAAAGCAATGTTGTCTGTTCTGTCTGTTCTTTTCTTATTATTATTATTATTAAGAAGGAATGCTACCAATCCGAATAAGAAATTGAATAATTTGGATAATGAACACCAAAGTTAAATAAAAATGTCTTTTTAGTAGTGACAACGGCAAAAAGAAGAGAAATAATTATGTAACTGAGCCAACTTTAGTCCAGTTCTACTATCTAGTAAAGTACAAACTCACTATCAATGGTTTGCGACACCGTACGTTTAATTGCTGCACTACACTAAGATACCTACGAAATGTTTTCCTATATATTTAGATATTTTCAAAACAGAGTTTATATATATATATATATATATATATATATATATATATATATATATATATATATATAAACAAAACCAACAAAAAACACCACTTATCAATGTACTTTTCTCTGATGAGCATTGACGAAAAAAGATCATTTTATTTTAGATTTTAAATCTAATAAGGGTACCCTCACTTTTCTTTTTTAAGAAAAAAAACATTCTTTTATCAACATGCATATGCTTTTACGCGTCCTCTTTAAATTCAGTACTGTCAATAAACTTTTCATATATATATATATATATATATATATATATATATATATATATATTTGAGTTGAGGTAGCGTGGACATGGAGTCAATACCTGTTTAATTACAGTTTCTCCCTATGCAATCTTTATCTACAATATATGTATACATAAGAGAAAAATGGAAGTGAATCGACGGTATGTAATATAGTGAAACATTTGAAAAAACACAGGTTCAAATAAAATGAGTGATATTTATTCAGCCAACGCTGCAGTGTTTCAATCTGTTTAGTAGATCTTCTTCAGAGTTTTTGAATATACAAGGAAAAGGAAAATTTATCGCAGAATAATAAGGAGACTGTGATAGTTTTTGTTGATCAGTTTGTTTAAAAATGTTTCGAATGGAAAATTAGCACTTAGAATTGTTTGAAATTTATGAAACGCTGGATAAACGGTTTTGAAAGATGACATGAACTTTCTCTTATGTGTGTGTGCATGTGAGAAAGAGAGAGGGGGAGGGAGAGAGTGTGTGTATGGAAATGTGAGTAGATTAATCGTTCTTGTTGGGTGTCTGTGTGACCGTGTGTGTAAGTGAGCGTGTGTGTGTGTGTGTATGTTTATTTGTTTTTATTTTAAGTACGTGACGAGAAAGTGTGTGTGTGTGTGTGTGTGTGTGTGTGTGTGTGTGTGTGTGTGTGTGTGTGTGTGTGTGTGTGTGTGTAAAATTTATTAGTTAAAGTTGTAATTATTATTGTAATATTGTTTGAATTTATTTTGGAATTGTAGATTGTACAAAGGGAAAAATGTTGAAAAATTTGTTTGTTACTTTGTGATTTTCGGTGTAGATATATGTCATTTACTTATTATATTTAATTTACTCATTTATCATTTTTACTTTCGTTTGTTTGTATATTTATTATTTATCTAATATGCATACACACACACACATATATATGTATATATATATATATATATATATATATATATATATATATATATATATATACATAAATTTACATACATGTAATATGCATATATATATACACATGTACATACACATGCATGTGTATATATGATACATAGGTGGTGAGATTTTTTATAAGAACTATCTCGTCAAAAAGTGAGTATATATATATATATATATATATATATATATATATATATGTGTGTGTGTGTGTGTGTGTGTGTGTGTGTGTGTGTGTGTGTGTGTGTGTGTGTCGTCATTTCATTAAACATTTTTATCCATTCAACATTTTCTTTCCTTTATTTATTTTTAACATATTGTCGGATTCACTTCCATTTTTTCGACTTACACAAACACATGTATATATATATATATATTATATATATATATATATATATATATATATATATATATATATATATATATAAGCCAAACTAAAGTACTTTTTGTATATTGGTCATTGACTTTCAAATCTGATTTTTTTATTCAAGCATAGTTCCCGTCAAAAGTTGCTGAATTGTTTACAAATGATTAGCATGTTAGCCTATCTATGGATTTCGAGATGTTAGCATCGCTCATATGAGTCAGTTGAAAATGCAGGAACGTCAGTTAATTGAATTTCTTTCAAATTATTCGAGTAAAAAAAAAAAAGAAAGAACAGAAGAAAGAAAAGAGATAATAAGTTTTTTATGAAAAAGAAACTAAAAAATCGAGAAAGAACACGAAGTTACATAAAGAAGGAACAAGACTGAAGAATAGAAAGTTATATAGTAAGAGACACAGAGAGAGAGAGAGAGAGAGAGAGAGAGAGAGAAGAGAGAGAGAGAGAGAGAGAGAGAGAGAGAGAAAGAAAGAAAGAAAGAAAGAAAGAAAGAAAGAAAGAAAGAAAAGATGAAAATGAAAGAATACTCATAACCTCTGATCATTCGGCCGGAATTTCGCCATTTTGATCCTTTACGTCCCTCGCCCCTTACCAGAGTGATCTCAATGGTTGGACATGTATCTTGTCGAGTTTTAATAAAACCATCTCGTGATATGATTCTTTCATGATAGAGTAATCAACGCCAGAGGCTCCAATCACCCGACGCCATGTTGGAATCAGGGAATGTTTCAATCTTGTATTATACCACGCGTGACTTCAACTGAAGTTCAACTTTTAACCTTTTATATAACTTATAGGGTAATTTTTTATCGATTTATTGGGAATTATTTAGGGTGACCTGCCGTAGAGCGATAGTCATCAAACGACTCTTGTTAGGCTGTTCACTTGTATAACCACTTCGATCCTCACAAAGTACCATATCCTTGTAATACAGTGTTAGACAAAGTGAAGCTTAGTAACGCTTTTGAATGTCTGAAACAGATGCGTCTTTCCAATCAGTGTATGAAATCAGTGTTCGATTTCAGGTAAAAATCAATATGTCGAATGTATATTTTCTCTCAGTTAGATTAAGGTAACATAAGCTTCCTGATTCTTATCATACCTTTTTTAGTTTTGAATTGTACTAAAATAAATATCATACAAACTTATGTGATATCACATAACCTTATATGAGGGGCATTCAGTAAATATGGGGAATTCTTTTCAAAAAAGAATGATTTTTCTCTTTTGAGTATTTTTCCATAAATTTAATCTCTGCATTTTTTGGAATTGATTTATAGCAAAATCTATTCTAATCACGCAAACATATTTGTTTTGGGGCTATCAAAAATGGAGGCAACAGAGTGCTCCCGGTATGAACAGAAGTATGTCAGCACATCTTTGGTAGCTGAGAAGTGCAAATTATGAGAAATTTATAAAATAATGTGTGGTGTGTTCGGTGTGTTTAGTAAAAAAAAGTATTTACAATTGAGCTAAACATAGCTAGGTGCGTCGTTGCATTGGGTGTGTGCAGTATCTGAGTTGGAAATTTAGATATGCCTCTAATGATGAGAGATACGTCATGTAATGGCATCATATATATATATATATATATATATATATATATATATATATATATATATATATATATAAACGTGAGTTACACTCCATTTATTTCAATTATCACCCGTTAAAAATTTGCGTTATTTTTTTTTTTAACCTTAAGTAAAGTAAATGAATTTTAAGCGTAAAATTTCACTTCTTTTTCGTATTTTAAACGCGAGTACTTTCCATTTATCTTAATTATCACCCGTTAAAAACATTCGTTATTATTTTTTTTTATCGTATATAAAGTAAATGATTTTAAGCGTAAATTTTTTTGTCATATTTTAAACATTAGTTACCCTCCATTTGTTAATTAATAACCGTTAAAAATGCATGTTTTTTTGTTGTTTTCTTTTTGGGGTTTTTTTGCCATGACAAATGATAGGTTTAAACGTAAAATTTCGTTGTTTCGATTTAGTTTATTTCGTCATGGTAATTTTTTTAACGTTAAATACGTTTAGATTATTCCTGTACTAACTAGAAATTAAGAAGTCATCTAAGGAATTAATTATTTTAAAGATAATTGGTAATTTGCTTGAAGCATTGTTAAGTATGTTATAAAATAATAAAATTCGAAGGCAATACAATGCGTAAAAAATAAAGACAAAAAGATGTTTATATGTCTAATCGATTTCAAAGCGAAGCTTTATCGTCAGAGACGGATTTCAGAAATGACGTGCTTATGTTTTTTTTTTTATATATTTGTGTGGTTATAATTTCTCTTCTTATTTCCTTTTCCTCTCCTTTTTTCCTCTCTTTCTTCTTCTCCTCCTTTATGAATGGGCGAATAACTGTAATTTCTTATTTCTCTCTTTCTTTTTTTTTTCTTTCTTAAAAGTTTGTTGAGAACAAGGCTGACATCGGTAAGATGTTGCAATGTCGCAATGTGTAGCAATGTGTAGCAACGGTGTGAGCGTGTCATAATTTCAAAAACAAAAGTGAACAAATGAATAAAAACCGTTAATAGAAAATTTTTTTTTTTTTTTTAACATACTTAGCTTTTGTTTCGCTTTCACCTTTCATTTCTTATTCTTTCTCCCTCTTTTCTTTTTTTTTGTGTTATTTCTCTTCTTTTTCTTTTTTTTTTTTTTTTTTTTTTTTTTTTTCCCTTTATCCCCTTTGTTCTCTAATTTAAATTATTTTTTTATAGTAAATAAGTAAATAAAAGATTATCTTAAATTATGTATTAGTATTGATAGAAAAAATAAATGATTCTTTTTTTATTATTATTTTTTTTTTTTTTTTTAAGAAAATATCTTTTATGAGTACTTTTTTCTCTTTTTCTTTTAAACTTAAATAGATTAAATATTATATTAATTATATATTAAAATAATTACATATTAGGATTGATGTAAAATTCAAAACAATAAAAATAAGACAAACCATTCCCCCCTTAAATTTCAGATAGATTAAATATCATAAATCAAATATTTGAATTACAAAAGGCATAATGTACTGCTTCAATTATATATTTTATTTAACTATTTTTTTTTTCATTCTTTTGTTGTTATTATTTATTCTTATTTTTTTTTTTTTCCCCCACTTTTCCTTAAATATTTATTAATAGTTCTAGACTGACCGTACTCCTAAGAGGGTATTATGGTTTAAAGAAATAGTGTCATGGTTTAAAGAAATAATGTCATGTAAAGGAGTTAATACGTATGTCAATATTGTTAAATTAATCGTAATTAATTTTTTTTATATTTCTCTATTATCTTCTTTTCACTCTCAATCATCCCATCACTATATATATATATATATATATATATATATATATATATATTAAAAAAAAAAAAAAAAAAAAAAAAAAAAGGCTATATATGAAACGTGTAAATTTAGTTAATCGTGTATTCTGAGTTTAATTCTAATCTATTGATAGTTGGTAGGTTTAAAATTTATGGTAGGGAAAATTATATATATATGAGAGAACATGTGTACTAAATAAACTAAAACCTATATATGGAACGTGTAAATTTAGTTAATTATGTATTCTGTGTTTAATTCTAATCTATTGTTTATATTAGGACCTAATTTAGCTATTAATAAACTTTCTCTAATTCTGAGATTACCAATGTTGCGTATTATAGCCTCTATCTTAACTGAAAAATTGTTGTCCTTATTTTTGCATTTGATTAGGTGTTTATGGAATGAGGATGCACGTGTGTGGATGTGTTCCTTGATTCTAATGTGGAGGGGTCTAATTGTACTACCTATGTAGAAATTAAGGCATTTGGAGCAAGTTAGACGGTAAATTGTATAGGTCTTGTGGCATAAGTTAGGGTCTTTTATTGGGCAGTTGGTTAGTGAGCATGGTGTAATAACATTTTTATGTTTTATTGTTAGATGTTGGCGTAGTGAGGGTCCAGAGTGGGCTAGTTGGATATCTAGTCCCTCTCTATGAATAGCCTTGCGTATTTGTTTAGTGATTGTTTCACTGAAATGTGGTAGTTTCAGGAAACAGGTGTTAGAGTGTGTGTGTAGTGTCCGTGTTTTTCTGTTATTTAAATGGCGTATATATGAAGTTGGGTAGCCATTGTTTTTGAGGGTGTTCATAAAGTGTGCAGTGTGAGTGATTCTGTCTGTTTCTTCACTACATCTATTGTGTATTCTATTAATTTCATTTATGATGTAACTAGTCTTGGAACTGAGTGGAAGAGCTGATTTGAAGTGTACAAAGAGATCCTTAGTGGTGTTTTTTTTGTAGAAGCAAGTGTAAATTTTGCCTGTAGGTGATATTCTTATTCTAAAATCTAGAAGTGCTAGGGAACGAGTGCTATCTGGATGTTCTATTTGGAATTGGATGTGGTTGTCTATACTATTGAATTTCTCAGCTATGTCATTGGCTTCTTCTTTAGATGATGTTAATATAAGTATATCGTCAATATACCTGGTGAAGAAAATGCATGATGGGCAGATGGTTAGTGCTCGTCGTTCCAGTGTATCCATGTATGCAATGGCCAATATTCCTGAGATACTGGATCCCATGGGTAATCCTGACATTTGTTTATATATATGTCCGTTAAATGTGAAATAGGTGTTGTCTACTATAATGGATAGTAGTTGGTGTATGTCCGCTGTAGTTAGATTGTGACAGTATAGGTTTTGAGAGATGATATGTTCCGATATGAGGTCAACCGCTGGTTGTGCAGGTACTGTGGTATACAGTGAGACCACATCTAAACTGAATGTGTAATTATTTTGTTTAAGTACTCCAGTATTTAATTGTTGTAGTCTATGGATGACTTCATCGGAGTTTTGAACATGTCCTGGAAAGGTGGATAGTAGAGGTTTCAGTATTTGTGAGAGAAGCCATGATATCTTGTAAAGAGGTCCTTCCAAGCTGGAAATGATTGGTCTGATCTGAAGTGTTGAGTCAGTTTTGTGAGTTTTAATGAGGTGGTAGAAAGTGGGTAGTTTACTGTTTCTAGTGATGAAGTTATTCTTGTATTTACTATATATATTTCTATGTCTACATATGTTAATCCATGTACTGTTGATTAAATTTTCAATTTGTGTTGATTGAATGTTTGTTACTTCTGAATAAATGTTGTTATTATTAAGGTGTTCTAGAGCCAATTGGTTATAGGTATTCTGGGAAATGACGCAAAATTCCTTACCTTTGTCGGAGGGTAGGTATATAAGTTCCTTATTTTTCAATGTTGATAGAGTGTGTCGTTGAGTATTAGATAAATTTGTTTGTGGTGTCCTTGTATGTCTTTTCAGTATGTCGAATATTGATCTCTTGAGTCTTGATAATTTAGAGTCCAATTCTTTGTTGGCTGGAGGTGGGTGTATAGGGAGATCTAGAGTGTAGGTGGGAAATGTGTTAACAGTGGTTGTTGTTGTTGTGTTATGTTCTTCTTGGATTTTGGATAACCATTTGAGTTGGTAGGCCGTTCTGCAGAAATTGGTTTCAATATCGAGTAGAAGTTTGTTATTCAATTTCTGTGACATGATAAATTTAGGCCCACTCAGTTCCAAGACTAGTTACATCATAAATGAAATTAATAGAATACACAATAGATGTAGTGAAGAAACAGACAGAATCACTCACACTGCACACTTTATGAACACCCTCAAAAACAATGGCTACCCAACTTCATATATACGCCATTTAAATAACAGAAAAACACGGACACTACACACACACTCTAACACCTGTTTCCTGAAACTACCACATTTCAGTGAAACAATCACTAAACAAATACGCAAGGCTATTCATAGAGAGGGACTAGATATCCAACTAGCCCACTCTGGACCCTCACTACGCCAACATCTAACAATAAAACATAAAAATGTTATTACACCATGCTCACTAACCAACTGCCCAATAAAAGACCCTAACTTATGCCACAAGACCTATACAATTTACCGTCTAACTTGCTCCAAATGCCTTAATTTCTACATAGGTAGTACAATTAGACCCCTCCACATTAGAATCAAGGAACACATCCACACACGTGCATCCTCATTCCATAAACACCTAATCAAATGCAAAAATAAGGACAACAATTTTTCAGTTAAGATAGAGGCTATAATACGCAACATTGGTAATCTCAGAATTAGAGAAAGTTTATTAATAGCTAAATTAGGTCCTAATATAAACAATAGATTAGAATTAAACACAGAATACATAATTAACTAAATTTACACGTTCCATATATAGGTTTTAGTTTATTTAGTACACATGTTCTCTCATATATATATAATTTTCCCTACCATAAATTTTAAACCTACCAACTATCAATAGATTAGAATTAAACTCAGAATACACGATTAACTAAATTTACACGTTTCATATATAGCCTTTTTTTTTTTTTTTTTTTTAATTAAAATTAAATATATATATATATATATATATATATATATATATAGTGATGGGATGATTGAGAGTGAAAAGAAGATAATAGAGAAATATAAAAAAAAATTAATTACGATTAATTTAACAATATTGACATACGTATTAACTCCTTTACATGACATTATTTCTTTAAACCATGACACTATTTCTTTAAACCATAATACCCTCTTAGGAGTACGGTCAGTCTAGAACTATTAATAAATATTTAAGGAAAAGTGGGGGAAAAAAAAAAAAAATAAGAATAAATAATAACAACAAAAGAATGAAAAAAAAAATAGTTAAATAAAATATATAATTGAAGCAGTACATTATGCCTTTTGTAATTCAAATATTTGATTTATGATATTTAATCTATCTGAAATTTAAGGGGGGAATGGTTTGTCTTATTTTTATTGTTTTGAATTTTACATCAATCCTAATATGTAATTATTTTAATATATAATTAATATAATATTTAATCTATTTAAGTTTAAAAGAAAAAGAGAAAAAAGTACTCATAAAAGATATTTTCTTAAAAAAAAAAAAAAATAATAATAATAAAAAAAGAATCATTTATTTTTTCTATCAATACTAATACATAATTTAAGATAATCTTTTATTTACTTATTTACTATAAAAAAATAATTTAAATTAGAGAACAAAGGGGATAAAGGGAAAAAAAAAAAAAAAAAAAAAAAAGAAAAAGAAGAGAAATAACACAAAAAAAAAGAAAGAGAGGGAGAAAGAATAAGAAATGAAAGGTGAAAGCGAAACAAAAGCTAAGTATGTTAAAAAAAAAAAAAAAATTTTCTATTAACGGTTTTTATTCATTTGTTCACTTTTGTTTTTGAAATTATGACACGCTCACACCGTTGCTACACATTGCTACACATTGCGACATTGCAACATCTTACCGGATGTCAGCCTTGTTCTCAACAAACTTTTAAGAAAGAAAAAAAAAGAAAGAGAGAAATAAGAAATTACAGTTATTCGCCCATTCATAAAGGAGGAGAAGAAGAAAGAGAGGAAAAAAGGAGAGGAAAAGGAAATAAGAAGAGAAATTATAACCACACAAATATAAAAAAAAAAAAACATAAGCACGTCATTTCTGAAATCCGTCTCTGACGATAAAGCTTCGCTTTGAAATCGATTAGACATATAAACATCTTTTTGTCTTTATTTTTTACGCATTGTATTGCCTTCGAATTTTATTATTTTATTTTAAAGATGTTAAGTTACCATCCATTTTATTTTAACCGTTGAAGGAATGACGTCAAATAATTTCTAAATTTGTTTTTCTTTCGTAATCGGGGTTATTTTTGATCGTCTAAGAGATAGAGTCAGCGTGACTTGGTCAAGGGGGCGCATTTGAGACTTGATATCAGATCGCTGAAGAAGGCATAAAAGAAGGAAGTAGATTGAACATGAATCAGTAAAATTACTTTGACTAAAATCAAGCTAACTTCCACAAAATCGAATCTATGAAAACACACCAGAAAAGATTTTCGAACTTGGGAAAAAACGATTTGTTTCTTTTCTGACTTTCCCCCGCGCAGAGGATAACGCCATAATCGAAGAAACAAGCAGCTCTTCTCCGAGACAGATGCGGATATTGTCTTTGTCAATGGCAACAAAGACTGATAATCTCCCGCGTGAACCCAACAACTGTTCAAAAATGTATCCTCAAAAATGGGATTTTTACAATTATGATATATATATACATATATATATATATGTCTGTGTGTGTATGTCTCTCTCTCTCTCTCTCTCTCTCTCTCTCTCTCTCTGTGTGTGTATTTATAATTTTGGGTAGCGTGGACATAATAAACCACAGTATAAAACCTAAATAAACCACAGTATAAAAGGGTGCACAAGATGCCCGACCGGTTACTTGGTTTGAGAATCGCATAGGAGAGAAATTGTCAGTAGCCAAGCGCCGTTGACTTCATGTTCACGCTACACTAACTTAGGTGTAAATGCTCTATCCAATATATTGAGCACTATTTACTTATGAATATAGCACACCATATCATCAATATATATATATATATATATATATATATATCCGTATTATACTTTTCACATATATCACAGTCGGTAGACAGTCTTAGTCGGTAGAGCGTTCGCATAGGAACCACAAGGTCCTGGTTCGAAACCACCCCTCGCCAACTTAGCGTATGAGTAGCACAGGGATCTGTGTGGTAACGTAAGGAGCTGATGGTAGGTGTGGTGCTCCATCTCAGACGCCAAAATAATTTCCTTGTCTAGCGCTGATGAAAATGGGATAGACTCCCTCGCTGCCTGGTTGTTACCGACTTTAGGCCATCCCGACGACTTATATTTAATATATATATATATATATATATATATATATATATATATGTGTTCGGGATAAATTTGACATATTTATATTTGGCTATTTTTCTCCGTAGGTGGGATGCACACTACGCATCATTTAAAAGCTTGGACTCTCAAAATAAGGAGATTATGGTTGCTTCCCAATGCTCTCTGTAAAAACAATCAGGCATTAACTGGAGAATTGCAATGGAGACTACGAGGCTGTGGCTAGAAGAAAGCAACATAACAGACGATCTGATTGCGTTCGTACAGCAGTATTCCTCGAAAAATCTGCAGACAAAAAGGATCCTGGCATTGGAATTCGGGATTTGTCACATGAATTGAATGTTTCAACCTCTACCATGAAGCTTGCACTCAATGAAGACCTTCGCTACTACTCATACAAGCGTCACAGAGGTCAACTGCTCTCAGAAAAGGCATGGGAAAATCGTCTGACAAAGGCGAAGAAACTTCTGAGCAAAGTGAAACATCCTGCTGAAACACAAACAATCTGGTTCTTTTCCGATCAGAAAAACTTTTGCCAAGATCAAAAGCACAACACGCAGAATAACAGATGATTGCATACAGTCCAAAGGACACTCCTCATGTCATACAGACTAAATTTCCCCAAACTGTGATGGTTTTCGAATGTGTGTCCTCTGAGGGTGCTTTCATGCCATCAGAGAGGGTATCAGGTTGAATTAGATGCCTACGTGGAGTTGCTGAACACTGTAGTCAAGCCCTTGATAACAAGGGTAGCCAATGGTAGACCATATGTATGACAGTAGGATTCGGTCCCCTGTCACACCTCTGGGAAAAGTCAAAAATGGTTGTCGGCGAACTTTTACGACTATACCAGTCCCAATGTTGGGCCTCCGAACTCCCCAGATCTTAACCCCATGGATAATTATGTGGCGCTGTTGAGAAAGACACCAATCGCCGTGCCAGTACTACAAAATCCCAGTTAATCGACAGAACTAAGGTAGTTTCTGAGACCCTTCCCAGAGAAACACCAGCTTGCTCCAGGTTTCCGAAGCAGGATTGAGGCTGTTATCGAAGCTAATGGAGGTTATTTTGAGTGAAACTTGTTGACAGTAGTGTAATTTCCGTACCTGTTGAATTTCTTTACAATCCATTAAATTTTGTAGTTACCAAGCACGTTTTCTTTTTCTTTATGAAACTGTCAAATTCATCCCGAATACCCTGATATATATATATATATATATATATATATATATATATATATATATAGGTGTTACAAAATATCATACCCAACATAGCCAAAGATCATAACAATTTGGCTTTTATCAAAATATTTCTTCTTGTCGATTACTGCATCAAAATAAAAGTAATTGCAAGCGAGTTACCTGTTTAGATGTGTCTGAACCTGATATGAACAGTTATTATGAAGCATGAATTAAATCAGAGCTCGAAATACTAAATGACTCAATGATGCGAGAAATAAATAGAGGATTTCCTGCCAATTATGAGACAACAGAAAGGTTAATTTAGCGCATATTTCAGATAATTTTAATCAAGATCAAAGAACGCGTCAGGACACACAATACATTCATCACCGGAAGCAATTTCAATTGGCTTGAGAGAAAGGAAACATTATCAGTTGTATTAATCGTCTAGTCTGATTCGTCTGTCTTCTGAATAAGGTGGACGTTAGTGAAGGTGTGCGACATTATAATGCAAACTCTGGCAATAGGATGCCCTGATGAGGGGAAATAAATAGGCCAACGATGTCAGTTCGATTGTTTGGGTTGGGAATCACTGGGTCCTAAATACTCAGACACTAAACCCCAAATAAAATCTTTATATGTCTTTTAGAGACCATGCATGAATTGATAAGATCTGTTTTGCAAGGACACGCAGGTTCAATAACTTATTACGCAGGTGATCATAATGGTTTTACTTAAACTACATACAAATACATGGGAGAAATAAGATAGAAATTAATCCAACAGTATGTGGAGAAAGGTAGACAAACACGGATTTTGTAGAAAATGGATGTTTATTGTAGGTAGTGATGTCGACGTTGTAACGTTTCGGTCAGTTAGACCTTCTTCAGGACGTAGGATTGAGTTCTTGTTTCAATGGGGAGCATTTTCATACGGGTGAATTAGGAGATCGTGAATAAGGGGAGGGGTGATCAGTTGTTGCTGTTAGTAGAGGTCGGTAGTTGTAGATTTTCATTTTTCTCTCAGATGGGCGTGTAGCAGGGTTTTGATAATGATGCCACAGGAGTTAGGTGTTGGGGTAGGTGGGTCTTGATATACTGGGTTTGAAGATGGAGTAATTCATGTACGTATGGTGGATGGCATAAGGATTGGTTATATATATATATATATATATATATATATATATATATATATATATATTAGCAAATATATGCACCCTCTGGGTGCAAGTATTTAAATTTTAATGTAATAAAATGTTATATTAAATTAGAAAGGCTAATGAAACTAAATAAGAATGCAGATAAAAAGATTTTAGACAGGGGAGGGGGGTATAATGAATAGAACTTTACTCTTTCATTGTCTTTCTTTGCTAAATTTTCCTAATTTAACTATTCAGTTAAAATAGGAAGTAAAGAATAAAATTACAATTATGTCTTCTTGTCAATGAATTTCTTTTAAGATATATCCACAAGACTGTTGCTGATGTTCATTAAGATAAAACTAAACAATTAGAAATCAATAATACTAAACACATATTATTAAAATCAAATTTTTAATATCAATATGCAAATTAGACTTCCCGTTCACACTGTAAACCGCTATTTTGTTGTATATATAAATACAATTGCATGTTATTCATATGTAGATATGACCAATAGTATTAATAATGCAAAATAATTTTATTGATAATTGGGGTTTAGATAAAAATAAAATCACGGTGAATGTGACGTAAATAACTAAGGAAATAGTGACTTGAGTAGTAATATAGTTTCGGTTACAGACAGAAAAACACTCAATCTCCATTATAGTAATAAGATATATATATATATATATATATATATATATATATATATACATACATGTATGTATGTGTGTGTATATATGTGTGTGTGGTGTGCGCGCGTGTATGTGTGTGTTATCAAATATGACAGTCAAGGATTTAGAGTTGCGTTTTTTATTAACCTATTAAGATTTGTTGAGATGCTGCAAATGAGGATGAAGACTGTATAATAATCGCACTGGTGTTATTATCATGTACTTTCGACCTTTGTTAATCATTTTTCAAAGATTTGGGTACGACCAAGCTGTATGATATACGATATATTCTGTGATCATTGAATGTTTGAATGATACCATTCATCACGTACAGTTGGCGTTCTCATTTGTGACGTATCGCCCACGAATATGAAAACTTTCAAAAGAACTCATTTCTAAATCCTTGTCAGCCATATTTATTAAAATATGCCCACAAAAGTATTCGGCTTAAATACACAATATATATATATATATATATATATATATATATATATGTGTGTGTGTGTGTGTGTGTGTGTGTGTGTGTGTGTGTGTGTGTGTGTGTAGCTTAATCACTTTTAATTTGATCAAAACATCACACGTGTGTGTGTGTGTGTGTGTGTGTGTGTGTGTGTGTGTGTGTGTGTGTGTGCGTGTGTACTAATGATATTATGTCCAGTTCCTATCTGTCTGTCTTTGAAAAATAATCAAATTTAATCTAGCATGAATCGATCTCTGTGACAATCGATCAGCTGAGTCCTAATCATCATATATAAATGTGTGTGTGTGTGTGTCTGTCTGTCTGTCTGTTCTTTGGACATTTCACTATCAATTATTCTGCATATCGATCATTCGATATTGATTTTAATTTTATTACAAGTCTCAAATTATTATTTGTCTTGATTTTTTCAAACAATGACATTATCAATTAAGAGGGAAGCAACTTTCAAACGCAAATTGTTGCTTTCAAAACTTCCGGCTTGTTAACCATTACACCTCTATTAAACGACTACTTTATATGAAGCTATATTGAGGTTTATAAACTTGTCTTAGTCTAATACCAAATGTAATGGGAAAAGGGAATATTGTGTTGTAATAATGTCTTTCTTGTAAATCAGCATTAAAAAGTTATAATAATTCACTTATATTTTACTAAGCGAAGGTTATTTTATACAAGGCCAGAAATCCTAATCTTTAACTTGGATATAATATATATATATATATGTGTGTGTGTGTGTGTGTGTGTGTGTGTGTGTATAACCAATTTATAACTATACTATAATGATTTCAGAAGTTTTATGTGATATGTACCATGTGAGATAGTATCAAGTCATATATATTTCTTTGAAAGTGACCGGATACTGTTAGCCCAAGCAAAATAATACTCCGGCTATTTAGAACATGAAATCAACTAACCAACCCTATAACAATGCCGCCCTGTCAGTTGGGGCAGAAGAATACATTGGCTGCACCTCTGAAGAGGGGTAAAATACCCCCAATGCGGCCACCTGTTGACCGTGACTGGCGACCCGTGATGCTTAAGAAAGTATTCTTGGTGGCTGATCAATCCATAACATGCAACACACCCCTTTGGCTCTAATCTAGACAAACGGTCATGCCAAACCCAAACAGCTATATGATTGTCCCAACCCCTTTGCTCTTATGACAAACACCCAACCTTTTTATCATATATGTGCTAGAAGGCGGTGGCTGAGGGATTTAGTGTCCTGGAGATGACGTTAAACTGCATCTGATGGTGAAGTTTCAATTTTGGAGTTCTTTTGCACCCATTACTCCAGGTCAAATCTTTGGATTAGATAGAAAAAATAGGTTAAAAAAATTAGTTTTAAAAAAAGATTGAGTTTTTTAAAAAAATTGTATACTCATCAAGAATGTCGGTATAAAATAACCCAACAAGAGTGGGCATGCCGTAAAATCTTAACTACCAACCTATAATGATATGTCTTTCCTTTTAAAGGCAAACATTAATTTTTCACATTTACGAGAAACCGGTTTTTTAAAGACTGATAGAAATCTCCGAATTCTTTCTTTATCTTTAATCTATTAAATATCAAAGACTTCAAATCTATGTGTATTCTGTCATCAATTGAGTCTAAAAATGTTGATGTTCTAATGAAAAAATTGGCACCTTTCTGTCCACTAAAGACGATGGCGTAATGTCCAAATAAATAAATATATAAATAAATAAAAAATTATCTACATCTGCGCAAGTGGCTGTGCAGGCCTATCCCTGTTTTTGTTGCTGTTGACTTATTTCTCTTATAAGGTGTATACTTTATAGACTCGCCAAGAACCATGTGATCAAGCTCTTGGCCAATCACTGGCAGTACTCTGCTGTTAATACAATACTTAAACGGAGCACACTGACCATAACTACTTTGACTTTCGTGGACAACGGATAAAGGATTCCATAACTCAGGACTTACTTACTTTAAGCCCTTTTCAACTGGCCAAGGATGGCGTTTAAAAACTTAACAGGTTACGGGCCAAGATACGCTCGGATCTTCTTCAATGGCGACGAGTCGAGTTACAAAATTTGGCAGACAAAGTTCCATGGGTATCTGAGAACACAAACTGTGATGCTTTCTGGGGCTGCTGTTTTTTCTCCCTCTTTCTGACTCTCTTTGCTGTCAAGGCAACTCTCCTCTTCACCTAACTCCTCTTCGTACCTTGTACTAATGAAAAGGACGATTTAAATAATTTCCAGAATACACGAGGTAAAAAGATTATTATTCTACCAGACTGTCGCCTTCTTGAGAATGATGTCATGTTTGTAACTGACACTTGTATGATCTTATAAACTGTCGATTTTTTTTCTTTATCATACAAGTCAATAACTCCTCATAAAAAAAAGTAAGATTAAGACAACAATTTTGTGTCGGGTTAACAGAAATTGCACAACACGAGAAGATTTAAGTCGAACTTTCTTGCTTGATAAGATTTTATTCGGTGTTATAAAATCAATAGATGAAGAATTTTTGTTTGTTTGTTTGTTTGTTTGTTTTGCTCTAAAGTTTTTTAACATGTTTATAAAAAAAATAGATCGAATATTGTTTTGTTGTACGATAATCACGAAATGTTAAGTAAGTCACGAAACTCTCATATCGAGTGAAAACAGCCTTGCATAATATCTACTATTTGAAATTCAATTGCAGCTGCTTCTGACTAGCGAATGTTAGAAATTTTAGAAGTATTTCTTTCTCGAACCAAAAAATGAAAGTCTAATTCATCTATCTTATAATATTTCGCTGATTTTTTGATAATTAGTATTATTTTAATTATTCGGACTATTTTCATCTTTATTGTTATCTGTACAACGTTTCGACTGATGTGCCCTCCGACCTTCTTCAGGTATTTCTTGTCAGACACGGGAAAGTTCTTAAATTCGGTAACTTTCTTTTCGAACTCGGGAACCTTCTTGACGTAATGGAGAGCCATCACGGAACTTTGAACTCAACCATTTATTCGATCCACGGGGGTATCCAATAACCATAGCTGGGGTACCGGTGTTAGGCAGTGTTAATTATTATTATTCTATGTTACTACTACCCCTTACCAGGATTGAACTTTCAGCCTAGAGGTAACTGTTACTTAGAACTGTATTAACCCAA
>CM042138.1:54231035-54238535 GCA_023376005.1 Doryteuthis pealeii
GTGACGAACAACAGTTATCTAGTGTTTGGCCGGATAGAAAGGAAATGTGAAATCCTCATTTTTCAATGGGAATTTGTGCGAAGCGAAAAACGCAATATTAATTTGTTTTAATCCTATTAATGACTGAATTTTTTTCTATTGATAAACATTTGACACCTGTCGAGAATTTATTATCAGCTCCAATGTCCAGATGTCCAAACCAGGAGAGCTAGTCAGGTCGGTCCGCGGTAGTGTTTTACAAAACACTGCTTAGTTTCGCGACCTGGATTCATGCCAAGGATCTGTTAACGGTAGATTCGCTTAGGACTCTTACTTGTCGCTATTCGGAGCAGAGAAGTACATAAAGAGAGGGACGCCCATCTGGTAACAAAGCCGGGTGTCGGTACCCAATATACTATTTTACAATAACGAGTAAGAATCTATTAAGATCCTGTCAGTGGTTCATGGTAACAATAAGAAGTCAGAGGAAGAACTACTGTGAGGTAGAGAAAGGTGGCCCTTAGATATTAATTGGCATACCGCTGCTTTCGCCGCTAAGTTCTTACATCCGGGACCATTACACTTAGTACCGACCGACCACAGTTCTGAAGGCCAGGATAACTTTTTTCCACACACCTTCAAAAATATATAGACTTTTCAAAAACATCCTGATCGTCATAGTCAGGGTTTGTGTCCAAGCTGATCATTAAGATTTTCAACTAATTTCATTTTATTTAATCCCCAATGTGTATTACTTTTTAAACTAAGAAGTCTAAATGTTAGACATGTTTCTTGGGTGTGGGTGGCGAACGTAAAGATAATGTTCGTGGTTGGCATTTCATTGCCGATTCTGTCGAAAAACACCTTGAGGGAATGGAGAAATAATTCTAAAGCAGGGATCACCAAACCTTTTTCACGGTGAGCCGGATAATTGAAAAAATAACGAGCGCTGGACACATTATTATTGTGTTCAATACTTGCTAGCCAGAACAAAAGCTCAGAGAAAATATGTAAAACAAATCTTATATGTATTGAAAATATAGTGAAAAAATTGTAACCTACCTACAGTAGTCAAATCCATGAAGATTTAGTAAGCTTAACATGATATCTAAATTTAAATGGTATCAGAACGTCTCGCGTTCCGTCGTTTTAACAAAATAATTCAAGTACCATCGGCGGGCCTGATAAAATGCCTTCGTGGGCCGGATCCGGCCCGCGGGCCGTAGTTTGGTGACCCCTATTTTAAAGGATCAATTTAGAATATTTTCCTGTGTAACAATATTTTCCAATTCATTCGATGGTAGTGTTTTCTATCAATTTGAAAGTCTTATATATAACGAAATGTGGACCTGTGTACATCTTCCGGTAAAAAAAAAATTATATAAATTACGGTCGAGTGCAGGTCTTGCCTTCGATGTTTTGGGTTAGACCACCCTACTCAGATCTCATTCCAACCAATCCCGTCCATGTAAGCAGAGGGCCCACGATTCATACTAATTATTTTAAGACACGGAAATTTAAAACATTGTGATAAATAGAAACAATAAGAAAAAAGTAGTAAAAAATTATTAATAAAATGGTTATGAAATTTTATCTTTGTAAAAAAAAGATATAAACTATGTTTACGACTTCCTCGGGTAAGCCATGTTGTGATAGTTCATCACTTCCTGTTACTCCTTATCAAAATATTACATTTTCCTTAAAAACAAACAAACCGGCCATGTATCTATGTGCGCGTTTACGTGCCATTTGTTAAACGAAGTCTAGAATTTTAATATTTTCATTCACCCAGAAAAACCTTGCAACTAATTCGTCTAATTTTCCTATGCAAACTGATGAAGATTCTTTTTGTTATTTTTGTACCAAGGGAATTTTTAAAAGATTTTGATAAATTCTAGACATATCTTTTTATTTACTGCTTTGGTCGTGAACACTCGACGATGCAACTGGAATGGGCGACCTGACTCATGTTATGTTTATGATTATTATCATATATTTGGTAAATATTGACTGAGATATTGACTGATATATGCTTTGCTACGAACCATACCGGATTATTATTATTATTATTGCTGTTGTTATTATTTAGTTTTTCACACCTGCTGTAGCTGGTGGTTCACTGGAGGCTGAGTGACAACAAGACTCCTCAGGTCTCCAGGACTCTTCTGAGTATTCTAATCTATCCCAACAGTGCTGTAGTTCGGATGGTCTCGATTCTTCCTCTGATTTCCAGTTCACCCAACTTCTTTTCCAGGGCATTGGGGATCGTTCCAAGGACACCAATTACGATTGGTACGACCTTCACCTTCATGTTCCACAGCCATCTCAGTTCTCTGGCAAGGTCTAAGTATTTGTCTATCTTTTCACTTTTTTTTCATTTTCATTTGGTGGTCGGCTGGGACAGCAAAATCCACGAGATGACAGGTTCTCTTTTTCTTGTCAATCAATACTAAGTCCGGTCTCCTGGCCGGGATTAGGTGATCCGTCTGTAAATCAAAATCCCAGAGAATTTCATGTGTCTCATTCTCCAGGACAGGTTCAGGCTTGTGCATATACCATTTAGTTGTGTGGTGAAAATTGAATTTCTTGCACTATTCCCAGTGGATTACTTTTCCCACAGAAAAGTCTTGTACTCTCTTTGTGCTAATTTGCTGCATTTGCTTATTATATGATTAACCGTTTCGTCTCTATTTCCACACATTCTGTACTTGCTATTCTGCTGCGTTTGTTCTAATGGCATTGTCTTGTGCTGCGATTATAAGGGATTCGGTTTCTCTTTTGAGGTTTCCTTTTCTTAGCCATGTCCATGTCTTCTGATATGATATCTCTTGAGTTTGGCACTTAAAGTACACGTAGTTGTTTTTCTTAGCAATGCTGTTTTTTATTTTTTGATGTATTTCTGTTTGTCACCATGTTACAATTGCTTTTCTTGGCTGCTGCGATTAGTCTTTTCTTCTTCTTCTTCTTCTTCTTCTTCTTCTTCTTATTATTATTATTATTATTATTATTATTATTATTATTATTAGTAGTAGTAGTAGTAGTAGTAGTAGTAGTAGTAGTAGTAGTAATAGTGCTGCTGCTGTATCATTGCCTTAAGCTATGAATTACTCAAATACTGATGTAATAAGTAATTGAGAGTTACCTCCCCTATTTTATGATTACCTCCCCTTTGGAAAACTCTGTAGTGAATACTAGACTATATAAACTCTCAATAAGTTTGCCACTTATTCTAAGTAGAATAAAGCTTCCCAAAGTCTATCGGTGTTATCGTTTGTCTTTACAACTGATTCTCGAAAGAAAATAAACTTGGATTATTTGTAGGGATTTTGACATTTACTCTCCAAGGATTGGAATCCTAGATCTTTGCCGCTGATACCAGCATGTAACGCTAATTCGAGTTCTCTTGCTGTAATAGAGAAATGCGATCTAAGTGGAGGATCTCGCATTAATCTTTGATTGCCCATCTGAAGTTGGCAGCAATCTCTTCTTTTTGCGCTGAAAGTTTAAGATGGTTTAGAAATTTCCATTATTTTATGAAAGAAAAGTTTTAATTGAAAATAAAAAAAATAAAAAATCATTTTCCAATCCCTGTTCTGCTGATATGGTAGCAACAATGATACTACAGATAATGGCCAGTGAGTTCGTAAAGTTTGTTCCTTATGATAATTGCAGAATAATTTGAAAAGTAAAACATATAGCCTGATCGCAATTAGAATCGCTGAGTATTGGAAGTCTCAATCATTCAGAAAAAAACATCGAAAGTGAAAAAAGTGATTGACTGTGATTTCGATTTCAAAATTCGGGTTCATTTTTTTACGATCATTTTATTTACGTATTTGATAAGTTTTTATTCATTTATTATATTTTACTATTTATATTTGGTATTTATTCATTTATTTTCATTTACGTTTATTTTTGGCTACATTTTATATACTTTTATTCATTATCTATTTGCTTTGCTTATGTTTTCTTTCTTATTTCTTTCTTTAATGTTTAATTCTTCTTCTTCTTCTTCTTCTTCTTCTTCTTCTTCTTCTTCTTTTAAATGTTGATGCTGCAAATGACTAGAGGGTAAGCTATCACGGTCAAAATAAATGAACAAGATGACGATGTAAGAAACAAGAAAATGTTTCTATTCGATATCGACCATTCATCAAGTCATTAATCGGACGATGCTTATCAAATTCATCAGTTGAGATTCGCTGTCTATGAATCGATAGAAATTATTCGATTTTCTTGGTAATTTAATTGAAGTTTTTTACTTGATATCTTTAAAGATAATTGAACACACGTGGGATTTATTTTTGATACTCAACAATCAAGAGGCGAACTTTTTTCTTTTTTCTTTTTATTTTATATACGTATGAAAAATAATTGTGAAATGATTTTTATTTCATTCCTTTTTTAGTTTGATAATAATTGACATTGGTAAGTTATTCACACGTATCAATCAAAATACGATAGGTATTTCGGGGAAATTTCTGGAACAACCGTTTTTTTTGTTTTTTTTGTGAATTTTTTAAAAAAAGTCAATTGGTTCCATTTGGTATATAACTTCCGGGAAACATCCAGAAACTTTATTAAGTTATTTAATATATGAACTGAGATGAAATGTAGTTCACGCGTTTTAATCAACATGAAGACACCTCCACACTGGATGGTAAGCCTCTGAAATTAGTAGGCCAGTTTTCGTACAAAGGTATATCTACAGAGAGCGGTAAGGTAAGGACTGCTGTAGACAGATTATCGATCATATAGAAATCTGACCTGTGATAAAGATAAGGCGGGAATTCTTCCAGGCTGTAACCGTGTCAGTGCTATTGTATGACTGCACCACTTGGACTCGCTTAGAGAAAAAGCTAAATGTGAACTACACAATAAAACTGCGTGTTGTCTTGAACAAATCCCGGAAACAGTATCGCACAAAAAAGCAGCTGTGTGGCCACTTACCTCCTATCACACAAACCATCCAAGTAGGACAGCAAGATATGCTTGACACTACTGGAGAAGCAAGAACGAACAAGTGACGTTTTTCATTGGATACCTACAGTGTAGGCCGACCAGTAAAATTCTATATCAACCAGTTCTGTGCGAATTTTGGATGCCATGACGATGATCGATAGAGAAAAGATGTTGAAAAGAAAATATAAAAAAAAAAAAAATACAGTAGAAAATGGGAAGTTTCAATTGAGAAAAAAACACTTAGACATATGCATTTGTTTTTTAAAAATACTTTTAGGTAGTCAAAAATTTCTTTAATAAATATTTTGAGAATTATCCTCTAAATATTTATTCTACATTGGAAAATATTCCGACTACCAAAAAGTATTTTTCAAACAAACAAATGCATGTCTCAGTGTTTCTTTCTCAATTAAATCTTTCCATTTTCACAAATATTATTTTATAAATATAAGATTAAGATAATATCCCAAAATGGTGGAAAATTAAATCAAAAACGATTTGATGGATGTTATGTAAAACAAGTCTGACAAATGGATGTTTGGAACAAATGAGATGAGGATATTCGTCCGAATAATGGTTAATATATATACCGGGTGCGATGGGTGAATTTGTTACATAATTGACATGTTGACTATATATTATGCATGGTAGAGTAGAAATTGAAAATATTGGTAATCTTGAATCATGGAAAAAAATGTATAAGGATTCATGTAAGTGATTGACAGAACTTAACCTTTTATTGACCTTGGCTGTCATTAACCAGAGAGCAAATTGTGAGAATAGAAAGATAGTTAGAAAGTTAGTTTGGGCTGGGTTACCGAACGGGACAGACGCAAATGGCAACTGTCGCCCGTAGGCCCTTTTTCCATGCATATTTTTTCTTGCTTGAGCTGAATAAAAGACGTCTAAAAACAATATCAAGTCTTGTGTTCGTTTTTAAAAGCAGCAACGGCATAAAGAAGATAGGGAATCCCAAAAAAAATCACAAAAGAAAAAGGAACAGAAAAACAGAGAAGCCAGACCAGTTCCATACCGAGATAGACGTTTGATCCAACTATACAGCAATACAACAATAGAAGAAGTTAAATATAATTTTTTTAAATAAGAAGAGAAGAAAGAGTCTACTGCAACAAATTGTCGTCTAAATTACACAAAAATTTAAATAACATTGACATACCACTGTATCCGATTTATTTACCAAAATTAAATGAAAATATTCTGAAATTACGATGATGACACCACGCTAATTCTTTTCCTCCAATTTATTCGGTCTCTGGTTGCGTCTTGCCAACTGCCAATGACGATGTTAAAGTTCTTAAGGTTTTTCTTGATGTTGTCTTTGTATCTTTGCTTTGGTCTACCGATTCCATGTGATCCTTCTCTCAGTTGAGAGTACAGAATCTGCTTTGGCAGTCTGTCATTCCCAAGTCTGTTTAAGTGTCCATAAACAATATGAGAATATGACAGTAACTGCGACTACTGAGATGCTGATCTCGTCCTGGACATCCCTTGCCAGTTCAGCATATTCTCGGTGGAGGATAGGGGCGCACAAACAACTGACATTCATTAATTCATTCTGAAATTCTATAGATCAAATCTATTCAAATTAATCATCATTGGTTTCAACCATATTCACTAGACGACTTCTAAATTTTCTGCAAGGATTTCTGGCGGCTCCATTGTTTAAATTGCTAAATGCTGCCGTAATCTTTGCCTTAAGTACATTTTTTATGTTACGCAGAGTTTTTTTATTGTCTCTCACTCAACCGTGCGCCACGCATATTAATCAAGGGGATTGCAATCTGGGGGTAGAGGTTGGCCGGCCAGATTTTTGGGGTTATGTAGTCGCAAAAATGTTATCATTATTAAGACTGGGTTCTCTTGCTTGTGATACCGCGCAGAGTCCTGTTGCTATTACCTCCTATCTCACAAACAATCTAAGACGAACAAGACCTGCTGGCATTGATGGAGAAGTAAGTACTAGCTCATAAATGACGTTCCCTGTAGACTCCTACACAGCAACACACGAGTGTTGGCCGACTAACAAAATCTTACATACAACAACTAAATGCGGACACTGGATGTCGAGTTGAGGACCTGCCAAGAGCGATTACCAACAGAGACGGATGGCTAGAAAGAAATTAAAGATCATCCGTGTAATCAGCGCGACGTGATGATGATTCACTTATTACGGTTAGGTCACGGTGAAAGCATCGGTTCCTGTTTGATCACCGAAGTTAAGTAACGATGAGCCTGTTTAATAATTAATTGGGTGATTACTTAAGTCACAGCAGGTACTGTAAGTAACCTGGGTTTTTTGTTAATCAATATGACTTGATTCGGCATTAAATGACCCGAAAAGGGTTGATATGCCGTAAAAAAAACAACCATCCAACCAACCAGATACCCGTATCGTCTGGAAAATATTGAAATATCAACCAGGCAAAACATAATTCTAAAAGTAAAAAAAATACAAATGCCATGGAATGACAATACTTTATCGGAGGGAGTGGTAATACCTGTTAGAGTCCCATCTATGGGTTAAATAGAAAAATGTGT
>CM042138.1:54246035-54271035 GCA_023376005.1 Doryteuthis pealeii
CCCAAATTCGACAAGAAACACCCGAATAAAGCCGGTGGGCACATTGTTTTATTTTGTTTGTTGTTTTTTGTTTTGTTTTTCTTTAATTCTGACTTTGTTAATTGACTTTGACCATCCAAATTTGTATTTATTTTTTGTTTTTATCTTTTTTTTATTTTATTTATTATTTTTATTTATTTATTTATTTATTGCTCAACACAAATCTGCATCGGCATGAAACATCTGACCGAAAATGATGAACGACAGAACGAAACACTTTAACACATCACATACTTTTTTTTTATCGAAAACACTTTGCTTTCAATTACAATGTTGATGGGAAGAAAAGATTCAGATTCTTTGTGTGTGGCGAAGGGGGGATGTATGGGGCTGTCGGTGGCATGGTTTTTTTTCTTCACATAAAAAACGTCAAAAAAGAAGAATAGAATAAAAAGAAAATGGGGCAAAGGAAAACGAAGGCCAAAAAAAAAGAGAGAGAAAATGAGCAACCACGGAAAGAAAGAAAGAAAGAAAGAAAGAAAGAAAGAAAGAATATGTATGAGAGAAAGAGAGAACGAACGAGAGCTAATATTTTTTCAGTGTGTCGTCATGGACTAGAATGGTTAGAAAATCCTTAATCCTGTGTAGGGAATTTGATCTTCCTTGGGTATTGTTACATAATCTATGCGGTTGCATAAGATTATTGTCAATCCCCTGTATTTCTAAAGGGATGGCACTTTTCATATCACGGGCAGGACTTTCCATGGAATAGTACAGAAAGCCGCGAAATACGTGAAGTCACGTGGGACCTGGTTGGGTCCTCAGTTTGACGTCAGGCAGAGAAGATATCCTGCCTTAACTGGAACTCACATTGCATACGCGCGCTATGTTAGTCAGATATTTAGTTACATGAAATGTATAGTTAAGTAAATAAAAGCTTAAGAAAATAACACAGTTTTGTGGTTGGTGAATGTCTTGGTAACAAGACTGATTTAGAAGAAGAAATGAGTTAAGTGCGACCGACCACCAAGACGAAGTCACCACGACGAAGAGACGCCAGAAGAACTTAAGATATCAGGGACGTCAGAAGAAGAATAGAAGTAAGTAATGAAAAAGGTATACAACAGTATTCCACAATTATTGATATAGATTAATGGTTAATATGTTCCTTAAAATAGATATGAATATTCAAGCATATTTTTGTTATTTTACTACTAGTTTTCATCTTATTGTTGATTTTTATCACAACACTAAGAGTTGATATACTCTTCAGTCAGTAGGACAAACAGCCCGAAATCGGAAATAAAGAAGCTCATTCTGACAATATTCGAATTCAGGTCCTACATTTATAGAAGCCATCTTTGTGGTTTTAACTCATTCATGCCTGATTTTGTGTCTGTTTTACTCGTATAGACAGTGTTGTGATAAAAATAAAGAATAATAGAATAGAATATTTTTCTGAATTTTTTAGATGAGGCTTGATAATTTGGATTATTTGGATTGTTCGGATTATTGTCCTCATCTTTATTGTTATCTGTACAACGTTTCGGCCAATTTTCCCTACGGCCTTCTTCGGGTATTTCTTGTCGGACTCGGGAAACTCTTATCGAACTCGGGAACCTTCTTATCGAACTCGGGAACTTTCTTGTCGTAATCGGGAGCCATCACGGAACTTTGAACCCAACCATTAGCGGAATGACAACAGGATACCCCCGTGGATTGAATAAAGGGTTGGGTTCAAAGTTCCATGATGGCTCCTGGTTACGACAAGAAGGTTCCTGATTTCGACAGGAAGGTTCCCGAGTTTGAAAAGAAGGTTCCCCATGGATTATTATGTATGCGCCGCTGTTGAGAAAGACACCAATCGTCGTGCCAGTACTACAAAAGCCGAGTTAATCGACAAAATTAAGGTAGTTTTTGAGACCCTTCCCAAGGAAACTGTAATATCAGCTTTCTCCAGGTTCTGGAGCAGGATTGAGGCTGTGATCGACTCTAATGGCGGTTATTTTAAGTGAAACTTGTTGACAATAGTGTAATTTCTGTGTCTGCTGAATTTCTTTACAATCCATTAAATTTTGTAGTTACCAAGCACTTTTTCTTTTTCCTCATGAAACTTGATAAATTTATCTCGAACACCCTGTATATACACATTCACTACCACCAAGCCGGATTAGCTGAAGGTATTTTTACTTGGGGATTTTTATGGGGAATCCAGTGATGATCTAACTCGGGATTCTACGAGACTAACATATGTTTCAATTCTCCCTCTCCCCAGGCGATGTCGGTTAGCCACTTCTGGTTTTAAATATTTTCAAAAACTCCCTGACCCATTAAACAATATTCTTTTATTTTACAGATCTGTACCCTAATGTGACAAGGCCAAAAAGAGTTGAGTTACCGAATGAGAATAAAATTCATTAACAATGGCTTTCAAATCTAGTCTTCTATGTGCCATTCTTCGACACATACTTTCTTTTGTAAATGTGACGAGGGCACGTGGTGTAACCGTCGTTGGAAATGGATACGACGCGGCGAGTTCAAATTTTGGACAGGGCTTTGCTAATTCATTTAGGAAAGTTATGAATCCAAACTGTTCTCCCTCCAGCTATGGGTAAATAATTGGGCAGACTGGATTCTTTAACATTGGTTAGGCAACGATCTTGAAGGAAAACTGAGTAAATAGCCACCTTGGGGACATGTCTGCCTCCTTAAAAACATAAACTAGAACACCTTTAATTACAAGTTCACCTACCGCTTCCATGAATCGAACTGGCCCATCAGAGGACAGCCATAATGTCAGTGAAAAGTTAGATCCCTGATTCAGAATTAGCATTATTTTTGAATTTATTATCTATCGTACTGTAACATTTCTAGTGTAGTGATTTCAATCCTCACTAGGTTCCATGATTTGTTTGTCCTGTGCCAGACTAGGTTAAGCTTGATAAATATCTATCAACATTTGAAGTGCACATAAATCGTCATATAAATATAATGCATTTTTCTGTGCATATTTTAGAGGTGAATGGATAAGTCAGTGTGTGTGTGTGTGTGTGTGTGTGTGTGTGTGTGTGTGTGTTTTCATATTTGTCTCTCTGTTATGCACGAACGAAAATCTCTGCAATGCACTTCCGTCTCTGCTACTGATCGAACGACGTCACAAATGATAACTCATCAATAAAAACAAGAATTTACTAAAGTATTTCCTTTTTGAAAAAACAAAGAACAAAATACAAATAGATATCATTCTCTCTCTCTCTCTCTCTCTCTCTCTCTCTCTATATATATATATATATATATATATATATATATATATATATATATATATTCCTTTGTTTTTATCATTTGCATTTGTTTCGCGTTCCTTTTGACTTTTTCAGTTTCACTTTTCTATTTAATATATCAACACTGAAAATTTCATTAAATTCGGTTAATTCCCTGATTTTATTATATTATATACATATATATATAAATTAAGAGTAAGGAAATGAATCCGACAGTATAAGTATAGATAGAAGGATATGAAAACATACATTGCTGTTAAAATGAAAATATTTTATATCATATTCATAGCTAATATTGAACAATATTTCGATTTATAAAAATCATCACCAGAGCTTGTTTTTAAACCGGACTCATCGAGAAAGAAGCTGAAAATAATTTGAATTCAAAACGAAAACATTGATGTTCCAAAATAGCGTACAAGTCATGCTATCGTTTCGTCATTTAGCTACGCGTTTCTCAGTCAACGACCTTCTTTCAAAAACTGTTACACTAAGATATACATTATGTCGTTGACTTAGAAACGCGTAACTAATGACGAAACGATAGCGTGACTTGTACGCTTTTTGGAACATCAATGTTTTCGTGTTTAATTTATTTTCAGCTTCTTTCTCGATGAGTCCGGTTTAAAAAATAAGCTCTGATGATGATTTTTATAAATCGAAATATTGTTCAATATTAGCTATGAATATGATATAAAATATTTTCATTTTAACAGCATTGTATTTTCATATCCTTTTATCTATACACACACACACACACACACACACACACACACACATATATATATATATATATATATATATATTATATATATTATATATATATATATATATCATTACATGTAGATTTAAACACTTGCATATATATGTATATGTTTTTGATATATCTTATCAATAATCTTAAATATTAGAAACTCTTGAAATTAATGTTATACATCCCACTCTTAAACTCTTCGATGTCGAATCACATTTTTCTTATAGAATGTATATTAAAATCAATTGCAAATGAATAAATCATTGTAGGGAAGTATTCTGTAATTATCATTTAATGGTTATCTCCCTTGATGAATTATAATGATCAAATTTTGCACAAAAACTGATCCTACACTTTTCTTGTTAAGTTACAAATTGAATAGAAATCGCTATATTCTTTTTAAAGTATTTTAATCCATTAACAACAATCTCAAAACCAAATTTTTGCTGCACTACAGTAGTATGCAAACCTACGAAATCGGATTTTTATAACCTAGCTAATAATATTATAAATTATTTCTATAATGTATGGATGTTAATTTCCTAATATCAATAGATTCGCATTGTTCATTTCCTGGGTTCATCAACGGAAATGATTTGTGATTGATACGATTAATTTTCAAAAATTAAACTTTTTTAACAGGATTTGTTGATCGTGTAAGGGGATGGGGGACGAGCGGATGAGGGGAGACTAAAGGTCCTAATCATCATCTAGAAAGGGGGAAATAATCAAGGGGAGGAAAGTCACAGAAAGAAGAAAACCTGTGAGTGGAGAAAAGGTAGAGGATAAATTTTAGGTGGAGGTGGCGTAGAAGAAAGAAAGATGAATTGAATGTTAAAGAAGAAGAAGAAGAAGAAGAAGAAGAAGAAGAAGAAGAAGAAGAAGAAGAAGATCTAGATTGAGAGTTTTGCCTACGGAATTAAGAAAAATCTATTTGATTCTCGTGAAAATTATTTCGTGAAGTGAAAATCGATATTTTGTTTATTGTCTTTGGGTGTTAGTTATTATTATTATTATTATTATTATTATTATTATTATTATTATTATTACAATAAATAAAGGTTTTAACAATTAAATGATTCGATTTGCGTATATTGCATAAGTTACTTTCCCTGGAGGCAGGAGTGAAAGAGAGATATTGCAAAACAGTTTGGATAAATAACTTGGAAATCATAGATAGATAGATAGATAGATAGATAGGTAGATAGATAGATATGAAAAGATTGAGATAGATATTTAGATAGATAGATATAGAGAGAGATAAGAAAAGACTGAGATAGATAGAGAGATAGAGAGAGAGATATGAAAAGACTGAGATAGATAGAGAAATAGTGAGATAGATATGAACAGACTGAGATGCATAGATAGATAGATAGATAGATAGATAGATAGATAGATATGAAAAGGCGGAGGTAAGATAGATAGATAGATAGATAGATAGATAGATAGATAGATAGATAAAAATCTAAGAAAATCGCAGAGGTATTTTTTCTAAATCAATTCTTTTGAATTATTCTCTAAAGATCCTCCCAAGAAATGATTTCCTTTGATGTCTGCCGGCTGACAAAGAAGAATTTTTTTTAAAGAAGAAGAAATCTATTTTTTTGAAAAAAAAAAGGATAATTTCCTTCCATTGTTTTCTGCTTTTGAATTTTGATGCCGAACTCAAGAGATGAACAACGAATTCTTGAAATTATTTGATGCCATATCAGAAGGCTAGATTCGCGCCAATTCTGGCTACAAGAGCTGCTAACAGTGGATAACCACACCTTTTGGTTGTGTTTTTTTATTCATCTTGTAACATGAAATCTAAAAAAATCTTTACTGTAAAGGAATTGTTGACATTTAGTAAGATTTTTTTATTAATTCATTTTTTTTTCAGTCAAGTCTTTCACTACTGTCTTTCCCGATTATATCTCATTATCTTGTCTTTCCCCTCTTTACTGTTCAGATTGCTCACTTCTAAAGCTCTTGAACTTGTAGGCCCGATATTTCAATCTGTGTGCTAATTTACTATACACCGTAAGCCCAATATTTCAGGCTTAGAAAGATCATTTCAAATACTAATAATAAAAGGCTTGATATAGTGACATTTGCTGATAAGATAGATATTTTCACGCCGAAACGAAGTTTATACATTGTGTTCGATTTTTAAGTAAATTTTGCAAGGTCATATACAGGGGTTTATAGGAAGCGCGTGGTGTAATGGTTAAAGTCACCCGAGTTCAAATCCTGGATGTGGTAACTGCATTTCTTAGCGCTATAAAAGGTATGAATGCTACTCTCCCGTATAGGGCCCTTTAACCTTGGTTAAACTGGTCTAGGAGTCTGAATTCAAACTGTTGAAATTGACCTTGTGTCGGATCCTGCTCGTGCGGAGGGGTAAATATACATACATATGGATTATATATATCCAAACCCCGCACAAGCAGGGTGTGGCACAAGGTCAATTTATTAAGCGGGTTTAACAGGTTTGAATTCTCTCAGACTCTAACCAAGGTTAAAGAGCCCAGTCCACCCTACTATTTACTTATAGTTGGAGGGAGAATAGTTGGAATACCTTTCCCAAGGTATTAGCACGATGTGAAACAGCCTCGTCTAGGATTTGAACACGGATCGACGAGTCCATTTCCTACGACTCTAATCATTATACCACTTATATAAAGTGTATATAAGGAACAAAGAGATAAAACACCCTCCGGGTGCAAGTATGTTTTAATATAAATAATGAGAAGGCTAATGAAACTGAATAAGAATTCAGATATATTTGCAACAGAGGGGTATGATTGAAAAATAGAACAACTTTGAAACTAACTCATCCCGTCTTTCAGTTTAACTATTTAGTTAAAATAGGAAGTAAAGAATAATATTACAGTTATTTCTTCAGGATTTTTTAAAATCCCCGAGATCCAAACAATTAGAAATCAATACTAAGCATACATTTATTAAAATCAAATTTTAAGATCAATATGCAAATTAGCCTTCCCATTCACACTGTAAACCGCTATTTTGTTGTATATATAAATACAATTGCATGTTATTAGTATGTAGATATGGTCAACAGTATTAATAATGTAAAACAATTTTATTAATAACTGAGGTTTAAATAAAAATAAAATCATGGAGAATATGATGAAATAACAAATGGAATTGTGACTTGTATAGTAATATAGTTTCGGTTACAGACAGACAAACCCACAATCTCCATTATAATAAGATAAATAGAATAAAAGGCAATGCTTATTCAATTTCTGTTGTTCAGTTGAAAAACTAGCGAGCGATAAGTATAAATTAAGAGAAGTAAAATATGAATAATTACTTTGTTTAGTTTAGTTTAGTTTGATAGTGCGCTACATGGTGTTTAGATAGAAGATTGTATTGCGTAAACCTTCCAAATGAAAATATTCTGTTTGCCTTGAAAATTATTTTACATAAACTCAAACATGGACTACGAGCACTGACATGAAATACGTAACTGTCACAGTCTCAGATTAGGTACATACATTAGCCTTGGGGTCTGGAATGAAAGATCCAGTATGACACGCCAACGATGTTCTGGATCAGGGATCACCAAGCTTTTTCCAAGGTGGGCCGGATAATTGAAAAAATAACGTGCGCGCGTCACATTATTATTGTGTTTAATACTTGCTAGCAAGAACGAAAGCTCTGAGAAAAAAGATGTAAAACAAAATTTATCTTTCCATGTTATATTCATAGATGAGTGGCATAAGATGCAAAAAAACAAATTTAACCAAAATATTTATTTTGAAAACTTTATCAAAGAACACAAACAAAAAAAATTCAAGTACCGTCGACAGGTCTGATAAAATGCCTTTGGGGGCCGGATTCGGCCCGCGGGCCGTATTTTGGTGACCCCTGTTCAAAATCATATTTTCATGACCGATTATGAAAATAAGAAAATCTGACATTTTGAAACCTAATCTTATATCTTTTAATCCAAATTTACTCCACTTGATTTTACACTCATTTTCCAACGGCTTCAGGATTTTAAAGGATATATCTTTTTTCATGATAATAATAACTACGTGTTTTAAAAAATAAGACATCTCCACACTTCATGGCCTCTGAAATATTAAGACCAGTTCACATACCTAGTTAGCAATATCTCATCTACAGAAATCAATGTTAATATACGCATAGACTGTTATAGACATATTATCGGTCATATAAAAATCTTATTTCTGATAAGATAAAGCGTGAATTCTTCCAAGCTGTAGTCGTGATAGTACTACTGTATGGCTGCACCACTTGGACTTTAACGAAACGCTTAGAGAAAAAGCTAGATAATAGCTACACAAGGATGTTGCAAGAAGCAGTTCCCCACAAAAAAGCAGCTGTATGGCCACTTAACTCCTATCACAGAAGCCACACAGTTAAGACGAATAAGATATGCTGGACACTTTTGGGTAAGCAAGGACGAATTCATAAGTGACGTCCTCCTGTGGGCATTTACTTACATTTAGCTAATTGTTTTAAGAATAGTTACTTAAATCTATAATTGTTTACTAAGGATAAGTTACTTAAAACCATATAACTGTTTGCAAAAAATGACTATTATTAGCTAAAGATAATTACTTGAAACCATATGTATAAATTATTAGTATTACATAGGAATACTTGAAACCATGCAATTGTGTGCAAATGATTTATATGAAACAACTACACACAAAATGTGAATATATATATTCACCAATCCTGAGTTTTCCTTCTCCTAGACCGGTTGCGTAACCAAGGTTAAAGAGCCCAGTTTGCCCTACTATTTTTACCCATAGCTGAATGGAGAGTAGGATTCATACATTTCCCAAGGGTATTAGCGCTAAGTGAAATGCAATTACCACGTCCGGGATTTGAACTCGGGGCGACGAGTCCATTTCCAATGACTTTAACCATTACATCACGCGCTTCCTACAAAATGTAAATATAAACATACAATGAACACGATTCCGTAATCCCAAAGAATAAAATAAAGCTAGATGGATTGGCGTACCGTTAAAATATAATTACATATAAATCTCTGAGTTTAACTCTCTGAAGAAAATCTTCCCTGTTATTGAAACTTTTAGCCACACCAGTAAAAGCCAACTGTATGAATATCAAATCAAATTGGATGCTGCACAGTAAGTGAGCTTTGTAGAGAAATCAATTAACGCATCGTTGTTGGGACTTCCGGTGATCAAAAGCCACTAGGTCAGCAAAACAGAAAAAAAATAACAAACAATTTGCGATTTTTATGATTTTCCATTTTCTCAACTTACAATGCATTGTATTCTTTAAAAGAATGTCTGTGATGTTTCCTTTGTGATAGAATTTCTTGAAGTAATATTGGAGAAACCATTCGTGGAACTGTAGCGCCTAATGGTTGGGTCGTCGATGAAACAAAATCAATTACAAAAATACTTAATATTTTTCTTTTTCTTTTTTTTTTTTTTATCTGCAAATATTAAAACAGGCGAAGTTTAATAGTTGTACGTTTAGCTCAATCATAAAAGTAAGTAATAGCATAGTAAAGGGTAGTTTCTTCTATTTTTGTCGTACTTTATATATACTAGCAAATATATGCACCCTCCGGGTGCAAGTATTTAAGTTTTAATGTAATAAAATATTGTATTAAATTAGAAAGGCTAATGAAACTAAATAAGAATACAGATAAAAAGATTTGAAACAGAGGGAGTATAATAAAAGATTTGAAACAGAGGGAGTATAATAAAAAATGGAACAACTGAAACTTACTCTTCCATCACTCTCGTCTTTCATTGTTATTTTTTCTAATTTAAGTATTTAGTTATAAGAGGAAGTAAAGAATAAAATGACAGTTATTTTATCTTGTTAATGGATTTCATTTAAGATTCATTGAAGAGATTTTTGCTTATATTCATTAAAATAAAACTAAACAGTTAGAAATCAATAATACTAAGCACATATTTATTAAATTCGATTTTTTAATATTAATATGCAAATTAGCCTTCCCGTTCGCTCTGTAAACCGCTATTTTGTTGTATATATAAATATAATTGCATGTTGTCTGTATGGAGACATAGTTAACAGTATTAATAATGTAAGACAATTTTATTAATAATTGAGGTTTAGATAAAAATAAAATCTTGGAGAATGTGATGTCAATAACTAAGAGAATTGTGACTTGAGTAGGAATATAGTTTCGGTTACAGACAGAAAAACACACAATCTCCATTATAATAAGATATATATATATATATATATATATATATATATATATATATATATAATTTAGTATACCAAACTTGTTGGTAAATCCTCGCGGTGAGAAAAAAAAACAGCAAATAGTTTGATTGTAAAAATATACTACCAAACATCAACCGGGAAGAAAAAAATTTTTGTAAAAAAAGAAAAGACCAAGATAATCGTACCAACAAAAAAATCTATTAGCAGTCAGATCTTAGCTCTGAAGAGCATTAAGTGAAACTTTTAGTAGGTTCGTCTGACTCATTAGATTTATCTTTATATAATATATATATATATATATATAATATATATATAAGTTAAAAGAAAGGAAATGAATCCGACAATATGAGTAAGAAAAGGTGGAATGAAAACATCACACAATGCTGTTAAAGAAGAAAACAATTTATAATATAATCATAGCTGATACTGATCAATATTTCGATTTTACAAAAATCATCATCAGAGCTCATTCACTCCCGTAGTTGTTTGGGTCGGAGAGGAAAGTCAAAATGAGTTTACAAAACAAAAAACCTTAATACTGCAAAAAACGAAAGACGTTACAATATTCACCAACGTGGGCATTTCGCGCCATATATATGTCGGGCATGTCTCATGTATATCTTTTGTCAACAAATGTAGCGAATTTTTGAGAAGTTGGCAACAAGACGAAACAATTTAAACGGAAGGGGATGGGTGTTAAGATAATATATAAAAACTTCTTTTCTAAAATATTAACATATTCCGCTCATAACTTTTTCACTTTATATATAAAAACTAATTACAGTAAATATCTAATCATTTATGAATTACAGAACTTAAAAATAAAATTTAAATAATAAAAACAATTAATCGTAAAAAATCCTTTACTAAAAGTCTTTTGAATTCCAACCGTCACATTTCTTAACACCCATCCCCTTCCGTTTAAATTGTTTCGTCTTGTTGCCAACTTCTCAAAAATTCGCTACATTTGTTGACAAAAGATATACATGAGACATGCCCGACATATATATGGCGCGAAATGCCCACGTTGGTGAATATTGTAACGTCTTTCGTTTTTTGCAGTATTAAGGTTTTTTTTGTTTTGTAAACTCATTTTGACTTTCCTCTCCGACCCAAACAACTACGGGAGTGAATGAGCTCTGATGATGATTTTTGTAAAATCGAAATATTGATCAGTATCAGCTATGATTATATTATAAATTGTTTTCTTCTTTAACAGCATTGTGTGATGTTTTCATTCCACCTTTTCTTACCTATATTATATATATATATATATATATATATATATATATTATATATTATCATAAAGGTACACGGTAATAATTACAAAGGTAATTTATGATAATAAATTTGCTCTACTCACGTATTAAGCACTTTATATTTGTTATATCGCTGTCTTATCATTGTGAAACTTGCATCAACTAACCATTGTGACCATTTTCACTGGTAAGTCACTTTTTCCACAAATATAATATATATATATATATATATATATATATATATATATATATATATATATTATTATTATAATGGAGATTGTGTGTTTTTTTCTGTCTGTAACCGAAACTATATTACTGATTGAGTCACAATTAACATAGTTATTTACATCACATTTTCCATGATTTTATTTATATTTAATTTGAACCTCAATTATTAATAAAATTTCTTCACCCTTTTATTTATGTTGTCCATATCTACATACAAATAACATGCAATTGTATTTATATATACACAAAATAGCGGTTTGCAGTGTGAATGGGAAGGCTAATTTGCATATTGATATTAAAAATGTGATTTTAATAAATACGTGCTTAGTATTATTGATTTCTAACTGTTTGGTTTTATTTTAATGAATATAAGCAAAAATCTCTTCCATGAATCTTAAATGAAATCCATTAACAAGAAAAAATAACTGTCATTTTATTCTTTATTTCCTAATTTAACTAAATAGTTAAATAAGTAAAATTCAGCAATGAAAGACAGGAGTGATGGAAGAGTAAGTTTCATTTCTATTTTCTATTATACCCCCACTCTGTTACATATCTTTTTGTCTGCCTCTAATTTAATACGATATTTCATTACATTAAAACTTAAATACTTGCACCCGGAGGGTGCATATATTTGCTAGTATATATATATATATATATATATATATATATATATATATATATATATATGATAAGTTGTAAACAAGGTTTGTTTAGAATGGCTTTTTGCCGATAATTTTTGGGAGAATAAGTGCTTAATTGGAGTCGTACCTAATTTTGAAAATTAATTAATTAATAATGAATTAGGCGGGAATACCTATTAAATGTATGGCTAAACAAATCGAGAAAAATCAATCTCTGTATGTACATTTCGGCCTATTAGGCCTCATCAGCAGAGCTATAGATCGGAAGACCGCCCTGTGCGTGATTTGAAACCGGACTGCCAAGCTGACAGGCCGATCTCATAACCCCTACACTAAACGAACTTCTTAGATTTCAAATCCGGTTTCAAATCACGCACAGGGCGGTCTTCCGATCTATAGCTCTGCTGATGAGGCCTAATAGGCCGAAATGTACATACAGAGATTGATTTTTCTCGATTTGTTTAGCCATACATTTAATAGGTATTCCCGCCTAATTCATTATTAATTAATTAATTTTCAAATTAGGTACGACTCCAATTAAGCACTTATTCTCCCAAATATATATATATATATATATATATATATATATATATATATATATATATATATAGGCAGGTACTGTTAACCTGGACAAACATCTCCTGTTTCATGAGTTTTCTCGATCCTTTCCTGGCCATTTTTTAAATCAGGATGGAATTTATTGATGCACCAAAATTTTCTTCCTGGGTACTTTGGGCACTGTCCACCAATTCGTCTCATCCTAATCCTCACATCTCTTTATATTTATTTTTTTTAGAATTCGCTGTCCTACTTACTCCTACTACCGTTATTTGTTCATTCAACCATGTTTCTGTGTTTAGATAAAACTCGGAACCAACACTCAATTACACGTACCCCTGGAAATGGCATTTCGTAGTACGACTATTACGCTTCCCGATCATTCTTGTGTGGTATCTGTCACACTTTATTACCGGGAAACATACATAATGATATTAAGCGGGAAGGAATTGGGGACCATATGACCTTTAGGCACCCCTTTTTGATCTCGATTAAGAAAGGACATGTTTTTCATTTACACCGTCAATATCCGGTTGTTTTAACAGACGATTTTTAGATTTTTTTTAAATTATTAAACTAACCCCTAACCCTAATCCCTAACCCTAACCCCTAACCCTAACCCCTAACAAACAACCGGATATTGACGGTGTAAATCATAAACATATCCTTTCTTAATCGAGATCAAAAAGGGGTGCCTAAAGGTAATATGGTCCGGAATTGGTAAGAATGAAAAGTGAAACAAGAGGAAGAGAGGGTGTGAAAGAGAAAAGGTAGGAGATAGAAAAGTTTTAAAAAGCAGGAAGAAATCAAAATGGAAAGAAAAAATAAATATACATAGAGAGAAGGAAGGGGTTGAAGAAATGGAGACGAAATAAATATATTAAGAGACAAAATTATTGACTGATTATTGAAATACAATGAACCGAAGACATTTCAGGTCGGGATTAAAAAGTTGCAATGCATTATAATTCTTTATGGTGAGATAGGCTAAAAGTTGATATATCAGAGAGAATGTAGTAGAAAAATATTTGAGTATACTTTATGTTTAATTCTTTATTATTGACGCAATAGAATATTTCTGCGAACTCCTGGCGAACTTAGCTGAATATCTATATCTGTGCGTACACAAGGATGCTGCAGGCTGTCTTGAACAAATTCTGGAAGCATCACCCCCAACAAAAAAAGCAACTGTACAGCCACTTGCCTCCTATCACTAAAACCATCCAAGTTATATGAATAATACATGCTGAACACTGCTAGAGAAGCAATGACGAACTCATAAGTGACGTTCTCCAGTGGAAACCTACGCATGGATACACTAATGCCGCCCGACTAGCAAAAACTTACATTGATCAGCTCTGTACGGATACTAGATGCCGTGTGTAGGATTTGTCAGAGGCGATGGCTTATAAGTATGTGTGGTGAGAGAGTGTCATGGGAATCCGTGCTGTCAGTTCGACCTGCTGCTGCTGCGGTTGCGGCGGTGGCTGCTGCTGCTGCTGCTGATGATGATGATGATGATGATGATGCGTACGTATATGTATCCACGATCGCCTGTAGCCGTTGTTAAACCTCAGGTTACTAGCCAGGATTTCGAATGCTGATTTTCAAGGCTTATTGACTCTCAATTGGAAAATTGCCATAGTCTGTAGTTCTACCATTTGACCTTGTGTCCAACTTGGTAAACCATTTTACATAACACGGGCGTGTGTTCTCTTCATTGTGTCCATATCAGTAAGTTCATTTTTTTTATTTTATTTACAGCTTGTTCCTGGCTCAGACACAGCCCTGTGCGTAAACCATTGCAATTCGCACATCAGAGATTACGTCTCAAAAAGTGTGACTCTTTTTTTTTTTCTGCAGATGTACGTGTTTGGGGCATTTTTTTCTTTCTGTTCAGAGTTTCTTTTTTTTTTACTCCAAGGCAACCATTCCAACCTGAATACAATCTTTGCTTTTTGACTAACTGAAACATTTTGGTCAGATTTCAATGCTGAAACCAAACACCCAACGGCAGTATCTATCATCCGACATGTAAGTAGTTCGGAGACAACAACTCAAAATACATGAATAGGCGTTAATTAAGCAACTATAAATCTCGATATTGTTTCATTTTATAAATCGTGGATAGAAATAGTCGGTTAATGAAATATATGTTCTTATACATTGTTTTTTGGTCATAGTTAACACTCGGATAGGTATTATAAATCGAGAATTTATGTCAAAAGATTGTTTATGGCAGTACTAAGTCTGGTAGAAGCTCATGTTTACAGAGCTTTCATTAGAGAACATGCTCACCTATGTTTACAAATCCAACACTATGTTAATTCATTTTCATCAAGTCGTGCTGATAGCATAGATTCCCTTGACCCCCTCTCGCCATTCGTCCCTATCGGCCATCACTTTTAGCAAGTCCCCCTGAGGAAATTCCATACATAGCCGATGAATGTAAGGCTTTGGAGGTCAAAAAGGGGTTTTATTTACATAAAATTGATATGTTATATAACTGTTTAACCGGTTAAGAGTTTTCATCGAGTAGTGGATGCTGGTTGGTTGGTTGGTTGGTTGGATTTCACGGTATGTCAACACTAGGGTCATTTTATGCGAAGATATTTTGTTTTATCCATTCTTTTTAGGTACTCAAATTTTTTTAACTCGTTTTTTTAAATACATTTTAAACTTATTTTTATTTATTCAGTCCATAGATAGGATCCTAACAATCGCTTCCATTCCGGATCAGAATGGACCTGGGAGTAATTTTGATGAAGAGGATCTCCACATTCCACAGAGCTCCAGAATTAGAACTAGATACAGTTTAACGTGAAACACAAGACCCTCAGCCACTGCCTTCTAGTATATATATGATAAGGGTTGGGGGTTTGCCATGAGAGCAATATTGTCGGAACAATCATATTGGTGCTCGAGCTTGGCGTGACCATGCAATTGATCGGGAAGGGGGGCCTTTCCGACCGACCGTCTAGCACAAGTAAGGGCCACATACGGACAACAGGAGGCCCCATCGAGATGATTTTATCCCTCTTTAAAGGTGCAGCTCATCTGACAGGGCGCTCGAGTAATAGAAGAGAAATGGAAATGCCAAGCGATCAGAAAGTTCGTATCAAATGAAAATTAAAAAAAGAGAAAGAAAACTCTTTAATCCATCGATTATTGATCTGTTAATGAAAATGTCGCATTTCGATTGTGGTCAAATAAATCAAAGAATCACTTGGAGCCGCCGTAACATCAAATTCTGACCAACAGACAAATTAATAAAGTAATGAAAAGATCACATCAATGTAAATCTAATAAATCAATGTAGATCAAATGAAAAGAACAAAAAGTTCATACACTCTAAGACTGCCCCCCCCCCAAATAAATAAATAAATAAATGAACGGAAAAAAAAGATTCGATGTTAATTTCTGAATGTGGATGTCACCATCAGAAGACAACAATTGAGTTTTTCAGAGGAATTTGTTTATCAAAGGTTCAGATGTCGTCAGGAACAGAAAATGAATTTCTTGTTTTGACAGAGAAAACTGATATAAAAATGTCCAGAGAAAAAGATTAGATAGAAAAAGAATAACTGAAGGTTAACCGATGTGATGCACTTGTGAGAAAGTCAAGAAATGCTAACGAGAATATAATGATCAAAATAACTGAAAAGATGAGTTTGTATATGTCACCGAATAAGATACAATAGTAGCTTGACTTACAAGTATCCCAGCTTAAGAGTTTTCCGAGTTACGAGCTGTCACTCATTCGATTGTTTGTTTTGTGATGAGACCTAAAATTTGAGACACGGGCGAGCTTCAAATACGCTTATCTTAATAATTTCACTAAAAACATTTAAGTTTCCAGATTTATTACATCAAAGAAAATATTATTTATAAAAAAATAAAAAATGAAAGAAATTATCGCACATAATTCATTACATACAATTTTATTATGCTTTTATACAATACGGTGGAATTTTTTCTTATATAAGATAATAAAAATACCACTATATAATGGAGATTGTGTGTTTGTCTGTCTGGTACAGAAACTCTATCACTATTCGAGTCACAGTTCTTAGTTATTTAGGTCACATTCTCCATGATTTTATTTTTTATTTAAACATCAATTATTGATAAAATTGTTTTACATTATTAATACTGTTTACTTTATTTGAATACTAATAACATGAAATTATATTTATTTATACAAAAAATAGCGGTTTACAGTCAGAATGGGGAGGCTAATTTGCATATTGATATTAAAAATTTGATTTTGATAAATATGTGCTTGGTATTATTGATTTCTAATTGTTTGGTTTTATCTTAATATATATTATCAATTATCGGGGATAAATCTTAAAAGAAATCAATTAACAAGAAAAAATAACTGCAATTTCATTCGTTACTTCCTAATTTAACTAAATAGTTAAATTAGGAAAATTTAACAATGTAAGATGGGAGTGAGGAAAAATGATGAAAGTGTTAGTTTCAAAGTTGTTCTATTTTTTATTATACCCTCTCTGTTTCAAATCTTTTTATCTGCATTCTTATTTAGTTTCATTTGCCTTTCTAATTTGATATATTTTATTACATCAAAACTTAGATACTTGCACCCAGAGGTTGCATATCTTTGCTAGTTTAAATAACATTAAGAAAAATGACGGAGGTTTTTTGGAGGGGGTTGGAACGAATTAAACTCGTAAATCAAGTTATCACTGTATATTAATGTGTGTGTTTAGGCTATACCGACTCTTAATGCCTCTAAAGACTGAATGATTTTAAGAAAGTTATGAAAATCATTACAAAATTAATTGATGGCTTTGTTGTTTGTCATTGATTTCTTTTTTATTTCTTTATAAAGTCATAAATTTAGAACAAGTAAAATTAAATGCCAACGTTTTTTTTTGTTTTTTTTAGATAAATAGGAAGCGATAAATAAAATGGATACCCAAATTGAATGCTATGTTTAATTTTTGGTAATGTATTTCGATCCAACGGCAGAGTGATCAAATAATTTTAGAGTATGATCCATATAGAAATTTTTGTCTTTTAAAATCTCAATTTTTTCTTTTCTTTCCTTTTTTGACAAGCATTTTCTCTTCTCTTTTCCACTTTTTTGTGTCGTCATATATATAGATAGATAACTCATTAAGGTTTTAGCGCTTCTCGCTAACAAATGTATGGGACACGAACTGCAAAGTATTTATCCTTAAAGATATTTAGTTGGCATCGTGTCCAATAATTTTTGCAAATGTGTAGAACGGAAGATTTGCACAACGAATTATGCGTTAATATTTTTAAAGACTCGTTGCATAGACATGATCTTATTCACTCGGTCACCAAGATTGTTTTTCCAGTGGTACGATGATATATTACAATCGACTGTCACAAGAATTGTCAGAAAGAAGATTCCGATCCGCCTTAGGGGTTCCATTCCTGGTTTGAAATCAGAATTGATTATTTCCCAAAAAGGTTGTCAACCTAAAAGAGAGGACCCGGTTTGCCCTACGCTTTATTCGTAGATGAGTGTCACCATCTCGGCTGGGGTTGTCGAATACGCTAACTGCACCTCTGAAGAGGAGTAAAATCCCCTAAATGTCCACCTGTTGGTCGTGGGTAGAGAACTATGATGCTTTGTGACGGAATCCTGGTGGCTGAGCAGTCCATGTCATGTTTGGGCTAGACGGGCGGCCAGAGAGAGACCCCTCTGATCATTCGGCTGGTCTTATCAAGCCTTAGCACTTATATGATAGTCCTGACTATTGCCATTATGGCAAAACCCCAACCTCTTTTATCAGACATGTACAAGAATGTGGTGGCTGATGCTCTTACCGTCATGGGTATGACGTTAAACTGCATCTAGTGCTGAAGTTCCAATTCTGGAGCTCTGGGGAGTGTGGAGTACCCTTTCATCCCCATTGCTCCCAGATCCACTCTGACCCAGAGTGGTAGTACGTATTTGGGTCACCTCTATGGATTAAATATATAAAAAAGGAGTTGTTTCTTTTTTAATTTAAGTTTTTTTTAAATTGAATACCCATCAAAAATGAATAAAATAAAACGTCTTCGGCATGCAATAATCCAAGAGTTGACAAGTAAAATCTAACAAACCAATCAACCAACCATAGCTGGGGGAAAGTGGATTCATGCCTTTTCCAAAGGCATTTGTACCAAGTGAGCACGAGAAGTTTCAGCTGAAACCGTCAATACCCTTCTAGTAAATATACTATTTAACAAAAAATGCTCAGAACAAATATTCCTTTTGTTTTGTTTTGTCTTTTTTTTTTGTTTTGTTTTTTGTTTTTGGGGGGTTTTTGTGGGGTATTATTATTAAGAGATATTGGTTCGTTTGTTACTTTATTTTACGGTATATCAACTCTTTTCGGGTTATTTAATACCGAATCAAGTCATTTTGATAAACAAATGACCCAAGTTGCTTACAGTACCTACTATTCTTTAAGTGGTCACCCAATTAAATATTGAACAGGTTCATTACTGCTTAACTTCGGTGATCTTTGCGAGAACCGGTGCTTTCAGCATGACTTGACCGTAATGAATGATAAAAAGAGAAAGAGAGAGAAAAAGAAAAGAAAGAGAAATGAGAAAGAGTGTGCATTTAAGGTTAATTAATATTCTTTCATATGACCAGGGGTTAACAAGATTGTTCCATGAACCAACACAAATGTACTATGTCTAATTTTCATGAGTGCTCCATAGTTGCAGCCTTGTGTCAAATTAAGCAAATTTTAGTTAATGTTTATCTAACGTTAATGGTTAACATATCCTTTGATCAATCTACGCAAACGTATGCGTGCGCATGCACTGAGAAGGGAGTTTTGTTTTTTGAAGAACCAACATGGCAGAAAGGAATTTGCTGCAATGTATGCAAAGCTAAGAGGCTTTTGAAGATGGATTTTACAAAACAATGGAAAAAAAATCAGGTTTGGGTAACTTTTATTTTGCTCGAGGATTCCTGTTGAACGAAGTGATGTATGAAGAATGGGCTCAATGAAAATGCAGTGGAGGAGGTAGGGGAGATGAAGAAAATAGCTACAAATGTCGGCTTTTTTGCATGTGCTGATTTTAAAAATGTTTTTGTTTCCCTTTTATCTCTTTTTCTTCCTTTGTATCTTTCAACCCATCCGATTTGATTCCTTTAGCTACTTTACTAACCAATCTAGATTGAAACATGCAGATCATATTTATGCCAATGTAATTGTAACTATATGAAAATATGCATATTCATACATCTATTTTCTACATTATTTATCGATCATAACCTATATATATATATATATATATATATATATTATTGATAATACAATTTGCTATATTCATAAGTAAATAGTGATCAAGATCATTAATAGAGTATGTATACCTAAGGTAGGTTAGAGTAATATATAAATCACGTCTTGGTTTGAAAAATCACCTAGGCGAGAAACTGACAGTTACCAAGCGCCGTTGGCTTTATATATTTGCTGCACTAATATTTTTATATATATATATATAATATATATATATATTATATATATATATATATATATATATATATATATATAGGGTATTCAGAAGAAATTTGACAGTTTCATAATGAAAAAGAAAAAGTACTTGGTAACTACAAAATTTAATGGATTGTAAAGAAATTCAACAGACACGGACATTATACTACTGTGGACAAATATCACTCAAAATAAGCGCCATTAGCGTCGATCACAGCCTCAATCCTGCTCTGGAACCTGAAGCAAGCTGATGTTACAGTTTCCCTGAGAAGGGTCTCAAAAACTACCTTAATTCTGTCAATTAACTGGGCTTTTGTAGTGCTGGCAGGGCGATTGGTGTCTTTATCAACAGCGCCACATACATAATAATCCATGTGGATAAGATCTGGGGTGTTCGGAGGCCAAACATTGGGACTGGTGTAGTCGTAAAAATTCCCCGACAACTATTTTTTACTTTTCCCAGAGGTGTGACAGGGGGTCGAATCCTGCTACCATACATATGGCCTACCATTGGCCACCCTTGTTATCCAGAGCTTGACTACAATGTTTAGCAACTCCACGTAGGCATCTGAGGGTCCTCCAACCCTTTTTTCTACAGATTTTCGAGGAATTCTGCTGTAGGAACGCAATCTGGTCGTCTGTTCTGTTGCTTATTTCTAGCCACATCCTCGTAGTCTCCATTGCAATTCTCCAGTTCAGGTTCTGATTGTTTTTACAGTATTCAGGGAGTATTGAGCTGCAACCATAATCTCCTTATTTTGATGGCCGGTGCAGATCATCATGATACAAGTTCTTCTCTTCCATGAATCAGGTGGGTTCCAGTCATCCATTCTATCTGTCATCACGTATATGAATGGAAAAGGGTCCGAGCTTTTAAATGATGCGTAGTGTGCGTCAGTACCTCCCACCTACGGAGAAAAATAACCAGATATAAATATGTCAAATGTATTCCGAACACCCTATATATATATTTGTGGGAGAAGAGAAAGAGAATAATTAACATAAATGTTTATACATATCATATATTTATTGACATTTAACCAGCGTAAGTATTTATAAATATTACATATTCAATACATGTATTTATCCCACAGAAAGATTTATATCAAACTAATTGTAAAGTAAAAAGTAAAGTCGTCGGGGTTGCCTAAAGTCGGTATCAGCCAATCAGCGAAGGAGTCTATCCTCTTTTCACTAGCGCTAGACCAAAGAGATTGTTTTTGCATCTAAGGTGGAGCGCCATACCTACCATCAGCTCCTTACTTTACGGCACAGATCCCTGTGCTACTCATACACTGAGTTGACAAGGGCCGGTATCGAACTAGGAACCTTGTGGTTTCTAGCCGAACGCTCTACCGACTGAGCTAAACCAACCCCTCAAACTAATAGTAGTACTTACCAAATTTTCATACTGATTTAAAGATGGTCACTAATGTTCATAAAATTAGATAGTACAACTTAGTATGAAAAAATTAAACCAAAACAAAAATGTCGATGTAAATCTGTAAAAGTACTATTAATGCAAATATTTCTCTACAGAACTCCTCAAATTTTTTTCTCAGAAGAATATCAATTTCTTAAGATATTCATAATATAAAGGATGTAATTGGTAAGTCTTTTTATGTGAGTTTATCTTTTAGGACAATTAAAGTTTGCTACAATATCTTCTGTGTAAATTGTTAATTGACAAGTGATATAAAACTTCTGAAAAGAAAAATAACGAATGAGTTGTTTTATTAAAATATTATTTACATTTAATTAAACATTATTAACAAGGTTTATATGTAATCTTCTATCTGGAGATGTAAAATTTACACAGCATTCATTTGGGAGTAAAATAGGAAATTAATCTCACAGTATGTGGGGAAATGTAGACAAACACGAGATGTTACACTGGATGGAAGTTTATTATTGGTCGTAGTGTTGACGTTCAAACGTTTAGGTTTATATAGAAACCTTCTTTAGGACAATATGAAACAAGTAAAGGAAAAAAGAAGATTTTGTTTTTAAAAAGATGGTGGATGTTTTTGAATGAGTCTCAAAACATTTTTACACATAGCATTCATTATAACTTCGAATAAAAAATCTAGAAATGCAACCAAAACGTGTTAGTTTTATGAATGCAGAATTTTGAAATGTTTTCGACAAATCATACTTAAAATTTGATTAACATTTAAAATTTTCATTTTTAACTTTTTTCTTAATTTTGCTATATAGATGGTAGCCCAAATTATGAATAACAGAAATGAAAAACAAATCTTTGTTAATTTTACAGTTTACTTTTATCGGCAAATCTAACAAAAATAAAGTAAATATTAAATGAAGATGATATAATATAATTATTTGTTTCTTTTTCATTTTATTTTGATCAGTGTAAATTTAATAAACTGATTAAACTGTTTTAACAGAAAAATGTCTCGGAATTTATTCTCCAAACTGCGTAAATCATTTTGTTCAAATTGCCACAGAATTTATATAAAAATTCAAAATTTCATGTTGTTTGCGTAATTTGTACATAACTCTTCGGATGAAAATATTTCAGGGTCTTAAGATTACTTTAAAGAGAAAATCACGAAGGGAGTAGTGAGTAATAATAATGTATATGAATTAATTTTGATTGGAATTGGATAAACACAAATAAGCAAATTAAATGGGTTTAAAGTTCATGGAAGTTACGTATTTTTAAGGTCAAATACTTTATACTAGTTGACAGAGTAGCCGAATAGTGAGAGAGTCTATCCCCTTTTCGTTAATGCTAGACCAGAGAGATTATTTTTCTGAAGTGGAGCGCCACATTTACCGCACATATCAGATTAGCCCAAATGAGCAACTCATGCGCTGAGTTGGCTATGACCGGTATCGAATACAGAACCTTGCGATTCCAAGGTGTATGCTTTGCCGACTGAGCTAAACCGACCCTTTCTTAATGCTAACTGATAAATATATTTAGTAAATAGTTAAGTAAAATAGATTTCCTATTACATCTGTTAAATAAATCATTGCTTTTGAAAATGATTTTCATTTGCTCTGAATAATTTTATTTTTCTTCGGTGGAGTGGGAGGGGAAGGAGGGGTTTTTAAAGTAGGTTTGACTAACAAGAAAAGAGTCCCTTCAGTTTAAATTCAGAATTTTCCTTCTCCTAAACCGGTGGCCATTCCAAAGTTAAAGAGCCCAGTCTGTCCTACTATGTACCCATAGCTAGAGGGAGAATAGTTGGTATCAATCATAGTGATGACTTGAATTTCTGCAATAATGTCCAGAGCTCTGCGGAGGTGATTGATTAATCATATTCTAATGCCACCCCACGCTGCAATAGGTCATGCATTTTTGTCCAGTTTCTGTTTTGGCTTTTCTTTTTGCGCGTTTGTATTCAGATGCAGTTCTGCGATGTTGATCGACAGTCTCTTTTCGTTAGACAACACCAAAAGGACTGATATTGTGCCAGATCTTACCAAGATATGACAGCATATCAAGAAGTGTGAAGGTGATCTTAAGGTTGTCGCTGAAGTGGAGCTTTGGTCGTATGGCAGTACGTCTGTCATCTGCCATTAGGAATTATGAGAATAAAGCCGTCTTCCTTGGTTACGTACCTTTCAAATCCTGGCCAATTACTTAAAGTTTAATTGATATAATTAGTTTCATTTCTGGGAGTGAGAAGAGATGACCCTAACAATTCCAGAAAGTTTGGTTGAAATCCGACCAAAAATAAGAGAACTTTAATGGTATAGTTATTTCTATTCTAACCCGGAATTGTAATTATCAGGGTCCAAATTCTAGGAGGGCGAGTTGTTTGTATGATAGGCATTGAGTAAATCCTCTAACAAGACTTGATGTTGTCGGCTGTCTACAATGAACTATGATAAAGCTGATTGAAATGCATGTTAGGAAGAAGGGGAGGAGGAGCTCTCAAAGTAGTTTTGACTAACGAGAAGAGAATCCCTTTGGTTTGAATTCAGAGTTTTCCTTCCTCTAGACCGGTTGCCATACCAAGGTTAAATGCTATTTACCCATAGCTGGAGGGAGAATAATTGGATTCTCCGAATGGTACTAGTGCAGTGTGAAATGCAAACAGTCAAGATTCGAACTCGTCTCGTCGTGTCCATTTCCTACGACGGTAACCATTACACCACGCGTCTCCTGTCCACCCTCCGATCGCTCATACAGTCGTCTTAACCCTGTCTTGCCACACGCTCTGGATGAATTGAAAGGTTGTCTGATAATGCGTGTGACTTTTCCTCATTTCAATAGACTTCTCCATTGGATTTCAAGACTTCTATATTCTTGTGAATCTCAGACATTCCACAGCAGATACACAAGAAGGTTGAGTCACTTCCAAGTGATCTTGTTCCACGAACATAAAAATCAGATGGCAAGAATATTCCGGACACTGAAGTTTTCTCTCGAGCCGATATTCCCAAAATTCACTCCCTTCTGGAAAAATCATTGACAGCGTAGCCTGGACATATTCGGTGGGTGAATGACGAGATGTTCTCATTGATTCCCTATGGCAGATGACAAATGTACTACCATACGACTAAAACGCCGCTTCAGCGACAACCTTCAAGAGCCTTGATATCCTGT
>CM042138.1:54273535-54288113 GCA_023376005.1 Doryteuthis pealeii
GTTCCTGATATTTAAGTTTTATTAGATAAAGTTTTATGTTTTGAAATGATTCTCTTGAATGGATGATGGTCAGGTTGACTATCATTTTCTCAAACGGTATATATATATATATATATGACATCTGAAACATCTTCATATATATATATATAATATATTATAATATATATATATATATATATATATGACATTTGAAACATCTTCACCTGATGAATGCATCGCATGAAACCAATATGGTTGTGAATGTTCCTTTGTCACCTAATAAATAGATATTTAAAACCTTTATATATTTATCTTACTATATTATATAACAGCTCTATTTTATATTGAGCACTCTACCAATAATACTGCTTTTGGTACACCATTCCAGCAAAAGCTGAAATAGTGACCATCTCACACTATATATATATATATATATATATATATATATATATATATATATATATATATATAAAATATCGACGAAAGTGATAACAAATAGACTTTACTCTAACATGAACAATACAAGATAGGATAGAAGAATTCATGTGTATAGAATAAATGTTCCAATAGAAAAGAGTCATTGCAGCTAGTCCTGAGGCTACTGAACAAAGAATAAAAATCACTTTCTGATTAATAAGGCCCGGATGTAACATGCACGCAGAATGCCTGTGGGAGGCGAACCCCCTGTCCTGTAGATAAAAGACGCAACTGGTGCGTGTGATCTCCATGAAGCCGGAGGATGAAGAAGCGGTGGTGAAACAGGTACGCATAATGTTTGTGGGAGAGAAGCTCGCTGTTCCAAAGAACGGAGAGACATAACTTCTGTGTTACCTCTGACGGCTGGAGAGTCTAAGAGAAAAGAAAGTTTGACTTTGGTAGTAGTGCCTTTTATACCACCGGTCGCAACACCACCTAGCTGCCTGACGAATAAACCGTGGCATTTAGTAGAAAAAATCCCAACACTTCTATAAATATTGTTACTGTTACTAAAGTCAATGCGACTGGCAAAAATGTTCCCTCCGCTTAAATTGCAAATAAATGAAGTCTGAGAGGATATCTGTCAAGATCTGCTCAGAAATATGCTCTTTTTTTTCTTTTTGTGCGTGCGTGTGTGTGTGTGTGTGTGTGTGGTGTGTGTGTGGAGATCGGACTATTCCTCTATTACACTGTATGTCTATCTGAGAAAGTTTTAACTTATTACCAGTCTGTCTCAATTGATCAGTCTAACTCCCTATCGATCTATTTTAGATATCTCTATTTATCAGTAGTCATATGCATCATTACTGAAACTAATTCTCACCCAACTGTCGAAATGGACTTGTTTATCAATTTGTCTGAAACTTTAATTTCCTCCGACTGTTCATATGTTCGAAGTCATTACCGGATTAGTCCTCTCTCTCTCTCTCTCTCTCTCTCTCTCTCTTCTCTATATATTATATATATATATATATATTTATATAATATATAGTGTGTGTATGTGTGAGTGTAACTGATTTTCAAATAGACATGCTCTCTCTCTACTGGCACAAAATACTCTTCGTACTTCTCTGTATTTTCCCGGCAGATATATCAGATCAGTCAATTCACACACACACACACACACTCTCTCTCTCTCTCTCTCTCTCTCTTCTCTCTCTCTCTCTCTCTCTCTCTCTCTCTCTCTCTCTCATATATATATATTACACACACACACACACACACACATATATATATATATATATATATATATATATATATATGTATTATATAATATATTTAAAGATCAGAAGTAATTGAGGCTTGATTAATAAGATAGTTCTGCACTTTTCTCTTGTACGGATAGTTGATGTTTAAGTCATGCAAAAATATATGATTTTAAATGCAAATTCGAAAAACATGATATATCTTGCCACAATAGAGAATGACGCTACATAATCACCCTTTCTATTAACAGGAGACCTGTTGCACTGGCAACTGGCAGTTTTCGATAAAACTTTGAACAGACATGTGGCAATATCAGGATACAGAACCATGGTATCTTTTTGACATTGATATATATATATATATATATTATATATATTATATATTAATATATATATATATATATATATATATATATTATATATATATGGGGGGGGATAGATTTTCGTATTTCTTGGCCAGTCTGTCTAACATTTTTTTGTTTCTCCGTCCATTAACTTTTATTTATTAAGGGTTGTTCTTTAAACTCCCCCCTAACCCCGACCCAAACTCCAATCCCCAACCCCGACCCAAATTTTCTGATGACAGACGTCTACGTCCGGCAAGTTCTATTGTAACAAACCTTACCAAAAGTCACGTGACCAAACTAAAGTTATCTAAAATAAGAAATAATATAGAAAACTGTTGGTTTCATCAATTTAGGTCTTCTTACTCCCGTCCGGAATTCTACCCGTTCCTGGTTCGATAACCCGTCCAACTGAAAACAAAACAAAAAAGCTTGCGTCTATTATTCTTCATTCTCTGTCGACCGAATACAACGGCGTCTCCAGATTTCTAGTGCTGCCAGACGACACATTGCAGGAATAAACCACCTTTTAGACAAATTGAAATCTCCTTTGCAGTCAATTAAATAAACTCGTGGCCACTGACCAGCTGAGAAGAAATCTCTCTACCGTACGTGCTTCGTAAAAATAGCCATACAAAACGCATCACAATTGACCCAAACTAATCAATGAGTCGCTGTATTTTTTAGTTCAATAGCAAAGTGGTTAAAAAATTATTATAAAAGATTTTATCACAATGAAGATCCGACACGAATTTGGTGAGGATGTGTCCGAAGTTGAAGACGCGAGACTAATTAGTTTAAAGCAAAATGTAACTTAGATAAATATGTTGCAATATGCATTTGTGACGGCTTTAATATTAGTAGAAGAATGATAGTGGCTTATCGATGTGCTTAATACCACTTGTTGGGAAAAATCCACGATAGTTAGATATTTTGTAGAAGATTTTCAATATAAGAACATTTCGAACAACTCAGCAGATTTTATTTCCGGGGCTAACTGGAATGGAAAAATAGGTAAAGAAGTACATGTGTATGAAGTTTTTTTTAAGAAGCATGAAGTTTGTGAGAGACTTACATATTTGAGAAAGTTCCTTTAATTGCTGGTTGCGTGCAATTATAGACATACCTGTGTGTATGTATGTATGTATGTATGTATATATAAGTAATTTTATGGGGTTGCATACTGTGTATTATAGTGTAGTCTTGTATACAATGCGCTACGGACGTCTCTGTCCCAGAGTGACGAGACTGGTCCTTTCTTCTATGCTATGCTGTGAAGAAAGAGGCTAAGGTCTTCGAACATTTTGTTTTATACTAGGCTTGGTTACCATGGCAACTCTATGATACTGCCATCTAATGGTCATTAGTAAAATATAATAGTCTGATTGCTATTAAAAACAAGAAGACTGTGTAGCACAAACCTTCTTGTGAGAAATATCCTGTCTATCTATTCAAAATGTTAACGACGAGAGGCTTTGAATACCAAAAGGTTGCCTGTTAGGATCTATCCTAACGAAATTCTGGCGTTGTTACCCTTGATTATTAGGTGATAGTTGCTTCTCGTGACTAATGCATTGTGGGAGCTAGCACCGGAAATGTGACTTCCGACGTGGGAGACCTGGATTGGTATACGAGATAGCTGGTCGCATTCAAGTTAAGCTCTTGATTTACTTTTAGGGCAGAAGCATTTATCTTCCCTGTGTTAAATAAAATCTTGTTAATTTCTTGTATTTTCATTCAGTGCTCTGTATTTTCATTCAGTGCTCTGTATTTTGTTTATATGTAAAAACATAACATTACCTTGTTAGATACAAGTAGGAACGCACTTTATTTGGAAGCTATCTCCCTATCTATTTATCTAGCTAGCTAGAAAGAAAGAAAGAAAGAAAGAAAGAAAGAAAGAAAGAAACTTTGATAGATCAAACACCATCCAATGAATTTAACTGGGTTTTATAGTTGAATAGATTTTGCAATCTGACTTAATTAATCGAATGAGACATAGATCCCCAGGCAAAAACAAAGGAGGGGAATTTACTTCAAATACACTAGAATATCAATAAGATATAAACAAAAAATTTTAAAAGAGGAAAAAAGAAGAAAAAATCCTTACTGTTATTATTTTACTCCCTCTGGGTTTTTTACATTAGTTTTAAATGGTATTTTTCCGCTGACGTCTGAGTGACAGAAATTCTCGAGGACTCTTCTAAGTATTTTAGCTGATTTTAAAAGACCTATGATCTCGTTGGCTTCGATTCTTCTTTTGATCTTCAGTTCCTCCAGTCTCTTTTCCAGACCTTTGAGAAGGGCTCTAACTACAACCAATATATATATATATATATATATATATATATATATATATATATATAAATGGATGATATCAAGTGGTACTTTGATAGGATTCAAATAAAAATTGAGAATTCAAACGTACATATAAAGATTCGCGTATATATATTTACAACAAAAATAGGACTGAAGAGACAATATGTCATAAAAAATGTATATTCTAAACAAGATATATATATATATATATATATATATATTATATATATTATATATATATTAATGTATGTATATATATACATATCGCTATTGCAGTCTCAGAAGACTATATATATTATTGTGCTCCTGAAGTTCAGTGCTTTCTGTGACTGTGAAGTCAATATATATATATATATATATTATATATATATATATATATATATATATATATATATATACTTGGTTTTAGAATCCCATAGACGAGAAACTGTCAGAAACCAAGCGCCATTGACACGGTACCCTTATATATATATATATATATATATATATATATATATATATATATATATATATATATATATATATATATATAATATATATATTGAATTGATTAATTCAATTTTGTACGATTCGTCAAAGTTATTTATATTGTTGAATTGGTAATATATACTCGTATTATGTCTATGTTGTAATATGTAGTATATATACTATAGATATATATGTAGTGTGTGTGTGGTGGGTGTAGGGTGTGTGTGTGGTGTGTGTGTGTGTATGTATCTGCATGCGTGGTGTGTGTGTGTGTATGTACTCAAATGCCGTTGTTGGTTGTGTGGTTGTGGTGTGTTACGAGCGTTGGTGTGGATGATTGTGTATGGTGGTTGGATGATTATTTTATTCATTCAACGTCGCAACGATTTATATGTGTGGTAATTATTTACAATGGCATTCTCACATTTTTCCTTAATGCGTGCCTATAATATAAGATCGCGAATAACGATACGAGATTAATAATTGGTAACAGAACACGCAAGAGACTAGCAGCAGCAGACACACTCAATGTGTAGCTAGCGCACGCACACCACAGCCACAGAATCGGAGCGTATATCACATACACACCGACTACACAGCACAGTCCAGCATCACGACAAGCACGCGAAGAAGTTGATTATGAATCCTATGCACTCGGAGAACTGCATCCACACACACACCCAGCATGTGTTGTACATTTCTGTATATATATCAAGTTTAGACATATGGATGAAAGAGAGGAAAGATGGATGACAATTCAGGATTTGATGGATTGTTATGTCATAACTAAACTAACAGTCAGCTGCTGAAAAAACTTCTGCCTGCCTTTGCCAAATTTGTACAAAAAGGTCTTGTGTTCCGAGCGACCAATGTCAGATTGCCGCACTAATATTTTGGCCGTGTACCTGTAGGCTGTCAATCATAAATATAAGTCAAGCCGTACGGATATTTTTTGAGCTCAGAAACCGCCCAACTTTTCACCTCGCCGGACAGAGCGCACCTGACGGCTTTTTCTCTATTAACAGTAAACGCGGATGAAACATGTGGTCACGCTCAGAAAAGAAGACCTATCTCATTCTGTCCCAATCACGACTTCGAGCGATAGATTAGTTCTTCGAATCCTTCCTTTTAATGACTGGACACATTGGATAAAAACCCGGATCGTAGTGGACACTCCATTTGGTTCAGAACTGTCCGTTTATATGGAAGATATTTTATAATTTTAACGGACTTGCAAAATCCAAAAAGACAATATTTGCCCTATAGTTATCGGAGAGTTGTGTTCTCATCTATGTGTCGATTATGCCAGTTTCCAGTTCTATGGTAGTTGACGCAGTTGTTAGACATGCAATCACTACTCACCTTATTGTGGCGCTTGAATTGAGCGTAGACGGCGGTCGGAGAGGCCTCCGTTGATCTATCTGCGCGGCTACAATCACAACCTATCATCTGTATGTTGTTATAGGTGACACACCCTATAAGACTATGAATGGGCCCACAGCTTTACTATAAATAAACAGGGAATAATTGTGGCTTAACAAAGCCAATGTGAGTGCGCAATAACTCTGTTCGTCGGACGGTAATTTCCACATTCTCTTATTGTTATTGTCTTACTTTCTGTTAATAACATTTTCTACTTTTCGGTTTACCCGTTGTTTTTGTTTCTTTTGACTTCCTTAACAACCTCACACAGTAAATGTTGTTTCTCCGACCGATTTCTCTGGGGCAAATGCCCCAAACGCTTTTTTTTCATTTGATGTTTGCTAGAAGGCGATGGCTGAGGGTCTTAGCGTCCTAGATATGAGGTTAAACTGCATCTAGTGTTGCAAAGTTTCAAGTTTTTGGAGTTTCTGGAGTTTCTTCATCGCCATTATACCAAGTCCATTTTGATCAGATTGGATGGTACCTGATAGGTTCCATTTATGAGTTTAAATAGATACAGAAATTAGTTGTTTTTAGAGAAACCTTTATTTTAAAAAGACAACGCGTTAGGTTTAGAAAAATATTGATAGATACCAGCAGCAATGAGAGGAAAGTATTAACTGAGAATCAGTTGCTGTACGTCTGCGCACGGTATGATGAATAGATTAAGTCTTCATTAAGGTGGTTGACATGCCTTAATAAATTCTAAGCGGCAAGCGGGCACAGTTGTACATAGTTCATCAATGCTGGGCCTAGTATTCGCTGCAGATTGCATTTTTTATGACATGGTTATTATATCACCATCTAAACACAAGTGGGTTACTTAGTATTATTGGATAGGATAGAAACGGGTATTCGATCTTTCCGTTTCTTTGACTTTTGTGATGTTCTTGTACCAGCGGTCGGTGTTCTTTTGAGTTTTACGTTCTGTGTGTCAATTTTAGTATGTTTGGTAGTTTGTTTTGTTTTTTTGTTGTTATTTGGGCTGTGTTTTGGTTCTTTTTGACTAATTTCTCATAAACCTTTTGTCTAAAACGGTTATTTAAAACAGGAAGTATCTTGAAGAAAATAGAGAAAATCTAACAATTGTACGACACGTTTGCAGTTTTTTGGCAAGATTCTCTTGTTGCCCCGCTCGATTGATAGAGATGCTGGCTGACTCTAGGCAGACATCTGATACCCCTCTTACCTTGTTGTGTGTCCTACCCTCTCGAACTTGGCAATGAAAAGGTAATTTACAGGACTGTTTTGATACTCGTGTTAGCAAGTTCTGAGTTTTTTTATTGAACTTGTTTTCTAAAGTTTTCAGATTAAGTAAGTTGGTATATCCTTTTTAATAGGATTTCTGGGGGACTACGTATCTTCACTCATCCCGTACGTTTCCGTTTCTTTTCAATCCAAGCACGAGCGACTACATAATATGTACACCATCGTAGCGTTCTATTTCTCTAAAGATTAAGAAAGCATTATTATAAGTTGAGTCACGATTGGTGTTGGTGTTTTTGACAGGCTAATCACAATGGAAAATGTAAAGAAAAAAATAAGGTAACTATGATCGTTGCCTTGTTTACTTTTAGACGTTGATCCTGTGATATTTCTGAGGGATAACGAATCTCTTCGGGTGACAGAAAGATGTTTCTGGAGATATGTATTATACTAATACATTCTAAGAGTAGGACATACACGTTGCCGGGTTGGGCAGATAATAAAGGTGCGAAATATCAGAACAAATAGATTAGGACACACTGTTTGGCGCCGACGCAGCGGGTGTTGGTTGTTCATTGTGCACCAACATTCTGTGCGATAGGATATTTACGTTCAGAAGAATATGTCTTTAGACTAGTTCAGTAAATTGACAAGAAGATAGAATACCTCGCCGGATTGTTTGCACAGAATAGACGTTACTATAAAAGTAAGATCTGAGCTTATTCGATGCTAGAATGTATAATTAATAATTCAACTTACATAGCGGATGAATTTCATCAGACGTAGAACCTCGAGTACGTAGTGCCTTCCGCACAGTTCTTTAATGTGCTCTACAACAATTCATAGTGCGCATTCTCAACATTACTAACTGAGTGCTAGCTGAATGATCGCAACATCGGAATTCTTATTCACACATAACTTCAGGGGTTCAAGGACATATCAGCATATGAGAACAGAGGAAATAAGCACGTAAATTAGTCTGTCTCTGAAATTTTCCAATATAATGCGTAAGATTTTAGCATTTTGGCAACATTTTTTCGCGTACAATTTTGGTATTTGATGACTAATTAATTGAAGATTGTTGACAAAATCATTGCTTCAAAATTCAAATGATTAAGGTAGAAGCGAGCATGAGTGAAAAATACACGGGCGTAAAAACATCTGTCCAACTCTAAAAATTAAACTCCTGTGTCTACGTTAAAAGAGTAAGAATAGGAAAAGCCAAAACGATTTCAATATCTATTCCTCATGTACATTGAAACCCAGCAAAGCAGGTATAGGTGGTGAGTTAAGGCTTTTACCGGCATGCAACCCTTCGGTTATGTGTTGATGCCCGATGGCACGTGTGTTTCTTTCGAATCTCATAGTTCTGGTGCTCTTGTTGGGCAGTGGTCTCGTGTTTTTTTTTATAATATCAGTTTGTTTTCTTTGCCTCGAAAAACCTACAAATTCTTAGACTCAATTTGCTCTGAAGTCGTATTTAAAGCCGCCATAGTATGCGAGATACAAAGTAACAGGGGTGCTATCACTGAGCCGGGTCAAGAGGTGAACAGTGGAATAAATGTGGATGAAGGGGAATGCACACTCCCCAAGTTGCAGAAATTTGGAACTTCAGCACTAGATGTAGTTCAGCATTCAAATACCCCAAGCAACTACATCCTCAGCACAGCTTCTAGCACCTATGATAAACAGGGTTGAGTGTTTTGTCCATTAGACTAATAGAGGGAGACAATTATAATAACAGTGCCAAGGCTTGACGTGACTATTGATCGGATCGGAAGTCTAGCCAAGTAAAGGGAGTGTCCGGATGTTAGGTGGACTGCTCCATATATATATATATATATAATATATATATATATATATATATACAATAACTAAAACATAAAAGTTGTTAAAAGTTTCCCACCAAAATTGGGAGAAAAAAAAACCCCCCTTAAAAATTAATAATTTAACCTCCCCCACAAAAAATGTCTGGGTCCGGCTCCTGTAAGTACAAAAGTCAACCCTATGCTACAACAAATAAACAAACGACACATTTAACAAGGCTCCAACAAAACCAAACTTTTTAAAAATCTACATGAAATCAGAAACTGCGAAAAAAGCGACGTGATTGTACCTTCTGATTGGTATAATGCCCAAAGACAATACGTTCGGGAAATCTGAATGGGAATTATTACTTTAGACTTACAGCTACAGACACCAAGAATCAAAAAATTACAGACTATAATAAGCTCTATTCGCAAATAGCCGCACACTTTCTGGACTGGGAGGATTGCAACGATGTTTAATAGAGACGGCCAAAAGTTTTACGCTCATTGGAAATGATTCTAAAGCAAACACTGACACCAAACGGTAATAGAAAACCACGAAAATTACCAGTGGAATACAAGATATATGAGAGAGCTTTGTCATCCATAAGGCTTTAATAAAAAAACATGGTTTCCTGCCTTTTAATAGTGGAAAATAAACCTGTTTCCTACACCTACGAGGTGGCCGAGGTCACCAAAAATAAACAAACACTGACCACAGCACATGGTCAACATCAAACAAGCCACTCCCTGACCCAATTAAAAATCTAGAAGTTCACACGCACAGTACGTGATACCAGACCCGCGCTCACGACCCACACAGTATATGTAAACAGCACACATACATATATATGTTACAACATACAGGTCATAACACACCAACGCCCAGGAACCCGCTCCGCTCAAGCATATATTAGAGAGCATCTAAAAAACAAAATACGCTCATAGAGGTTCTTCACGAACAAATGAAGCATGCTACTATCAAACACACTCGGCTCTACCCGGATTGTTAAGCATGCTGTTAAAACGCCCACTATAACACTTGAACTTTTATAACTCTTCTATAATACTCCCTTTCTAAATTAATGTATCAACAATTTCTTCAAATAAGTTTTCTCCTGTAGATGACCGAGAGGTCGAATAGTTGAGATTTAACAACAACAAGAAATATTCCTGATTGTCCCTTAATAATGAATTTTTGTATGCACACTATACTAGTATAGTTAGGAGAGAGAGAGAGGGAAGAAGAGGAGAGGAGAGAGGAGCAAGCGCAGAGAGAGAAGGAGAGAGTTTTGTATTGTTTGGCTTAGATTTACATGGAATCCACGCTTCGTGAGTACTGTCAAGGTTCCTTGTAAGAAGACAGTTTGTGGTACTATTAACCTAAAAATAATTGGAATGAATATATAAAGTGTACTTTATTTTTTAATTGCTGGTATCCTTTATTATTAGGAGTTTCTGTGTTTGGGGTAGAGTTTGTTAATGAATAGATATCTAATTAATATCAGGTTTCCCGGTAGAAATGATAAAGGCCTTGTTATATTTGGTTGAGCTAAGAAACTAAACCATTTGTTATCGGAAAATTTGAAGAGTACTTTTTATGGGCGGAATAAGCTCTCTCTCTTGCTCTCTCTCCTCAGTCTCTTCTCTTCTTCTCTATCCTCTCTCCTCATCTTCTTTCTCTCTCTCTCTCTCTCGTCTCCTGTGTGTGTTTGTGTGCAGAAGTAATTCTATTCTTTTTAGCTTTTAAAGTGTAATTCTTTAATTTCTAAGTCTTGATTTATCAGGGAAAAAAAAAAATTATTTTTGGGCCCCCCCTTTTGCTAATGAATCAGACAGGAAGCAAGAGCCATGATTAAAGATTAAACATATTCCTGGTTACATCAGTCTGTTTAATAATATATATTATTATATATATATATATATTGGATATATTATATATAGCTAGTACTAGCAGAAGTACTAAAATGATTTTGGACAACCAGCAAGTGGAGAGAGAAAGAGGGAAGGCAGGAGTAAGAGAGATGATAAGAGGAAAAATAATTTAGCACAAAAATTATTATGAAATTAAGAGATCGATGATAATCCCTCTATAATTACAATATTCCGTTTATTTTGGGAATGTTTTTGTGTTACATTCAAAAATGTCTATATTTTTTTTAAATTGTAATCCCTAACAGGTGACGGAGTTTTGAAACAGTTTCTATTTTAAAGAAATGTCTTTGTGCAATATGCCGAAAACTTAAATTCATGTCAGATGAACACAAAATTCCGATTTACGTGGTTGAGCGCATACACAAATCGAAGCTCATGGCGGAGGCCAGTGGTTGCGTGTGTCCCCTCCCCGGTGACTTCCTGCTTTTGCAGGCTGCCTTTTTGCACTGACCAATAGACCGCAGCTTCTGTCCCCTTTTTAGAAGAAGGTAGCAAGTGTTGCCTTGCGTTGGTATCAGATACTGGAAATCCCGCAGTATTATATATCTTACCGGTCCATAGGCCAAAGATACAAGGCCCGAAGGACCTGTAAGCATATACTGGCTGTCGAAATATCTCGACTGAAACTGAATGTATCGTATGACAATTCCAATTATATAGAGAATCCAATGAATAGGTTGCGTGTTCTTTTCTTCTTCTTTTTTTTACTTACTGATGAAGAACTGTAAATAATTCCCATTTATATATATAGTTTAATATTGAATTATATCATTTAATGAGAAAAAATTAAAAACTAAATTTTGGTACGTTTCCTATCATAAAAATATAGATAGATTAGAGAATTCAATCTCTTTTCAGAGTTATAAGACGACACGCTCGTACCACGAATTCCTTTATATATATAATATATATATAATATTATATAATATATATAATATAGGTGGGGAAATGTTAAACGACGTCGGCCTAAATTAAATGTTAGTATTTATCATTATCCTACCATTATATTTTTTAATAAACGCCTTCACTTGAAACAATCTATGAATGAGGGAATTTGTGATCTTGTTACTCCAATTTCTTCGATGAAACTTGTATATCATTTGTATTATTTAGACAGTTTCGTCTTAGTAGATGTATACACCACAAGTTTTCAGCTGAGGTATTTTCAAGAGTTTTCACAAATATTATATATGATATTCTAGATGAAAATTATTGTCATCATTTCATCGAGTTTAAGATAGAATTTTTAGGGGGGGGGGGGTTGTTGGGGGTTATTTTGGGGGGATTGGTTTTGTTTTGTTGAGGTTTGTGGGGGGTTGGGAGCGTGGTATTGATTATGTTTTTTTTTGGGGGGGGGAGGGTTTTTTGGTAGCGGTTTGTCGGTTTTTGGGGGGTGGGTATTGAATTTGGGCAGATTTCCATATTTCATCATAACGATATTCTTATAGTTTTGAATAGTAGTAAGTAAAGTGTCGGGGTGGACTAAAGTCGGTATCAGTCCATCAGCGAGGAATCTTAATCCCTTCACTAGCGCTAGACCTAAAGGATGAATTGGTTTTTGCGTCTGAATTTGGAGCGCCACACCTAACCATCAGCCTTCCTTACTTTGCCGCACCGAGAGCCCTGTGCTACTCATACGCTTTGGCGGGGCCGGTTTCCGAACTAGGACGCTTGTGGTTTCTAGCCCAGCGCTCTACCGGACTGAGGCTAACCGGCCCTCGACTACTTGTCAATCTGCAAAATATATTTTTGTACGAAAACTCCATATATAATTGTTGTATTATTTGGAGGTTCGGGACTGTGTCCTCAGTCTATATGTTAATGATACTCAAACGTTTCGACGACCGATGGTGCCCGTCCTTCTTGTCGACTTGGGAACCCTTTTTGTCAACTCGGGAACTCTCCCGGAAATAGATTAGATGCCGGAAGATTATGTTGCGCCAGTTTTCCATTTGAGAAAGTTTTCGAAGTCTTCGACAAGAAACACCTGAAGAGGACCGGAGGGGTACATCGTCCGAAAAGTCTGTGTATATAAATCATAGAGGAGAAAGCAGTTCGAAAAATCCAAATGATATGATTTATCAAACTTCATGCTCAAAAATTCAAGACAAAATCGATATGTTGTTTGGGTTTTGGGGTTTTTTTTTAATATATGTGCTGCCAACAAAAATTCCTTCTTATGTTAGATTTTGTAACAATGTGTCCCGAGTTTAAGAAGAGACATTAAGAAAATTCAGAAAATTAATCGATTCAAATTGCGGGTCATGGGGTATATTTTATTATGCTATTATTTAACATAGTTGACCTTAGAAATGTTTCGACACTTTCCGCTGACTTTGGGCCTCACCTTTTCGACACTTTACTTTATCAATCTTTCTAATTGGCCGTGTCAAAATAGCGCCATACTAACCGAGTAAATCAATCAACAAACAAATGACTGAAACTGACTATTTTTGGAGCTTAGCCTAAGTTTGACACAAGGCCATTATATAGGCAGAATTGAGCTCGGAAGGTTTATTTCACCAATCTTGCTCAAGTAAAAAAGACTGTCTTGAAATAAGCGATTTGCAGATTCTAGTTTTTTTATTATCAGGTCTTAAACACTTTGCGCTACCCTTTTTTTTAAGCCCAGCCCACAGCCGCTTTCCCACCTGCTGGATCCTACCGTTATCCTAGTGGGTACGAGAAGCGCACTGAGAGTGGCTTAAAATGAGAAAGAGTTAAGTCATATTCTCAGGTGATAATTTTCCGGTTGGACTACTCGTGGGAACTGTCCGAATGTGTCTATTGAATACCGGGCGCCAAACTTTCTGGCACATCAACGTGATTGTCTAAATGTCCAATCACAGTAAGGCTTTCCATCACTTAACTCCTATGCATAGAAAGTAAACATATTTTACTGGACCTACACACTGTATTGTTTTTTTGATCACGGATGCTATGTAAACGATTAATCAAAGTAAATTTTTTCCTTCTTTTTTTTTCTTTTTGATGATTACTAATAAAATAATTTTTTTCAATGGGAAAACCTTAACCATAACCCCAGCTGGGTCTAATGAGGGAAACAAGAATCAATTTTAACTCAAGTAATGTTACACTCAAATTAGTAAAAAATATTTCTTTAGTATGACAACTTTCTGGCAAACACTGTTAGCAGCGTAAAAGTTTTAATTCCTACATCTTCGAGAAATAGTAGTTTAATTTCAGATCAGAAGAGATGTAATAAAAGGAAATTCTCATGGGGAGAAATTTCTGTGACTAAAGACATTTTAATGGAATTGTTCAAAATAAACGAAAGAATTGCTAATGCAGGAAGGGCAGGTGAATATGAAAGTAGAATAACCGCGATAAAAAAAAAGCATTTTAAACAGTAAATGTTAGTCGGTTTGGATTTTTTTAATTGTGTTAAAGGGCC
>CM042138.1:54288213-54305713 GCA_023376005.1 Doryteuthis pealeii
TTATGGTATGTTAATTCCTTAATTATTCATAGATTCGCATTGTTCATTTCCTGGGTTCATCAACGGAAATGATTGTGATTGATACGATTAATTTCAAAAATTAAACTTTTTTAACAGGATTTGTTGATCGTGTAAGGGGATGGGGGACGAGCGATGAGGGGAGACTAAAGGTCCTAATCATCATCTAGAAAAGGGGGAAATAATCAAGGGGAGGAAAGTCACAGAAAGAAGAAAACCTGTGAGTGGAGAAAAGGTACAGGATGAATTTTAGGTGGGGTGGCGTAGAAGAAATAAAGATGAATTGAATGTTAAAGAAGAAGAGAAGAAGAAGAAGAAGAAGAAGAAGAAGAAGAAGAAGAGAAGAAGAAGAAGATCTAGATTGAGAGTTTTGCCTACGGAATTAAGAAAAATCTATTTGATTCTCGTGAAAATTATTTCGTGAAGTGAAAATCGATATTTTGTTTATTGTCTTTGGGTGTTAGTTATTATTATTATTATTATTATTATTATTATTATTATTATTATTACAATAAATAAAGGTTTTAACAATTAAATGATTCGATTTGCGTATATTGCATAAGTTACTTTCCCTGGAGGCAGGAGTGAAAGAGAGATATTGCAAAACGGTTTGGATAAATAACTTGGAAATCATAGATAGATAGATAGATATATAGGTAGATAGATAGATATGAAAAGATTGAGATAGATATTTAGATAGATATATATAGAGAGAGATATGAAAAGACTGAGATAGATAGAGAGATAGAGAGAGAGATATGAAAAGACTGAGATAGATAGAGAAATAGCGAGATAGATATGAAAAGACTGAGATGCATAGATAGATAGATAGATAGATAGATAGATATGAAAAGGCGGAGGTAAGATAGATAGATAGATAGATAGATAGATAGATAGATAGATAAAAATCTAAGAAAATCGCAGAGGTATTTTTTCTAAATCAATTCTTTTGAATTATTCTCTAAAGATCCTCCCAAGAAATGATTTCCTTTGATGTCTGCCGGCTGACAAAGAAGAAGAATTTTTTTTAAAGAAGAAGAAATCTATATTTTTGAAAAAAAAAAGGATAATTTCCTTCCATTGTTTTCTGCTTTTGAATTTTGATGCCGAACTCAAGAGATGAACAACGAATTCTTGAAATTATTTGATGCCATATCAGAAGGCTAGATTCGCGCCAATTCTGGCTACAAGAGCTGCTAACAGTGGATAACCACACCCTTTTGGTTGTGTTTTTTATTCATCTTGTAACATGAAATCTAAAAAAATCTTTACTGTGAAGGAATTGTTGACATTTAGTAAGATTTTTTATTAATTCATTTTTTTTTTCAGTCAAGTCTTTCACTACTGTCTTTCCCGATTATATCTCATTATCTTGTCTTTCCCCTCTTTACTGTTCAGATTGCTCACTTCTAAAGCTCTTGAACTTGTAGGCCCGATATTTCAATCTGTGTGCTAATTTACTATACACCGTAAGCCCAATATTTCAGGCTTAGAAAGATCATTTCAAATACTGATAATAAAAGGCTTGATATAGTGACATTTGCTGATAAGATAGATATTTTCACGCCGAAACGAAGTTTATACATTGTGTTCGATTTTTAACGTAAATTTTGCAAGGTCATATACAGGGGTTTATAGGAAGCGCGTGGTGTAATGGTTAAAGTCACCCCGAGTTCAAATCCTGGATGTGGTAACTGCATTTCACTTAGCGCTAATACCCTTGGGGAAAGGTATGAATGCTACTCTCCCTCCAGCTATGGTAAATAGTAGGGTAGACTGGGCCCTTTAACCTTGGTTAGGCAACTGGTCTAGGAGAAGGAAAACTCTGAATTCAAACCTGTTGAACTCCGCTTAAGAAATTGACCTTGTGTCGGATCCTGCTCGTGCGGAGGGGTTGGTAAATATACATATATATGGGTTTATATATATATTTACCAAACCCCTCCGCACAAGCAGGGTGTGGCACAAGGTCAATTTATTAAGCGGGGTTTAACAGGTTTGAATTCAGAGTTTTTTCTCCTAGACTGGTTGTCTAACCAAGGTTAAAGAGCCCAGTCCGCCCTACTATTTACTTATAGTTGGAGAGAGAATAGTTGGATTCATACCTTTCCCAAGGGTATTAGCACGATGTGAAATATAAACAGCCTCGTCTAGGATTTGAACACGGATCGACGAGTCCATTTCCTACGACTCTAATCATTATACCACTTATATAAAGGGTATATAAGGAACAAAGAGATAAAACAATAAAAAGACTCAAACGTTCTGAGATTTTCTTATTTTTCTCAATAATCATACAATGGGTTGCAAAAAAAGTTTTTTTTAAATAAATAAATAGAATAAAAGGCAATGCTTATTCAATTTCTGTTGTTCAGTTGAAAAACTAGCGAGCGATAAGTATAAATTAAGAGAAGTAAAATATGAATAATTACTTTGTTTAGTTTAGTTTAGTTTGATAGTGCGCTACATGGTGTTTAGATAGAAGATTGTGTTGCGTCAACCTTCCAAATGAAAATATTCTGTTTGCCTTGAAAATTATTTTACATAAACTCAAACATGGACTACGAGCACTGGCATGAAATACGTAACTGTCACAGTCTCAGATTAGGTACATACATTAGCCTTGGGGTCTGGAATGAAAGATCCAGTATGACACGCCAACGATGTTCTGGATCAGGGATCACCAAGCTTTTTCCAAGGTGGGCCGGATAATTGAAAAAATAACGTGCGCGCGTCACATTATTATTGTGTTTAATACTTGCTAGCAAGAACGAAAGCTCTGAGAAAAAAGATGTAAAACAAAATTTTCCATGTTATTTTCATGGACGAGTGGCATAAGATGCACAAAAACAAATTTAACCAAAATATTTATTTTGAAAACATTATTTTGATAATGTTTTCAAAATAAATATTTTATATACAGAAAATATTTTTAAATATGAATATTTTTATAAACACAAACAAACAAATTCAAGTACCGTCGACAGGTCTGATAAAATGCCTTCGGGGGCCAGATTTTGGTGACCCCTGTTCAAAATCATAGGACCAACCGAAAACCAAATGTATTTTCAGGGATATATTTTCATGGCCCGATTATGAAAATAAGAAAATCCGACATTTTGAAACCTAATCCAAATTTACTCCACTTGATTTTACACTCATTTTCCAACGGCTTCAGAATTTTAAAGGATATATCTTTTTTGTCATGACAATAATAACTACGTGTTTTAAAAATATGGAGACATCTCCACACTTCATGGCAAGCCTCTGAAATATTAAGTGAACCAGTTCACATACCTAGTTAGCAATATCTCATCTACAGAAATCAATGTTAATATACGCGTAGACTGTTATAGACATATTATCGGTCATATGAAAATCTTATTTCTGATAAGATAAAGCGTGAATTCTTCCAAGCTGTAGTCGTGACAGTACTGCTGTATGGCTGCACCACTTGGACTTTAACGAAACGCTTAGAGAAAAAGCTAGATAATAGCTACACAAGGATGTTGCATGAAGCAGCTCCCCACAAAAAAGCAGCTGTACGGCCACTTAACTCCTATCACAGAAGGCACACAGTTAAGACGAATAAGATATGCTGGACACTTTTGGGTAAGCAAGGACGAACTCATAAGTGACGTCCTCCGGTGGGCATTTACTTACATTTAGCTAATTGTTTTAAGAATAGTTACTTAAATCTATAATTGTTTACTAAGGATTATTATTAGTTACTTAAAACCATATAACTGTTTGCAAAAAATGACTATTATTAGCTAAAGATAATTACTTGAAACCATATGTATAAATTATTAGTATTGCATAGGAATACTTGAAACCATGCAATTGTGTGCAAATGATTTATATGAAACAACTACACACAAAATGTAAATATATATATTCACCAATCCTGAGTTTTCCTTCTCCTAGACCGGTTGCGTAACCAAGGTTAAAGAGTCCAGTTTGCCCTACTATTTTTACCCATAGCTGGATGGAGAGTAGGATTCATACCTTTCCCAAGGGTATTAGCGCTAAGTGAAATGCAATTACCACGTCCGGGATTTGAACTCGGGGCGACGAGTCCATTTCCAATGACTTTAACCATTACATCACGCGCTTCCTACAAAATGTAAGTATAAACATACAATGAACACGATTCCGTAATCCCAAAGAATAAAATAAACTAGATGGATTGGCGTGCCGTTAAAATATAATTACATATAAATCTCTGAGTTTAACTCTCTGAAGAAAATCTTCCCTGTTATTGAAACTTTTAGTCACACCAGTAAAAGCCAACTGTATGAATATCAAATCAAATTGGATGCTGCACAGTAAGTGAGCTTTGTAGAGAAATCAATTAACGCATCGTTGTTGGGACTTCCGGTGATCAAAAGCCACTAGGTCAGCAAAACAGAAAAAAAATAACAAACAATTTGCGATTTTTATGATTTTCCATTTTCAACTTACAATGCATTGTATTATTTAAAAGAATGTCTGTGATGTTCCTTTGTGATAGAATTTCTTGAAGTAATATTGGAGAAAACCATTCGTGGAACTGTAGCGCCTAATGGTTGGGTCGTCGATGAAACAAAATCAATTACAAAAATACTTAATATTTTTCTTTTTCTTTTTTTTTTTTTTTTTTTTTTTTTTTGTTTATCAGCAAATATTAAAACAGGCGAAGTGTAATAGTTGTACGTTTAGCTCAATCATAAAAAGTAAGTAATAGCATAGTAAAGGGTAGTTTCTTCTATTTTTGTCGTACTTTATATATACTAGCAAATATATGCACCCTCCGGTGCAAGTATTTAAGTTTTAATGTAATAAAATATTGTATTAAATTAGAAAGGCTAATGAAACTAAATAAGAATACGGATAAAAGATTTGAAACAGAGGGAGTATAATAAAAGATTTGAAACAGAGGGAGCATAATAAAAAATGGAACAACTGAAACTTACTCTTCCCATCACTTCGTCTTTCATTGTTATTTTTTTCTAATTTAAGTATTTAGTTATAAGAGGAAGTAAAGAATAAATGATAGTTATTTTATCTTGTTAATGGATTTCATTTGAGATTCATTGAAGAGATTTTTGCTTATATTCATTAAAAATAAAACCAACAGTTAGAAATCAATAATACTAGCACATATTTATTAAATTCGATTTTTTAATATTAATATGCAAATTAGCCTTCCCGTTCATACTGTAAACCGCTATTTTGTTGTATATATAAATTAATTGCATGTTGTCAGTATGGAGACATAGTTAACAGTATTAATAATGTAAGACAATTTTATTAATAATTGAGGTTTAGATAAAAATAAAAATCTTGGAGAATGTTGATGTCAATAACTAAGAGAATTGTGACTTGAGTAGGAATATAGTTTCGGTTACAGACAGAAAAACACACAATCTCCATAATATATATATATATATATATATATATATATATATATATATATAATTTAGTATACCAAACTTGTTGGTAATCCTCGCGGTGAGAAAAAAAAACAGCAAATAGTTTGATTGTAAAAATATACTACCAAACATCAACCGGGAAGAAAAAAATGTTTGTAAAAAAAGAAAAGACCAAGATAATCGTACCAACAAAAAATAATCTATTAGCAGTCAGATCTTAGCCCTGAAGAGCATTAAGCGAAACTTTTAGTAGGTTCGTCTGACTCATTAGATTTATCTTTATATATATATATATATATATATATATATATATATTATCATAAAGGTACACGGTAATAATTAGAAAGGTAATTTATGATAATAAATTTGCTCTACTCACGTATTAAGCACTTTATATTTGTTATATCGCTGTCGTATCATTGTGAAACTTGCATCAACTAACCATTGTGACCATTTTCACTAGTAAGTCACTTTTTCCACAAATATAATATATATATATATATATATATATATATATTATATCTTATTATAATGGAGATTGTGTGTTTTTCTGTCTGTAACCGAAACTATATTACTAATTGAGTCACAATTACATAGTTATTACATCACATTTTTCCATGATTTTATTTATATTTAATTTGAACCTCAATTATTAATAAAATTTCTTCACCCTTTTAATAGTGTTGTCCATATCTACATACAAATAACATGCAATTGTATTTATATATACACAAAATAGCGGTTTTGCAGTGTGAACGGGAAGGCTAATTTGCATATTGATATTAAAAATGTGATTTAATAAATACGTGCTTAGTATTATTGATTTCTAACTGTTTGGTTTTATTTTAATGAATATAAGCAAAAATCTCTTCCATGAATCTTAAATGAAATCCATTAACAAGAAAAAATAACTTTCATTTTATTCTTTATTTCCTAATTTAACTAAAAGTTAAATAAGTAAAATTCAGCAATGAAAGACAGGAGTGATGGAAGAGTAAGTTTCATTTCTATTTTTCTATTATACCCCCCACTCTGTTACATATATTTTTGTCTGCCTCTAATTTAATACGATATTTCATTACATTAAAACTTAATACTTGCACCCGGAGGGTGCATATATTTGCTAGTATATATATATATATATATATATATTATATATATATATATATATATATAATATATATGGCAGGTACTGTTAACCTGGACAAACATCTCCTGTTTCATGAGTTTTCTCGATCCTTTCCTGGCCATTTTTTAAATCAGGATGGAATTTGTTGATGCACCAAAATTTTCTTCCTGGGTACTTTGGGCACTGTCCACCAATTCGTCTCATCCTAATCCTCACATCTCTTTATATATATATTTTTTTAGAATTCGCTCTCCTACTTACTCCTACTGCCGTTATTTGTTCATTCAACCATGTTTCTGTATTTAAATAAAACTCGCAACCAACACTCAATTACACGTACCCCTGGAAATGGCATTTCGTAGTACGACTATTACGCTTCCCGATCATTCTGGTGTGGTATCTGTTACACTTTCTGACCGGGAAACATACATAATGATATTAAGCGGGAAGGAATTGGGGACCATATGACCTTTAGGCACCCCTTTTTGATCTCGATTAAGAAAGGACATGTTTTTCATTTACACCGTCAATATACGGTTGTTTTAACAGACGATTTTTAGATTTTTTTTAAATTATTAAACTAACCCCCTAACCCTAAACCCCTAACCCTAATCTTTAACAAACAACCGGATATTGACGGTGTAAATCAAAAACATATCCTTTCTTAATCGAGATCAAAAGGGTGCCTAAAGGTAATATGGTCCCGGAATTGGTAAGAACGAAAAGTGAAAGAAGAAGAAGAGAGGGGTGTGAAAGAGAAAGGGTGGAGATAGAAAAGTTTAAAAAAGCAGGAAGAAATCAAAATGGAAAGAAAAAATAAAAATATACATAGGAGAACGAAGGGGTTGAAGAAATGGAGACGAAATAAATATATTAAGAGACAAATTATTGACTGATTATCGAAATACAATGAACCGAAGACATTTCAGGTCGGGATTAAAAAGTTGCAATGCATTATAATTCTTTATGGTGAGATAGACTAAAAGTTGATATATCAGAGAGAATGTAGTAGAAAAATATTTGAGTATACTTTATGTTTAATTCTTTATTATTGATGCAATAGAATATTTCTGCGAACTCCTGGCGAACTTTGTTGAATATCTATATCTGTGCGTATACAAGGATGCTGCTGGCTGTCTTGAACAAATTCTGGAAGCATCACCCCAACAAAAAAAGCAACTGTACAGCCACTTGCCTCCTTATCACACTAAAACCATCCAAGTTATATGAATAATACATGCTGATACAACTGCTAGAGAAGCAATGACGAACTCATAAGTGACGTTCTCCTGTTGGAAACCTACGCATGGATACACTAATGCCGCCCGATAGGCAAAAACTTACATTGATCAGCTCTGTACGGATACTAGATGCCGTGTGTAGGATTTGTCAGGAGGCGATGGCTTATAAGTATGTGTGGTGAGAGAGTGTCATGGGAATCCGTGCTGTCAGTTCGACCAGCTGCTGCTGCGGTTGCGGCTGCTGCTGCTGCTGCTGCTGCTGATGATGATGATGATGATGATGATGATGATGATGCGTACGTATATGTGTCCACGATCGCCTGTAGCCGTTGTTAATGCTCAGATTAATAGCCAGGATTTCGAATGCTGATTTTCAAGGCTTGTTGACTCTCAATTGGAAAATTGCCACAGCCTGTAGTTTTACCATTTGACCTTGTGTCCAACTTCGTAAACCATTTTACATAACACGGGCGTGTGTTCCCTTCATTGTGTCCATATCAGTAAAGTTCATTTTTTTATTTTATTTACAGCTTGTTCCTGGCTCAGACACAGCCCTGTGCGTAAACCATTGCAATTCGCACATCAGAGATTAACGTCTCAAAAAGTGTGACTCTTTTTTTTTCTGCAGATGTACGTGTTTGGGGCATTTTTTTCTTTCTGTTCAGAGTTTCTTTTTTTTTTTTTCTCCAAGGCAAACCATTCCAACCGAATACAATCTTTGCTTTTGACTAAACTGAAACATTTTGGTCAGATTTCAAATGCTGAAACCAAACACCCAACGGCAGTATCCTATGATCCGACATGTAAGTAGTTCGGAGACAACAACTCAAAATACATGAATAGGGCGTTAATTAAGCAACTATAAATCTTCGATATTGTTTCATTTTATAAATCGTGGATAGAAATAGTCGGTTAATGAAATATATGTTCTTAATACATTGTTTTTTGGTCAATAGTTAACACTGCGGATAGGTATTATAAATCGAGAATTTATATCAAAAGATTGTTTATGGCAGTACTAAGTCTGGTAGAAGCTCATGTTTACAGAGCTTTCATTAGAGAAATCATGCTCACCTATGTTTAACAAAATCCAACACTAAGTTAATTCATTTTCAACCAAGTCGTGCTGATAGCATAGATTCCGCTTGACCCCGCTCTCGCCATTTCGTCCCTAATCGGCCATCACTTTTATTAGCAAGTCCCCTGAGGAAATTCTCATACATAGCCGATGAATGTAAGGCTTTGGAGGTCAAAAAGGGGTTTTATTTACATAAAATTGATATGTTATATAACTGTTTAACCGGTTTAAGAGTTTTCATCGAGTAGTGGATGCTGTTGGTTTGGTTGGTTGGTTGGTTAGTTGGTTGGTTAGATTTCACGGTATGTCAACACTAGGGTCATTTTATACGAAGACATTTTGTTTTATCCATTCTTTTAGGTACTCAAAATTTTTTTAACTCATTTTTTAAATACATTTTTAAACTTATTTTATTTTATCAGCCCATAGATAGGATCCTAACAATCGCTTCCATTCCGGATCAGAATGGACCTGGGAGTAATTTTGATGAAGAGGGATCTCCACATTCCACAGAGCTCCAGAATTAGAACTAGATACAGTTTAACGTGAAACACAAGACCCTCAGCCACTGCTTTCTAGTAATATATATGATAAGGGTTGGGAGTTTGCCATAAGAGCAATATTGGTCGGAACAATCATATTGGTGCTCGAGCTTGCGTGACCATGCAATTGATCGGGAAGGGGGCCTGATTTTTTATCTGACCGCCCGTCTAGCGCAAGTAAGGGCCACATACGGACAACAGGAGGCCCCATCGGGATGATTTTATCCCTCTTTAAAGGTGCAGCTCATCTGACAGGGCGCTCGAGTAATAGAAGAGAAGTGGAAATACCAAGCGATCAGAAAGTTTGTATCAAATGAAAATTAAAAAAGAAAAAGAAAACTCTTTAATCCATCGATTATTGATCTGTTAATGAAAATGTCGTATTTCGATTGTGGTCAAATAAATCAAAGAATCACTTGAGCCGCCGTAACATCAAATCCTGACCAACAGACAAATTAATAAAGTAAATGAAAAAGATCACATCAACGTAAATCTAATAAATCAATGTAAGATCAAAATGAAAAGAACAAAAAGTTCATACACTCTAAGACTGCCCCCCCCCCAAATAAATAAATAAATAAATGAACGGAAAAAAAAGATTCGATGTAATTTCTGAATGTGATGTCACCATCAGAAGACAACAATTGAGTTTTTCAGAGGAATTCGTTTATCAAAGGTTTAGATGTCGTCAGGAACAGAAATGAATTTCTGTTTGACAGAGAAAACTGATATAAAAATGTCCAGAGAAAAAGATTAGATAGAAAAAAATAACTGAAGGTTTACCGTGTGATGCACTTGTGAGAAAGTCAAGAAATGCTACGAGAATATAATGATCAAAAATAACTGAAAAGATGAGTTTGTATATGTCACCGAATAAGATACAATAGTAGCTTGACTTACGAGGTTCCCAGCTTAAGAGTTTTCCGAGTTACGAGCTGTCACTCATTCGATTGTTTGTTTTGTGATGAGACCTAAAATTTGAGACACGGGCGAGCTTCAAATACGCTTATCTTAATAATTTCAAACTAAAAACATTTAAGTTTCCAGATTTATTACATCAAAGAAATATTATTTATAAAAAAATTAAAAATGAAAGAAATTATCGCACATAATTCATTACATACAATTTTATTATGCTTTTATACAATACGGTGGAATTTTTTTTCTTATATAAGATAAGAAAAATACCAACTATATATATGGAGATTGTGTGTTTGTCTGTCTGTAGCGAAACTCTATCACTATTCAAGTCACAGTTCTTAGTTATTTAGGTCACATTCTCCATGATTTTATTTTTTTATTTAAACATCAATTATTGATAAAATTGTTTCACATTATTAATTTACTGTTTACTTTAATTTGAATACTAATAACATGCAATTTATTTATTTATACAAAAAATAGCGGTTTACAGTCAGAATGGGGAGGCTAATTTGCATATTAATATTAAAAATTTGATTTTGATAAATATTTGCTTGGTATTATTGATTTCTAATTGTTTTGTTTTATCTTAATATATAATTAATTATCGGGGATAAATCTTAAAAGAAACCCATTAACAAGAGAAAAATAACTGTAATTTCATTCTTTACTTCCTAATTTAACTAAATAGTTAAATTAGGAAAATTTAACAATGAAAGACGGGAGTGAGGAAAAATGATGAAAGAGTTAGTTTCAAAGTTGTTCTATTTTTATTATACCCCCTCTGTTTCAAATCTTTTTATCTTCATTCTTATTTAGTTTCATTAGCCTTTCTAATTTGATATATTTTATTACATCAAAACTTAAATACTTGCACCCAGAGGTTGCATATCTTTGCTAGTTTAAATAACATTAAGAAAAACGAGGGAGGTTTTTTGGAGGGGGTTGGAACGAATTAAACTCGTAAATCAAGTTATCACTGTATATTAATGTGTGTTTTGGGCTATACCAACTCTAAAGGCCTCTAAAGACTGAATGATTTTAAGAAAGTTATGAAAATCATTACAAAATTAATTGTGGCTTTGTTGTTTTTCATTGATTTCTTTTTTATTTCTTTATAAAGACATAAATTTAGAACAAGTAAAATTAAATTCCGACGTTTTTTTTTTTGTTTTTTTTTAGATAAATAGGAAGCGATAAATAAAATGGATACCCAAATTGAATGCTATGTTTAATTTTTGGTAATGTATTTCGATCCAACGGCAGAGTGATCAAATAATTTTAGAGTACGATCCATATAGACATTTTTGTCTTTTAAAATCTCAGCTTTTTCTTTTCTTTCCATTTTTGACGTGCATTTTCTCTTCTCTTTTTCCACTTTTTTGTGTCGTCATATATATAGATAGATAACTCATTAAGGTTTTAGCGCTTCTCGCTAACAAATGTATGAGACACGAACTGCAAAGTATTTATCCTTTAAAGATATTTAGTTGGCATCGTGTCCAATAATTTTTGCAATGTGTAGAACGGAAGATTTGCACAAACGAATTATGCGTTTAATATTTTAAAGATTCGTTGCATAGACATGATCCTATTCACTCGGTCACCAAGATTGTTTTCCCAGTGGTACGATGATATATTTACAATCGACTGTTACAAAAATTGTCAGAAAGAAGATTCCGATCCGCCTTAGGGGCTCCATTCCTGTTTGAAATCAGAATTGATTATTTCCAAAAGGTTGTTCAACCTAAAAGAGAGGACCCGGTTTGCCCTACGCTTTATTCGTAGATGAGTGTCACCATCTCGGCTGGGGTTGTCGAATACGCTAACTGCACCTCTGAAGAGAGTAAAATCCCCTAAATGTTGACCTGTTGGTCATGGGTGGAGAACTATGATGCTTTGTGACGGAATCCTGGTGGCTGAGCAGTCCCATGTCATGTTTGGGCTAGACGGGCGGCCAGAGAGAGACCCCTCTGATCATTCGGCTGGTCTATCAAGCTTAGCACTTATATGATAGTCCTGAATATTGGCATTATGGCAAAACCCAAACCCCTTTTGATCATATATGTCACAAGAATGTGGTGGCTGATGCTCTTACCGTCCATGGATATGACGTTAAACTGCATCTAGTGCTGAAGTTCCGAATTCTGGAGCTCTGGGAGTGTGGAGTACCCTTTCATCCCCATTGCTCCCAGATCCACTCTGACCCAGAGTGGTAGTACGTATTTGGGTCACCTCTATGGATTTAAATATATAAAAAAAGGAGTTGTTTCTTTTTAATTTAAGTTTTTTTTTTTAATTGAAATACCCATCAAAAATGAAATAAAATAAAAACCTCTTCAGCATGCAATAATCCAAGGGTTGACAAGTAAAATCTAACAAACCAATCAACCAACCATAGCTGGGGAAAGTGGATTCATGCCTTTTCCAAGGGCATTTGTACCAAGGTGAGCACGAGAAGTTTCAGCTGAAACCGTCAATACCCTTCTAGTAAATATACTATTTAACAAAAAATGCTCAGAACAAATATTCCTTTTGTTTTGTTTTGTCTTTTTTTTTTTCTTTTGTTTTGTTTTTTGTTTTTTGGGGGGTTTTGTGGGGTATTATTATTAAGAGATATTGGTTCGTTTGTTACTTTATTTTACGGTATATCAACTCTTTTCGGGTTATTTAATACTGAATCAAGTCATTTTGATAAACAAATGACCCAAGTTGCTTACAGTACCTACTATTCTTTAAGTGGTCATCCAATTAAATATTGAACAGGTTCATTACTGCTTAACTTCGGTGATCTTTTGCGAGAACCCGGTGCTTTCAGCATGACTTGACCGTAATGAATGATAAAGAGAGAGAAAGAGAGAAAAAGAAAAGAAAGAGAAATGAGAAAGAGTGTGCATTTAAGGTTAATTAATATTCTTTCATATGACCAGGGGTTTAACAAGATTGTTCCATGAACCAACACACAATGTACTATGTCTAATTTTCATGAGTGCTCCATAGTTGCAGCCTGTGTCAAATTAAGCAAATTTTAGTTAATGTTTATCTAACGTTAATGGTTAACATATCCTTTGATCAATCTACGGCAAACGTATGCGTGCGCATGCACTGAGAAGGGAGTTTTTGTTTTTGAAGAACCAACATGCGGAAAGGAATTTGCTGCAATGTATGCAAAGCTAAGAGGCTTTTGAAGATGGATTTTACAAAACAATGGAAAAAAATCAGGTTTGGGTAACTTTTATTTTGCTCGAGGATTCCTGTTGAACGAAGTGATGTATGAAGAATGGGCTCAATGAAAATGCAGTGGAGGAGGTAGGGGAGATGAAGAAAACAGCTACAATGTCGGCTTTTTTGCATGTGCTGATTTTAAAATGTTTTTGTTTCCCTTTTATCTCTTTTTCTTCCTTTGTATCTTTCAACCCATCCGATTTGATTCCTTAGCTACTTTACTAACCAATCTAGATTGAAACATGCAGATCATATTTATGCCAATGTAATTGTAACTATATGAAAATATGCATATTCATACATCTATTTTTTACATTATTTATCGATCATAACCTATATATATATATATATATATAATATATATATATAATATATAATATATATATATATTGATAATACAATTTGCTATATTCATAAGTAAATAGTGATCAAGATCATTAATAGAGTATGTATACCTAAGGTAGGTTAGAGTAACTATAAAATCACGTCTTGGTTTGAAAATCACCTAGGCGAGAAACTGACGGTTACCAAGCGCCGTTGGCTTTATATATTTGCTGCACTAATATTTTATATATATATATATATATATATATATATATATATATATATATAGGGTATTCAGAAGAAATTTGACAGTTCCATAAGGAAAAAGAAAAAGTACTTGGTAACTACAAAATTTAATGGATTGTAAAGAAATTCAACAGACACGGACATTATACTACTGTGGACAAATATCACTCAAAATAAGCACCATTAGCGTCGATCACAGCCTCAATCCTGCTCTGGAACCTGAAGCAAGCTGATGTTACAGTTTCCCTGAGAAGGGTCTCAAAAACTACCTTAATTCTGTCAATTAACTAGGCTTTTGTAGTGCTGCAGGGCGATTGGGTGTCTTTATCAACAGCGCCACATACATAATAATCCATGTGGATAAGATCTGGGGTGTTCGGAGGCCAAACATTGGGACTGGTTTGTAGTCCTAAAAAATTCCCCGACAACCATTTTTTACTTTCCCCAGAGGTGTGACAGGGGGTCGAATCCTGCTACCATACATATGGCCTACTACCATTGGCCACCCTTGTTATCCAGAGCTTGACTACAATGTTTAGCAACTCCACGTAGGCATCTGAGGGTCCTCCAACCCTTTTTTCTGCAGATTTTCGAGGAATTCTGCTGTAGGAACGCAATCTGGTCGTCTGTTCTGTTGCTTTCTTCTAGCCACATCCTCGTAGTCTCCATTGCAATTCTCCAGTTCATACCTGATTGTTTTTTACAGTGTTCAGGGAGTATTGAGCTGCAACCATAATCTCCTTTTTTGATGGCCGGTGCAGATCATCATGATACAAGTTCTTCTCTTCCATGAATCAGGTGGGTTTCCAGTCATCCATTCTATCTGTCATCACGTATATGAATGGAAAAAGGGTCCGAGCTTTTAAATGATGCGTAGTGTGCGTCAGTACCTCCCACCTACGGAGAAAAAACCAGAATATAAATATGTCAAATGTATTCCGAACACCTATAATATATATTTGTGAGAGAGAGAGGGGGGAGAGAGAGTAATTAACATAAATGTTTATACATATCATATATTTATTGACATTTAACCAGCGTAAGTATTTATAAATATTACATATTCAATACATGTATTTAGCCCACAGAAAGATTTATATTAAACTAATAGTAATACTTACCAAATTTTCATACTGATTTAAACATTGTCACTGATATTCATAAAGTTAAATAGTACGACTTAGTATGAACAAATTAAACCAAAACAAAAATGTCGATGTAAATCTGTAAAAGTACTATTAATGCAAATATTTCTCTACAGAACTCCTCAATTTTTTTCCCAGAAGAATATCAATTTCTTAAGATATTCATAATATAAAGGATGTAATTGGTAAGTCTTTTTATGTGAGTTTATCTTTTAGGACAATTAAAGTTTGCTACAATATCTTCTGTGTAAATTGTTAATTGACAAGTGATATAAAACTTCTGAAAAGAAAAATAACGAATGAGTTGTTTTATTAAAATATTATTTACATTTAATTAAACATTATTAACAAGGTTTATATGTAACTCTTCTATCTGGAGATGTAAAATAATTACACAGCATTCATTTGGGAGTAAAATGAGGAAATTAATCTCACAGTATGTGGGGAAATGTAGACAAACACGAGATGTTACACTGGATGGAAGTTTATTATTGGTCGTAGTGTTGACGTTCAAACGTTTAGGTTTATATAGAAACCTTCTTTAGGACAATATGAAACAAGTAAAGGAAAAAAAGAAGATTTTGTTTTTAAAAACATGGTGGATGTTTTTGAATGAGTCTCAAAAACATTTTTCCACGTAGCATTCATTATAACTTCGAATAAAAAATCTAGAAATGCAACCAAAAACGTGTTTAGTTTATGAATGCAGAATTTTGAAATGTTTTCGACAAATCATACTTAAAATTTGATTAACATTTAAAATTTTCATTTTTAACTTTTTTTCTTAATTTTGCTATATAGATGGTAGCCCAAATTATGAATAACAAAGAAATGAAAAACAAATCTTTGTTAATTTTACAGTTTACTTTTATCGGCGAATCTAACAAAAATAAAGTAAATGTTAAATGAAGATGATATAATATAATTATTTGTTTCTTTTTCATTTTATTTTGATCAGTGTAAATTTAATAAACTGATTAAACTGTTTTAACAGAAAAATGTCTCGGAATTTATTCTCCAAACTGCGTAAATCATTTTGTTCAAATTGCCACAGAATTTATATAAAAATTCAAAATTTCATGTTGTTTGCGTAATTTGTACATAACTCTTCGGATGAAAATATTTCAGGGTCTTATATTACTTTAAAGAGAAAATCACGAAGGGAGTAGTGAATAATAATAATGAATATGAATTAATTTTGATTGGAATTTGTCTTTCAATAAAGATATGATAAAAACAAATAAGCAAATTAAATGGGGTTAAAGTTCTTGGAAGTTACGTATTTTTAAGGTCAAATACTTTATACTAGTTGACAGAGTAGCTGAACAGTGAGAGAGTCTATCCCCTTTTCGTTAGTGCTAGACCAGAGAGATTATTTTTCTGAGGTGGAACGCCACATTTACCGCACATGTCAGATTAGCCCAACTGAGCAACTCATGCGACTGAGCTAAACCGACCCTTTCTTAATGCTAACTGATAAATATATTTAGTAAATAGTTAAGTAAAATAGATTTCCTATTACATCTGTTAAATAAAGCATTGCTTTTGAAAATGATTTTCGTTTACTCTGAATAATTTTATTTTTCTTCAGTGGAGTGGAAGGGGAAGGAGGGGTTTTAAAGTAGGGTTGACTAACAAGAAAAGAGTTTAAATTCAGAATTTTCCTTCTCCTAAACCGGTGGCCATTCCAAAGTTATGAATCTGTCTGTCCTACTATGTACCCATAGCTAGAGGGAGAATAGTTGGTATCAATCATAGTGATGACTTGAATTTCTGCAATAATGTCCAGAGCTCTGCGGAGGTGATTGATTAATCATATTCTAATGCCGCCCCACGCTGCAATAGGTTATGCATTTTTGTCCAGTTTCTGTTTTGGCTTTTCTTTTTGCGCGTTTGTATTCAGATGCAGTTCTGTGGTGTTGATCGACAGTCTCTTTTCGTTAGACAACACCAAAAGGACTGATATTGTGCCAGATCTTCCCAAGATATGACAGCATATCAAGAAGTGTGAAGGTGATCTTAAGGTTGTCGCTGAAGTGGAGCTTTGGTCGTATGGCAGTACGTCTGTCATCTGCCATTAGGAATTATGAGAATAAAGCCGTCTTCCTTGGTTACGTACCTTTCAAATCCTGGCCAATTACTTAAAGTTTAATTGATATAATTAGTTTCATTTCTGGGAGTGGGAAGAGATAACCCTAACAATTCCAGAAAGTTTGG
>CM042138.1:54311795-54329295 GCA_023376005.1 Doryteuthis pealeii
AAGAGAGTATGCTCATCAACGTAAATCGATTTTGGATGTTCATGCTGACATGAATTTAAGTTTTTCGGTCATATGCACAAAACATTTCTTTTTTTAAAATAAACGTTTCAAAAACCCTCACGCTGTTTAGGATTAGCTTAAAAAAGAATTTTTGAATGTAACAAAAACATTTCCCAAAATAAACGAATATTGTAATATAAGGATTATCATCGGATCTCTTTTTAATTTCATAAAATTTTTAGTCTAATTATTTCCTCTTACAATCTCCTCTTTCTGCCTTCCCTCTTTCTCTCTCACTTGCTGGTGTTCTAATCTTTTAGTACTTCTGCTAGTTCTAATATATATATATATATATTATATATATATAAATATATATTAACAGATTGTGTACCAGAATATGTTTTAATCTGTTAATATGTGTCTTGCTTCTGTCTGATTTCATTAGGCAGGCAGTTTTTCCTCTTGATAAATTCAAGACTTGAAATAAGATACACTTAAAGTAAAAAAGATAGCTTACTTCTGCACCAAAACACACACATAAGAGAGAGAGGAGTAGAGAAGAGAGAGAGAGAGAGAGAGAGAGAGAGAAGAGAAGAAGTATCGCCCATAAAAAGTACTCTTCAAAATTCTTCTCAACCAAATATAACAAGGCTTTATCATTTCTACGGAAACTGATATAATAGATATTATTCATTCAAACTCTACAACACAGAAACTCCGTAATAAAAGGGATACCTAGCAATTAAAAAATAAGTACACTTTATATATTCATTCAATTTTATTTTAGGTTAAATAGTACCACAACTGGTCTTCTACAAGGATAACTTTGACAGTACTTCACGAAAGGTTGGTATTCCATTAATCTAAGAAAAATAAACTCTCTCTCTCTTCTCTCTCTCTCTCTCTCTCTCTCTCTCTCTCTTCTCTCTCTCTCTCTACTATATATATAGTGTGAACAAAAATTATTATTAAGACAATCAGGAATATTTCTTGTATGTTGTTTAATCTCAACTTAGTTTCGACCTTCGGTCATCTTCAGGAGAAATTTCTTATTTGAAGAAATTGTTGATACATTATTAGAAAGGGAGCATTATAGAAGAGTTATAAAAGTCAAGTGTTATAGTGGGTTTAAATCATGCTGTTAAATCGGGTAGGCGAGTGTGTTTGATGAGCATGTCATTTGTTCCGTGAAGAACCTCTATGAGGTAGTTTGTTTTTTAGATGCTCTTATATATGTGAGGGAGGGGTTCATTGAGGCGTTGTGTGTATGACTGTATGTGTATACATATATATGTATGTGTGTGTTTATATATACTGTGTGGGTGTGAGCGCGTGTCTGTATCACGGTACTGTGCGTGTGACTTCTAGATTTTTAATTGGGTCAGGAGTGGCTTGTTTTGATGTTTGATGTGTGGTGGTCAGTGTTGTTTATTTTGGTGACCTCGGCCACCCTCGTAGGTGTAGACAGGTTTATTATCCACTATTAAAGAGGACCTGTTTTTTTATTTAAAGCCGTATGGATGAAAGCTTTTTAATATTTGTATCCATCTGTATCGTGTTCTCTATTACCGTTTTTGGTGTCAGTGTTTGTTAGAATTCTTTCAAATGAGCGTAACTTGGCGTCTCTATTAAAATCGTGATCCTCCAGTCGGAAGTGTTGCTCTATTGGAATGAGCTTATTATAGTCTGTATTTTTTATTCTGTGTCTGTAGTTGTTAAGTCTAAAGTAAAAATTCCCATTCAGATTTCCCGACGTATTGTCTTTGGCATTTAGTACAATCTAGAAGGTAAATCACGTTTTGCTTTTGCAGTTTGATTCATGGTAGATTTTAAAGTTTGTTTTGTTGTGGAGCTTGTAAATGTGTCTGTTGTGTTTATTTGTTTGCAGCATAGGTTGTTTTTTGTACTACAGGCCGGCAGAATTTTTGTGGAGTTTATTATAGGTCTCATGTTGACTACTTTATTGTTTAGTATGTTATATATATATATATATATATATATATATATATGGATGCAGTCCACTACATCCGACACTCCCCTTTACTTGGGCTAAGACTCCGATCGATCAGATAGTCACGTCAAGCCTTGGCCCTTATAAATATTGTTCCTCTATTGTCTAATGCAAAGCCTCAACCCTTTTTATCATATGTGCTAGAAGGCGGTGGCTGAGGATGTTAGTTTCTTGGGTATGATGCTGAACTGCATCTAGTGCTGAAGTTCCAATTCTGCACTTGGGGGAGTGTGGCATTCCCCTTCATTGCAATTACTTCCAGGTTCACTCTGACCCGGAGTGATAGTACCTGTTATGGTATCATCTATAGGTTAAATAGATCAGAAAATGAGTTAAAATGTGTTTTAAAAACAAAATTAAAAAACAAAAAACAAAAACAAAAAACAAGCAACACAACAAGAAGGAATTAAAAAAACGTCATCGGCAATAAAATGCGGTAAAAGTTAACCAACTAAACTTTGGTGGTTCAATCTGGGAATAGATTGAAATCTTTTGGCTTTCGTATTCTAACTCTTTTAAGTAGACAAATTGATTTTTAAGTTGGACAAAGTTTTAGCCCGTTTTTTTTACCATTTGAATTGAAGAATTGATTTTTGCAACAACCTCAATTAATTTAGTCATCCAAATACAAATTGTACGGAAAAATGTTGCAAAAATGCTAAAATTCCCTTAGATTATTGAAATTTCAAGACAGACTAATTTACGTGCTAATTTCCTCTGTTCTCATATCTGATATGTCTGAACCCCTGAAGTTATGTGAATAAGATTTGATTTGGATTTTCAGTTACGAACATTGTATTGAATGATATGATTGTTGAAATTAAAACTTGGAACAAAAGTCTGTTAATTATCCTATGTAATTGAATATTAATATACATTCTGCAGATAATGAATCTTTTATTTAGTAATCGCTGTGAACAATCCGAGTTTAATCGCCATATACAAACACAGTTTACTTTTTATACTTCTAAAATTCTTGATAACCATACATAGAATGTCAAATAAGAAAACACTGTCGTCGGCATCTGTCTAATTTTTGTATTTGCATATTTGCCAACGGGCAATGTGTATGTCTATTTAGATGTATATATAATATATATTTCAGAAATCTTCTGTCGAAGAGAATCGTTATCTCGAAATATTAAGAATAAATCAAAAGTAAACAAGGAACATCATAGTTACCTTATTCTTCTCTACACTTGTATTGTGATAGCCTTCAAAAACCAACCACCAAACGTATATATAATGTTTTAATCTTAGAGAATAAGAAGAAGGTGTGGCATATATGTGTGTGTCTGTTGAAAAAATAGGAAAGATGAGATAGTAGTCCTCAAATCTATAAAAGGATTACAAATTCTTAATCCGAAAACTTTAGAAACAAGTCAATAAAAAAAATCAGAACTTGTAACACACGAGTATCAACAGTTCTTGTAAAATTAGCCTTTTCAATCAGAGTTGAGCGGGAGAAACAAAAGAAAATGTCAGATTTGCCTGAGTCAGCAGTCATCTTATAAATGGCGGCACCAAGAGAATTTGAAAAAACTGAAACGTCGTCATGTAGATTTTCTTTTTCTTAAATATTTGTTAACGTTTTAGACAAAATATATAGAAGTTAGTAAAAAAACAAAACAAAAAAACAAATAAAAAACAAAAAAACAAAAAAACAAACAAAAACAAAAACACGAGGTACAAATAAAAGTCAAAGAAAGAAATGATACGTTTCTCTTCCAATAATACTAAACCCACTGTGTTTAGATGGAAAATACATGTCATTAAAAATGCAATCGCAAGCGAATGATGCCCGATTGAATAACTAGAAACTGTTTGTTGGTTGAATTTTATGGCATGTCAAAACCCTTATTGAGTTATTTTATACCGAAGACGTTTTGTTTTATTCCTTCTTGCTGGGTATTCAATTTTTTCAAACCTTCTTTTTAAATAGGTTTTCTTAAAAAAACTATTTCTGATCTATTTAACTCATAAATGGAACTCTTCAGGTACCATCAATCTGGATCAAAATGGATCTTGGATTAATGGGATGAAGAACTCCCCAGAACTCCAAAACTTGAACTTCAACACTAGATGCAGTTTAACCTCAATCTAGGGGGACGCTAAGACCCTCAGCCATCGCCTTCTAGCACATAATGAAAAAAAGGTTTGGGGTTTGCCCCAAGAGAAATTCGGTCGGGACAATCATACTGTTGTGAGGTTTTAAGGAGTCAAATAGAAAAAAACAACGGTAACGAAAAGTAGAAAAATGTATTAACAGAAAGTAGACAATACAATAGAGAGATGTGGAAATTACGTCCGACGAACAGAGTTGTTGGCACTCAATTGGCTTGCTTAAGCCACAATTATCCGCTGTTTATTTATAGTAAGCTGTTGGCGCATTCCATTAGTCTTATAGGGTGTGTCACCTATAACACATACAGATGATAAGGTTTGATGTAGCCGGCAGATAGATCAAAGGAGGGCTCTCCGACCGCCGTCTAGTCAATTAAGGGCCAAAGTGGTGTGTTGCATGTCAAGAACTGGTCAACTACCAAAGAACTGGAAACTGGATAGACAATAATGAGAAAACCAAACTGGAATGTCTTTTTGGATTTTTGCAAGTCGTTAACATTTAAAATATCTTCCATATAAACGACAGTTCTGACCAAAATGGAGTGTTCACTAGATCCGGGTTTTTATCCATGTGTCCAGTCATTAAAAGGAAGGATTCGAAGAAATGGGGCGATGGGAAGATGGGTGCTTTTCTGCGTGATGTTCATCGTTTACTGTTAATGAAAGCTCATGGTGCTCTGTCCGGGTCGAGGTGGAAAAGTTGGGGGTTTCTGAGGCAAATATCCTGCTTTCTATATTAATTTGAAGTAGGACAGGAAATTGGAATCTATGGTCGGAACAGTTTTGTAATGTTACAAGGCAGCAAAGTTTTTTCAGTCTGACTGTTAGTTAGTTATGGACATAATCAATCCATCAATTCATCCATCTTTCTCTCTTTCCTATGTAAATGTATATACAGAAATGTACACACAGCTGGGTGTGTGTGTGTGTGAGGATAATCAATGTTCGTGTGTGTGTGTGTGTGTGTGTGTGTGTGTGTGTGTGTGCGTGTGTGTGTGCGTGCGTGTCATGTGTGTGTGTGTGCATTTTGTGTTTGTTCCAATTATATTTGTGGTTTGTTTATATATAAGGAAAAATGTGAGAAATGCATGTAAATATACAATTAAGTGCGGTTAATGAATAAAAAATACACACACACACAATCCCACACAACGTGCGTACACCACACACACACACCACGCATGAAGTATACACACACACACACCACGCATGAGTACATACACACACACACACCACACACACACCACTACACACACACAATACACCATATATAATATATATATATATATATATACACATAGAAATAATACGTATATATTACCATTCAAAATATAAATAACTTTGGAATCGTACAAATTGACATAAATTCAATTCAATATATATATATATATATATATATATATATATATATATATATATATATATAAGGGTACCTTGTCAATGGGCGCTTGGTTTCTGACAGTTTCTCGTCTATGGGATTCTTAAAAACCAAGTATAATATATATATATATATATATATATATATATATATATATATATATATTGGGACTTCACAGTCACAGAAAGCAACTGTAACTTCAGGAGCACATATAATTATATAGTCTTCTGAGACTGCAATAGCGATATGTATATATTACATACATACATTATATATATATATATATATATTATATATATATAATATAATATATATTATATCTTTGTTTAGAATATACATTTTTTATGACATATTGTCTCTTTCAGTCCTATTTTTGTTGTAAATATATATACGCGAATCTTTATATGTACGGTTTGAAATTCTCAATTTTTAATTTGAATCCTATCAAAGTACCACTTGATATCAATCCATTTATATATATATATTATATAATATATATATATATATTATATATATATATATATATATATATTGGTTGTAGTTAGAGCCTTCTCAAAGGTCTGGAAAAGAGACTGGAGGAACTGAAGATCAAAAGAAGAATCGAAGCCAACGAGATCATAGGTCTTTTAAAATCAGCTAAAATACTTAGAAGAGTCCTCGAGAATTTCTGTCACTTCAGACGTCAAGCGAAAAATACCATTTTAAAACTAATTAAAAAACCGAGGGGAGTAAATAATCAGTAAGGATTTTTTCTTCTTTTTTCCTCTTTTTAATTTTTTTTATATCTTATTGATATTCTAGTGTATTTGAAGTAAATTTCCCTCCTTTGTTTTTGCCCTGGGGATTATGTCTCATTCGATTAATTAAGTCAGATTGCAAAATCTATTCAACTATAAAACCCAGTTAAATTCATTGGATGGTGTTTGATCTATCAAATTTTCTTTCTTTTTTTCTTCTTTTCTTTCTTTCTTTCTTTCTTTCTTTCTAGCTAGCTATCTAGCTATCTAGCTAGATAAATAGAATAGGGAGATAGCTTCCAAATAAAGTGGGCGTTTCCTACTTGTATCTAACAAGGTAATGTTATGTTTTTACATATAAACAAAATACAGAGAACTGAATGAAAATGCAAAGTTGATAGAAATTAACAAGATTTTATTTAACACAGGGTAGATAAATGCTTGTACCCTAAATGTGAATCAAGAGCTTAACTTGAATGCGACCAGCTATCTCGTATACCAATCCAGGTCTCCCAAGTCGGAAGTCACATTTCCGGTGCTAGCTCCCACAATGCATTAGTCACGAGAAGCAACTATCACCTAATAATCAAGGGTAACAACGCCAGAATTTCGTTAGGATAGATCCTAACAGGTAACCTCTTGGTATTCAAAGCCTCTCGTCGTTAACATTTTGCATAGATAGACAGGATATTTCTCATAGGAAGGTTTGTGCTACACAGTCTTCTTGGTTTTTAATAGCAATCAGACTATTATATTTTACTAATGACCGTTAGATGGCAGTATCATAGAGTTGCCATGGCAAGCATGCCTAGTATAAAACAAAATGTTCCTTAGCCTTTTTCTTCACAGCATAGCATAGAGAAAGGACCAGTCTCGTCACTCTGGGACAGAGACGTCCGTAGCGCATGTATACAAGACTACACTATATAATACACAAGTATCAACCCATAAAATTACTTATATATACATACATACATTAGACACAGGTCTGTCTAATTAATTGCAACGCAACAGCATTAAAGGAACCTTCTCATATATGTAAATCTCTCACAACTTCATGCTTCTTAAAAAAAACTTCATACACACGTACTTCTTTACCTATTTCCATTCCAGTTAGCCCCGGAATAAAATCTGCTGAGTTGTTCGAAATGTTCTTATATTTGAAAAATCTTCTACAAAATATCTAACTATCGTGGATTTTTCCCAACAAGTGGTATTTAGCACATCGATAAGCCACTATATTCTTCTACTAATATTAAAACCGTCACAAATGCATATCGCAACATATTTATCTAAGTTACATTTTGCTTTAAACTAATTAGTCATTCCGTCTTCAACTTCGGACACATCCTCACCAAATTCGTGTCGGATCTTCATTGTGATAAAATCTTTTATAAATAATTTTTTAACCACTTTGCTATTGAACTAAAAATACAGCGACCTCATTGATTAGTTTGGTCAATTGTGATGCGTTTTGGTATGGCTTTTTTACTGAAGCACGTACGGTGAGAGATTTCTTCTCAGCTGGTCAGTGGGCCACGAGTTTATTTAATTGACTGCAAAGGAGATTTCAATTTGTCTAAAAGGTGGTTTATTCCTGCAATGGTGTCGTCTGGCAGACTAGAATCTGGAGACGCGTTGTATTCGGTCGACAGAGAATGAAAGAATAATAGACGCAAGCTTTTTTGTTTTGTTTCAGTTGACGGGTTATCGAACCAGGAACGGGTAGAATTCCGGACGGGAGTAAGAAACCTAAATGATGAAACCAACAGTTTTTCTATATTATTTCTTATTTTAGATAACTTTAGTTTGGTCACGTGACTTTTTGGTAAGGTTTGTTACAATAGAACTTGCCGGACGTAGACGTCCTGTCATCAGAAAATTTGGGTCGGGGTTGGGGATGTGGAGTTTAGGTCGGGGTTAGGGGGGGGAGTTTAAAGAACAACCCTTAATAAATAAAAAGTTAATGGACGGAAAACAAAATGTTAGACAGACTGCAAGAATACGAAAACTATCCCACAACAGACAACACACACACACCACACACACACACACACTATATATAATATATATATATATATATATATATATATAATATATTATATATATCAATGTCAAAAGATACCATGGTTCTGTATCCTGATATTGCCACATGTCTGTTCAAAGTTTTTGGAAAACTGCCAGTTGCCAAGTGCAACAGGTCTCCTGTTTAATAGAAAGGGTGATTAATGTAGCGTCATTCTCATTGTGGGAAGATATATCATGTTTTTAGAATTTGCATTTAAAATCAATACATTTTTGCATGACTTAAACATCAACCTACCGTACAAGAGAAAAGTGCAGAACTATCTTATTAATCAAGCCTCAATTACTATCTGATCTATATATATATATATATATATATATATATAATATTATGAGAGAGAGAGAGAGAGAGAGAGAAGAGAGAGAGAGAGAGGAGAGAGAGAAGAGAGTGAGTGTGTGTGTGTGTTGTGTGTGTGAATTGACTGATCTGATATATCTGCCGGGAAATACAGAGAAGTACGAAAGTATTTTGTGACAGTAGAGAGAGAGAGCATGTCTATTTGAAATCAATTACACTCAACATACTACACACACTTATATTATATATATATATATATATATATATATTATATAGAGAGAGAGAGAGAGAGAGAGGACCTAAATCCGGTAAATGACTTCAGAACATATGAACAGTCGGGAAGGAATAATTAAAGTTTTAGACAAATTTGATACAGTCCATTTCGACAGTTGGGTGAGAATTAATTCATGTAAATGATGCCATATGACTACTGATAAATGAGATAACCTAAAATAGATCGATAGGGATTAGACTGATTTCAATTGGCAGACTGGTAATAAAGTTAAAAACTTTCTCAGATAGACATACAGTGTTAATAGAGGAATAGTCCGATCTCGCACACACACAACACCACACACACAACACACACACACACACGCACAAAAAGAATAAAATAAGAGCATATTTCTGAGCAGATCTTGCAGATATCCTCTCAGACTTCATTTTATTTGCTATTTAAGCGGAGGGAAGAATTTTTTTGCCAAGTCGCATTGCTTTAGTAAGCAGTAACATATTTATAGAAGTTGTTTGGGATTTTTTTTCTAGTAAAGGCCCGGTTTGTTCTCACAGCTAGGTGGTGATTACGACCGGTGTAATAAAAGGCACTAGACCAAAGTCAAGGACTTTCTTTTCTCTTAGACATCTCCAGCCGTCAGAAGTAACACAGAAGTTATGTCTCTTCTCCGTTCTTTGGAACAGGAGCTTCTCTCTCACAAACATTATGCGTACTTGTTTCACCACTGCTTCTTTCATTCTCCGGCCTTCACGAAGAATCACACCGCACCAGTTGCGTCTTTATCTAAGGACAGGGGGTTGGCCTCTCGCAGGGCATTCTGGTGCATAGTTAATCAGGGCCTTATTAATCAGTAAGTGATTTTTATTCTTTGTTCCAGTAGCCTCAGGAACTATCTGCATGAACCTCTTTTTCTATTGGAACATTTATTCTATACACATGAATTCTTCTAATCCTATCTTTGTATTGTTCATGTTAGAGTAAAGTCTATTTTTATCACTTTCGTCGATATTTGTTATTTGGACTCATAATTAAAGTTTTATGGTTATGCAATCATCAGATGGAGTCAAATGGTTGAGATTCTTAAAAACCGTAATCAAATGGTTGAGATTTTTTAAGAAAATGAATGAGATTTTTAAAAACCAGTAGTTTTTTTTAAAGCGTTTAATATAAACGTGAAGCGTTTTCATGCGATGGGATTATATAAAGCTAAAAAATGTTTTTTTAAACTGTGGCTTGTTTTTAGCGTTTATGTGACGTGGATCATGTTCACGTGATGTATGTTATGACGTTAAATTTGCGTTTTAAAATGATAATAAACAACTTGCTTTGGATTTTTGGGATGCCGCGGTGTTCAGATGAAAATTTTTTTTTTAATAAAAGGAAGTGCGAAAATTGGGATCAATTAGGTCAGGTGGTAAGTACAAGTAAAAATTTGTTCAAATGCTACCATTTCAAAACGAGTTCACTTCTTCTTATTAACAAGTTTTTTGTTTGTATTTGTAGCATACACAACTTTTTCTTCTAAGCAGAGATCACATTTAGCGGAACGTCCGCCTTTGTATGCCTTGGCTATTTTATTATTAATTACGCGCATTTTTTATAGTTGTTCTGCCAGGTTTTTTCTTTGATTTGCCATATATATTTGGATAAGGTGGTACTGTTTTTCATATTTTTTTTAAAACTAAATTATGGTTATACCACCTATCTTTTCCAATTGTTTTCAGTGCACTAATGTAAGTTTTTTCCTCATTGTTATTTACAATTGTCCTTGATTTATATATATATATACCGTTGAGAAATGATAGTCACCGTGATACAATCATCCATTCAAGAGAATAATTTCAAAATAAAACTTTATCTAATAAATTAAATATCAGGAACAACAAAATATAAACAGAAACCAGTTATGTATTAAAACACACAGTAATTGTTTTTATTTCTCACGATGATGCTACAGGAGGATTTATTTTTGAATAAGACGTTTACTATCGCGCACATGGCATGTTGTCATGCTGCCATCTTGTTTTTTCTGTCTCTACGTAGTTGCTGCTCTGCTCTTTATCCTCCTGATACGCACGTTTACTAAGAGTCATTCGTTTATTAAGAACAAGTTAATCACCCCTAACAGTGTTGATCTGGCATTTTCAGTCTTATGAGGTGTGTGTGTGTGTGTGCATCGAAGGTGTGAGTTACGATTTTTTGCGAATGCCAGCGATCGGAAAATCGTAACTATCAAGAAAACAATATGAAACAGATAAAGGAACTAACACAAAAAAAGTATACACGAAAACGTAAATCATTGAAACGTGTAAAGCACAAAATATAAAATTCCTGAAAACGCCATAAAAAAATTAGCCCTGCCTCACAGACAAGTCTCAAGCTTGTGACACTCTACCCTAATCCTTTCATCATCGTACCCCAACCGCCAGAACATTTTGCGATCTACGGTATCGTTGGTGACACTTCACCGCCCCTTCTCTTTCCTGCCTCTGCCTCACACCTTCCGGTGCATCCTCCCTCTTCCCCCGTCCTTTCCATCCGCATTGCTTGTCCACATTTTCTCTCTCTCTCTCCTCTCTGTATATATTATATATAATATTAATAATATATATATATATATATATATATATATATACTAATATATATACAAAGTTTTGTTGAATTTTGAACAGACAATTTCCTCTCTGACAATATTTCATTGAATCCTTTCCAATCTTCGGGCCAGCCTTCCTGGTTCCAGGGTAGAACTGGTATAAACAGTCCACCGAAGTTTCAACACTAGCGCTTTCGGCAATACACTTTTGCCATCCTCAGGTGGGAACAGATGGAATAGTTTTCAAATGCCTCGTTTTTTACGAATACGAGTAGTTGCAAGAAATTAGTGGGAGGTAACTATCAATTGGTAGTGGGAGGTTTTTTGTAAGAATGGTAGTAGTTTTGAAACAAAGCGTGGTGATTTTTTGAGAGGGGGGGCACAGTTTGTGAATAAGGGAGGGGGAATAATGGAAGTAAGTAGGCAGAAATTATAAGCATTTAAAGGATAATGTTCACATTACTTCAAAGTTTATTTTGTTTAGGGGTAGTTTTTTGTTTTATTATATAAAGCTTCAATATTTATCACAACCTGTGCCCACCCTAAACAAAATAAACTTTGAAGTAGTGAACATATCCTTAAATGCTTTATTCTGCCTACATTATTCCATTATTCCCTCCGTTATCACAAAACTGTGCCCACCACTCTTCCAAAAAATCAACCCCGCTTTTGTTCCAAAACTACTACATTCCAAAAACCTCGCGCCACTACCATTGATATTACCTCCACTATTTCTTGCAACTACTCGTATTCGTTAAAAACGAGCATGAAAAACTATTCCATCGTTCCCACCTGAGGATGGCAAAGTGTATTGCGAACGCGCTAGTGGTTGAAACCTTCGTGGTGTTATACCGTTCACCCTGACACAAGAAGGCTGGCCCGAAATTGGAAAGGATCAATGAAAGATTTGTCAGAGAGGATTGTCTGTTCAATTCAAAAAACTTGTATATTATTATATATATATATTATATATATATTATATAATATATATATATATATATATATATACGAGAGAGAGAGAGAGAGAAAATGTGGACAAGCAATGCGGAGGAAAGGAGGGGAGAGGGAAGGAGTGCAACCGGAAGGTGTGAGGAGAGGCCAGGAAAAGAGAGGGGCGGTGGAGTGTCACCGAACGGATACCAGTAAGATCGCAAGTTCTGGCGGTGGGGTACGTGATGAAAGGCTTTAGGGTAGGGTAGGTGTCAAACACGCTTTGAAGACTGTCTGTGAGGCAGAGGCTAATTTTTATGGGCGTTCAGAGATTTTTATATTTTTGTGCTTTACAACGTTTCATGATTTTACGTTTTCGTGTATACTTTTTTGTGTAGTTATCCTTAAATCTGTTTCGATATTGTTTTCTTGAGTTACGATTTTTCCGATCGCTGGCAATCGCAAGAAATCGTAACTCAACACCTTCTGAATGCACACACACCACAACCTCTGCAATAAGACTTGAAAATTGTCCAGATCAACACTGTTAGGGTGATAACTGTTCTTTATAAACGAATGACTATTTAGTTAAACGTGCAGTATCAGGAGGATAAAGGAGCAGAGCAGCAACTACGTAGGAGACAAGAAAACAGTGGCAGCATCGATCAACATGCATGGTGCGGATACGTAAACGTCTTATTCAAATAATCCTCCTGTAGCATCATCGGTGAGAAATAAAAAACATTACTGTGTGTTTTAAATACATACACTGTTTTGTTATAATTTTGTTGTTCCTGATATTTAAGTTTATTAGATAAAGTTTTAATGTTTTGAAATTATTCTCTTGAATGGATGATTGTCAGGTTGACTATCATTTTCTAACACGGTATATATTATATATACAATCAGGAACCAATGTAAAATAACATGAGGAAAAAACTTACTATTTAGTGGCCACTGAAAAACAATTGAAAAGTAGGTGGTTAACAATAATTTAAGTTTTAACAAAAAATATGAAAACAGTACCACCTTTCCAAATATATATGGCAAATCAAAAGAAAAAACCGGCAGAAACACCTTATTAAAATGGGAAATAATTAAATAAAATAGCCCAGGCATACTAATAGGCGGACGTCGTAAATGTATCTCTGCTTTAGAAAGAAAAAGTTGTGTATGCTACAAATACAAAAAACTTGTTAAATAAGAGAAGTGAACTCGTTTTGAAATGTAGGCATTTGAACAAAATTTTTACTGTGTCACTTTACCCCTGACCCTAAATTGATCTTAATTTGCGCACTCCTTTTATTAAAAAAAAATTCATACTGAACAGCCGCGTGCAATCAAAACCAAGCAAGTTTTGTTTATATTCATTTTTAAGCGCAAATTTAACGTCATAACATTACATCAACGTTGAACATGAATCCCGTCACATAAACGTAAAACAAGCCACAGTTTTTAAAAACATTTTTAAGCTTTACTATTATCCCATCGCATGAAAAACGCTTCAACGTTTTATATAAACCGCTAAAAAAAACTACTGGTTTTTAAAATCTCAATCATTTTTTTAAAAAATCTCAAACATTTGATTACTGGTTTTAAGATCTCAAACCCATTTGACTCATCTGATGATTGCATAGCAATAAAACTTTTAAAGTTATGGATCGCAATAACAAATATCGACGAAAGTGATAAACAAAGTAGACTTTACTCTAACAATGAAACAATACAAGATAGGATAGAAAGAATTCATGTGTATAGATAAGTGTTGTTGGCCAATAGAAAAGAGTCATTGCAGATAGTCTGAGGCTACTGAACAAAGAATAAAATCACTTACTGATTAATAAGGCCCTGATGTAACATGCACCCAGAATGGCTGCCGGAGGGCGAACCCCTGTCCTGTTATATAAAAGAGCGCAACCGTGCGTGTGATCTCCGTGAAGCGGAGAATGAAGAAGCAAGTGGTGACAAAGTACGCATAATGTTTGTTGAGAGAGAAGCTCCCTGTTTTCAAAGAACGGAGAGACATAACTTCTGTGTTACTTCTGAGGCTGGAAGAGCTAAGAAGAAAAGAAAAGTTTGACTTTGGTCGTAGTGCCTTTTATACGCACGCGTCGTAATACCACTAGCTGCCTGACGAACAAACTCGTGGCCTTTACTAAGAAAAATCCACACTTCTATAAATATTGTTACGTTACTAAAGTCAATGCGACTGCAAAAGTTCCCTCCGCTTAAAATAGCAATAAATGAAGTCTGAGAGGATATCTGTCAAGATCTGCTCAGAAAATATGCTCTTTTTTTTCCTTTTGTGGCGTGGTGTGTGTGTGTGTGTGTGTGTGTGTGTGTGTGTGTGGAGATCGGACTATTCCTCCTATTTAGCACTGTAAATGTCTATCTGAAAGAAAGTTTTAACTTATTACCAGTCTGTCTCAATTGATCAGTCTAAACTCCCTATCGATTAATTTTAGGTATCTCTATTTATCAGTAGTCATATGCATCATTACTGAACTAATCTCCCAACTGTCGAAATGGACTGTTTATCAATTTGTCTGAAACTTTAATTTCCTCCGACTGTTCAAATGTTCGAAAGTCAGTACGCGGATTTAGTCATCTCTCTATCTCTTTTCTCTATATATATATATATATATATATATATTATATATATATAAGTGTGTGTATGTGTGAGTGTAATTGATTTTAAATAGACATGCTTCGTCTCTCTACTGTCACAAAATACTCTTCGTACTTCTCTGTATTTCCGGCAGATATATCAGATTTAGAATTCACACACCACACACACACACACACTACTCTCTCTCTCTCTCTCTCTCTCTCTCTCTCTCTCTCTCTCTCTCTCTCTCCTCTCATATATATATATATATATATATATATATATATAATATATAAGATCAGAAGGTAATTGAGGCTTGAATTAAATAAGATAGTTCTGCACTTTTCTCTTGTACGGAATAGTTTGGTGTTTAAGGTCATGCAAAAATGTATGATTTTAAATGCAAAATTCTAAAAACATGATATATCTTGCCACAATAGAGATGAGCTACATATCACCCTTTCTTATTACAGGAGACCTGTTTGCCCACTGGCAACTGGCAGTTTTCCATAAAACTTTGAACAGACATGTGGGAAAAAAAAAAAAAAAAAAAAAAAAAAAAAAAAAAAAAAAAAAAAAAAAATATCAGATACAGAACCATGGTATCTTTTTGACATTGATATTAATATAATAATATATATATATATATATATATATATATATATATATATATGTGTGTGTGTGTGTGTGTGTGTGTGTGTGTTGTGTGGTGGATAGATTTTTCGTATTTCTTGGCTCAGTCGTCTAACATTTTTTGTTTCTTCCGTCCATTAAGCTTTTTATTTATTAAGGGTTGTTCTTTAAACTCCCCCCTAAACCCGACCTAAACTCCATCCCCAAACCCCGACAAATTTTCTGAATGACAGACGTCTACGTCCGGCATAGTTCTATCGTAACAAACTTACCAAAAGTCACGTGACAACTAAAGTTTATCTAAATAGAAATAATATAGAAAGACTGTTGTTTCATTCAATTTTAGGTGTTTCTTACTCCCGTCCGGAATTTACCGTTCGCTGGTTCATACCCGTCCAACTGGAAAACAAACAAAAGCTTGCGTTATTAATTCCTTCATTCTCTGTCGACGAATACACGGCGTCTCCCAGATTGTCTAGTGCTGCCAGACGACACATTGCAGGAATAAACCACTTTAGAACAATTGAAATCTCCTTGCAGTCATTAAATAAACCGTGGCCCCTGCCAGCTGAGAAGAAATCTCTCTAACCGTAGTGCTTCGTAAAAATCAGCCATACAAAACGCATCACAATTGACCAACTAATCAATGGTCGGATGTTTTTTTAGTCAATAGAAAGTGGTTAAAATTAAAATTATAAAAGATTTTATCACAATGAAGATCCGACACGAATTTGGTGAGGATGTGTCCGAGTGAGACGGAAGATAATTAGTTTTAAAGCAAATGTAACTTAGATTAAATATGTTGCGCTATGGCATTTGTGACGGTTTTTAATATTAGTAGAAGATGATAGTGGTTATAGATGTGCCAATACCAACTTGTTGGGAAAAATCCACGATAGTTTAGATATTTTGTAGAAGATTTTCAATTAAGAACATTTCGAAAACTCACAATTTATTTTCCGGGGCTAACTGGAAGGAAATGGTAAGAAGTACGTGTGTATGAAGTTTTTTTAAGAAGCATGAAGTTTGTGAGAGATTACATTTTGAGGAAGAGTTCTTTTAATTGCTGTTGCGTGCATTAATAGACAGACCTGTGTCTAGTGTATGTATGTAATAATAAGTAATTTTATGGGGTTTGCATACTGTGTATTAATAGTGTAGTCTTGTATACAATGCGCTACGGACGTCTCTGTCCGAGAGTGACGAACTGGTCCTTTCTTCTATGCTATGCTGTGAGAAAAAGGCTAAGGAACATTTTTTTATACTAGGCATGCTTGCCATGGCAACTCCTATGAATAACTGCCAATCTAACGTCCATTGTAATATATAGTCTGATTGCTATTTAAAAACCAAGAAGACTGTGTATGCACAAACCTTGCTATGAGAAAATATCCTGTCTATCTAATGCAAAATTGTTAACGACGAGAGGCCTTTGAATACAAGAGGTTACCTGTTAGGATCTATCCTAACGAAATTCTGGCGTTGTACCTTGATTATTAAGGTGATAGTTGGCTTTCTCGTGACTAATGCATTGTGGGAGCTAGCACCGGAAATGTGACTTCCGACTTGGGAGACCTGGATTGGTATACGAGATAGCTGGTCGCATTCAATTAAGCTCTTGAATTTCACATTTAGGGTACAAGCATTTATCTACCCTGTGTTAAATAAAATCTTGTTAATTTCTATCAACTTTTGCATTTTCATTCAGTTCTCTGTATTTGTTTTATATGTAAAAACATAACAATTACTTGTTAGATACAAGTAGGAACGCACTTTATTTGGAAGCTATCTCCCTATCTATTTATCTAGCTAAGATAGCTAGATAGCTAGTAAAAAGAAAGAAAGAAAGAAAGAAAGAAAGAAAGAAA
>CM042138.1:54331795-54339295 GCA_023376005.1 Doryteuthis pealeii
AGAAATTAGTTTTTTTAAGAAAACCTATTTAAAAAGAAGTGTTTGAAAAAATTGAATACCCAGCAAGAAGGAATAAAACAAAACGTCTTCGGTATAAAATAACTCAATAAGGGTTGACATGCCATAAAATTCAACCAACCAACAGTTTCTAGTTATCAATCGGGCCATCATTCGCTTGCGATTGCATTTTTAATGACATGTATTTTCCATCTAAACACAGTGGGTTAGTATTATTGGAGAGAACGTATCATTTCTTTCTTTGACTTTTATTTGGTACCGTCGTGTTTTGTTTTGTTTGTTTTTTTTTTTTTTTTTTTTTTTGTTTTTGTTTTGTTTTTTTACTAACTTCTATATTTTGTCTAAAACGTTAACAAATATTTAAGATAAAAGAAAATCTACATTGACGACGTTTCAGTTTTTCAAATTCTTCTTGGTTGCCGCCATTATAAGATGACTGCTGACTCAGGCAAATCTGACATTTTCTTGTTGTTTCTCCTCTCAACTCTGATTGAAAAGGCTAATTTACAAGGAACTGTTTGATACTCGTGTTACAAGTTCTGATTTTTTTATTGACTTGTTTTCTAAAGTTTTCAGATTAAGAATTGTAATCCTTTTATAGATTTTGAGGACTACTATCTTCATCTTTCCTATTTTTTCAACACACACACACATATATACACACCTCTTCTTATTTCTCTAAGATTAAAAACATTATATATACGTTTGGTGGTTGGTTTTGAAGGCTATCACAATACAAGTGTAGAGAAGAATAAGGTAACTATGATGTTCCTTGTTTACTTTTGATTTATTCTTAATATTTCGAGATAACGATCTCTTCGGCAGAAGATTTCTGAAATATATATTATATATACATCTAAATAGACATACACATTGCCCGTTGGCAAATATGCAAATACAAAAATTAGACAGATGCCGACGACAGTGTTTTTCATTTGACATTCTATGTATGGTTATCAAGAATTTTAGAAGTATAAAAAGTAAACTCGGATTGTTCACAGCGATTACTAAATAAAAGATTCATTATCTGCAGAATGTATATTAATATTCAATTACATAGGATAATTAACAGACTTTTGTTCCAAGTTTTAATTTCAACAATCATATCATTCAAATACAATGTCGTAACTGAAAATCCAAATCAAATCTTATTCACATAACTTCAGGGGTTCAGACATATCAGATATGAGAACAGAGGAAATTAGCACGTAAATTAGTCTGTCTTGAAATTTCAATATAATCTAAGGAATTTTAGCATTTTTGCAACATTTTTTCCGTACAATTTGTATTTGGATGACTAATTAATTGAGGTTGTTGCAAAAAATCAATTCTTCAATTCAAATGGTAAAGAAAAACGGGCTAAAACTTTGTCCAACTTAAAAATCAATTTGTCTACTTAAAAGAGTAGAATACGAAAGCCAAAAGATTTCAATCTATTCCCAGATTGAACCACCAAAGTTTAGTTGGTTAACTTTTACCGCATTTTATGCCGATGACGTTTTTTTTTAATTCCTTCTTGTTGTGTGCTGTTTTTTTGTTTTTTTTTTTTGTTTTTTTTGTTTTTTAAAACACATTTTAACTCATTTTCTGATCTATTTAACCTATAGATGATACATAACAGGTACTATCACTCCGGGTCAGAGTGAACCTGGAAGTAATTGCAATGAAGGGGAATGCCACACTCCCCCAAGTGCAGAATTGGAACTTCAGCACTAGATGCAGTTCAGCATCATACCCAAGAAACTAACATCCTCAGCCACCGCCTTCTAGCACATATGATAAAAAGGGTTGAGGCTTTGCCATTAGAACAATAGAGGAACAATTATATAAGGCCAAGGCTTGACGTGACTATCTGATCGATCGGAGTCTAGCCCAAGTAAAGGGGAGTGTCGGATGTAGTGGACTGCATCCATATATATATTATATATATATATATATATATATAACATACTAAACAATAAAGTAGTCAACATGAGACCTATAATAAACTCCACAAAATTCTGCCGGCCCTGTAGTACAAAAAACAACCTATGCTGCAAACAAATAAACACAACAGACACATTTACAAGCTCCACAACAAAACAAACTTTTAAAATCTACCATGAATCAAACTGCAAAAGCAAAAACGTGATTTACCTTCTAGATTGTACTAAATGCCAAAGACAATACGTCGGGAAATCTGAATGGGAATTTTACTTTAGACTTAACAACTACAGACACAGAATAAAAAATACAGACTATAATAAGCTCATTCCAATAGAGCAACACTTCCGACTGGAGGATCACACGATTTTAATAGAGACGCCAAGTTTACGCTCATTGAAAGAATTCTAACAAAACACTGACACCAAAACGGTAATAGAGAACCACGAATACAGATGGATACAAATATTAAAAAGCTTTCATCCATACGGCTTTAATAAAAAAAACAGGTCCTCTTTAATAGTGGATAATAAACCTGTCTACACCTACGAGGGTGGCCGAGGTCACCAAAATAAACAAACACTGACCACCACACATCAAACATCAAACAAGCCACTCCTGACCCAATTAAAAATCTAGAAGTCACACGCACAGTACCGTGATACAGACACGCGCTCACACCCACACAGTATATATAAACACACACATACATATATATGTATACACATACAGTCATACACACAACGCTCATGAACCCCTCCCTCACATATATAAGAGCATCTAAAAAACAAACTACCTCATAGAGGTTCTTCACGGAACAAATGAACATGCTACTATCAAACACACTCGCCTACCCGGATTTTAACAGCATGTTAAACCACTATATAACACTTGAACTTTTATAACTCTTCTATAATGCTCCCTTTCTAATAATGTATCAACAATTTCTTCAAATAAGAAATTTTCTCCTGAAGATGACCGAAGGTCGAAACTAGTTGAGATTAAACAACATACAAGAAATATTCCTGATTGTCTTAATAATAATTTTTGTTCACACTATATATATAGTAGAGAGAGAGAGAGAGAGAGAGAGAGAGAGAGAGAGAGAGAGAGAGAGAGAGTTTTGTATTTTTCTTAGATTAATGGAATACCAACCTTCGTGAGTACTGTCAAAGTTATCCTTGTAGAAGACCAGTTGTGGTACTATTTAACCTAAAATAAAATTGAATGAATATATAAAGTGTACTTATTTTTTAATTGCTAGGTATCCCTTTTTATTACGGAGTTTCTGTGTTGTAGAGTTTGGTAATGAATAATATCTAATTATATCAGTTTCCGTAGAAATGATAAAGCCTTGTTATATTTGGTTGAGAAGAATTTGAAGAGTACTTTTTATGGGCGATACTCTCTCTCTCTCTCTCTCTCTCTCTCTCTCTCTCTCTCTCTCTCTCTCTCTCTCTCTGTATGTGTGTGTTTTGTGTGCAGAAGTATTCTATCTTTTTACTTTAAGTGTATCTTAATTTCAAGTCTTGAATTATCAGGGAAAAAATGCCTGCTAATGAAATCAGACAGGAAGCAAGACACATGATTAAAGATTAAACATATTCTGTGTTACATCAGTCTGTTAATATATATATATATATATATATATATATATATATATATATATATATACTAGCAGAAGTACTAAAATGATTTTAGGAACACCAGCAAGTGAGAGAGAAAGAGGGAAGGCAGGAGTAAGAGAGATGATAAGAGGAAAATAATTTAGACAAAAATTTTATGAAATTAAAAAGAGATCGATGATAATCCTTATATTACAATATTCGTTTATTTTGGGAAATGTTTTTTGTTTACATTCAAAATATCTTTTTTTTAATGTAATCCTAAACAGGTGAGGGTTTTGAAACAGTTTTATTTTAAAAGAAATGTCTTTGTGCATATGACGAAAACTTAAATTCATGTCAGATGAACACAAAATCCGATTTACGTGATGAGCCATACACAAATCGAAGCTCATGCAGAGGCCAGTGTTGCGTGTGTCCCTCCGGTATTCCTCTTTTGAGGCCCTTTGCACTGACCAATAGACCCAGCTATTTCCCTTTTTAGACGAAGTAGCAAGTGTTGCCTGGTTGGATCGCTCGCTGGGAAATCCCGCCAGTATTATATATCTTACCGGTCCAATAGGCCAAAGATACAAGGCCCGAAGGCCTGGTAAGCATATACTGCTGTCGAAATATCTTCGACTGAAACTGAATGTATCGTATGACAAAATATATTCACTTAGACGAATCCAATGATAGGTTGCGTGTTCTTTTCTTCTTTTTTTTTTTTACTTACTAATGAAGAATCTGTGAATAATTCCACAAATTTATTTTGTTTAATTATTGAATTATATCATTTAATGAGAAAAAATTAAAAACTAAATTTTGTACGTTTCTTAATCATAAAAATAGTAATGTGTATACGAGAATTCAATGGATCTCTTTTCAGAGTTATAAGACGACACGCTCGTACCACGACATTCCTTTATATATATATATATATATTATATATATATATATATATATATATATATATATAGGTGGGGGGGAATGTTAAACGACGTCGGCCTAAATTAATGTTTCACCGTTTTTCTCATTATCTACCATTATATTTACTTATAAACGCCTTCACTTGACAATCTATGATGAGGGAATTTTGATCTTGATTGGCTCAATTTCTTCGATGAAAACTTTTATTATTCTTTGTATTATTTAGACGAGTTTCGTCTTGATTGCTGTATTCACTACAAAGTTTCAGCTGAGGTATTTTCAGATTTTCAAACTTTTTCTGAATATTCTAGATGAATCATTGTCATCATTTCATGAGTTATTTAGACTATTTTGGGAGGGTTTTTGTTTGTTTTGTTGGGATTTTTTTTGGGAGGGGGGGTTGTTGGTTTTGTTGTTTTTTGTTTTTTTTTGGGGGGGTATTGTTTTTTTGGTGAGTAGGGGTTTTTTTTTTTGTTTTGAGGGGAGTGGGGTTAATTGCAGATTTCCATATTTGCATCATACGATAATTCTTAAGTTTTGATTAGTAAGTAAGTAAAGTCGTCGGGGTGGCCTAAAGTCGGTATCAGCCAATCAGCGAGGGAATCTATCCCCTTTTCACTAGCGCTAGACCAAGGAGATGGTTTTTGCGTCTGAGTTGGAGCGCCACACCTACCATCAGCTCCTTACTTTGCCGCACAGATCCCTGTGCTACTCATACGCTTTGGTGAGGGTCGGTTTCGAACTAGGAAACATGTGGTTTCTAGCCGAACGCTCTACCGACTGAGCTAACCCGGCCCTCGCTACTTTGTCAACTGAAAATATTTTTGTACAGAAAACTCCATATATATTGTTTGTATTATTTGGAGCTTCGGACTGTTGTTCTCATCTATATTGTTATATACTCAACGTTTTGACCGATGTGCCCTCCTTCTTCTTGTCGAACTTGGGAACCCTTTCGTCAAACTCGGGAACTCTCTCGGGAAATAGATTAGATCCGAAGATTATGTTGCGCCAGTCTTTCAATTGAGAAAGTTTTCGAGTTCGACAAGAAACACCTGAAGAGGACCGGAGGGTACATCGTCCGAAAAGTTGTGTATATAATAATAAAGAGGAAGAAAACAGTTCGAAAAATCCAAATATGATTTATCAAACTTCATCTCAAAAATTCAGACAAATATATGTTGTTGTTTTTTTTTTTTTTGGGGGGGGTAATATTGTGCCTGCCACAAAAATTCCTTCTTATGTTAGATTTGTAAAATGTTCCATTTAAGAAGGACATTAAGAAATTAAGAAATTAATCGATTCAAAATTGCGGTCATGGGGTAATATTTCATTATTATTATTTTAACATGTTGAACCATGTAGAAATGTTTCGACTTTCCACTGACTTTGGCCTCAACCTTTTCGACATTTTACTGTATCAATCTTTTCTAATTGGGCGTGTCAAAATACGCCGTACTAACCAGTAAATCAAACCAACAAACAATGACTAACTGATATTTTTGGAGCTTTAGCTAAGTTTGACACAAGGCCAAATATAGGCAGAATATGAACTCGGAAAGATTTATTTCACCAATCTTTCAAGTAAAGAAAGACTGTTCTTGAAAATAAGCATTTGAAATTCTAGTTTTTTTTATCAGGTCTTAACACTTTGCCTACTTTAAGCCGCTCACAGCGGCTTTCCCACCTCTGCGAACCTACCGTTATCCTATTAGTGGGAGAGCCACTGAGAGTGGCTTAAAATAAGCAAAGATTTAAGTCAATAATTCTCAGTGATAATTTCCGGTCGACTACTCGTTGAACTAATCCGAATGTGTCTATTGAATACGGGCGCCAAAACTTCTGGGCACATCACGTGATTGCTATGTCCAATCACAGTAAGCTTTCCCTCACTTAACTCCATGCACAGAAATAAACATATTTTACTGACCTATCACCTGTATTGTTTTTCGATACGGATGCTATGTAAACGATTAATCAAAGTAATTTTTCTTTCATTTTTTTTTTATTATATACTAAATAAAATATTTTTTAATGGAAAAACTTAACCATACCCAGCTGATCTAATGAGGGAAACAAGAAATTAATTTTAACTCAAGTAATTTAGACTCAATTAGTAAAAATAATTTCTTATATTGACCACTTTTGGCAACTTTTAAACAAGAAATGTTAATTCTACATCTTCGAGAAAAGTAGTTTATTTTAGATCAGAAGAGATGTAATAAAAGGAAATTCTCATGGGAGAAATTCTGTGACTAAAGACATTTTAAACTGGAATCTTCAAAATAAAGAAAGAATTGCTAAGCATGAAGGCAGGTGAATATGAAAGTAGAAACCGATAAAAAAAACATTTATAAACATAAATGTTAAGGGCGCTTGTTGTGCGAAGATCTCACTTCAAAGTGAGAATAAACAAATGAGACGGTCACTGAATTGAAAATGACTAAACTTTTCAAGTTAAATTTTCATTTCAGAAGTGACACAACTAACTGGATTACGCACCTGCTTTATTCGAGTCTCTCTGAACTTGTGAAATGTTTCATGATCTTCAAAACAAAAATGGCACTGTTCTATGCAAAGAAATAGTCACTTCATTGTTTTATTACTTTTCAAATAGTGTGTGTGCGTGCATTTGTATGTGCATGCATTCTTACGTGTGTGCGTATACGCGCGTGCACACATACTCACACACACTTACCCAGGAAAAAATCAGTTATCGGTACTAGCATAATACACCTAAAAAGTAACTGTAAATAGACCAACCCTGACTGACCGACATCAATTCTAAGTTCAAAGCCTTTAAACGTAACGGACATTTGGAGGGAAAGGAAGTAATGAGAGAACCAGGGAAGAATAAGGTTAGAGAGCGTGAAAAAGAGTTAGTAGCCGAGAGACCAGCCCTAAGAGCACACGCACGAAAGATATCAATCAAAATTTTTTATGAGTAAACTAAACCATACCCAAACGTCCGTTACGGTTAAAGGTTTTTGAACTTGGAATTGATGTCGGTCAGTCTGGTTTGGTC
>CM042138.1:54344295-54346795 GCA_023376005.1 Doryteuthis pealeii
CGTATTTTCTTCTGGTCGGCTTTGGTTCTATCTTCTAACATCTTGGTCTGGTATATCTTCTAGGGTCTGGTCTTCTATTGAGGACTTCGGGTCTGGTTTCTGTTGGGATTTCTCGTTATCAGAAGCCCTGTGTTATTGTTAGTTTTTAGGTAATAAACACAAGACTTCGATTTACGTTGATGTTACTTTATTTGTAAATCCCCAACCAGACTTTCTGCGCAGATCCTTACATCTTGCTAGCTCGGTTTCTAACTTCTAACTGACTGAGTTACTTAGTATCCTTAAACCGGAAGAGGGCCTTCTATGGGGGTTCCGGTTCTCATGGTTTATCCCCGGAAAGCATGGTCAGAGTGAGGTCAAGCGCTGTCACTCACTCTCAAGGCCATCAGCTGCACTAATCGCCATAATGATTTCTACACTACCTTAAAAATGTATTAGGGATCCAATAATTATGTAACACAGCGGTTACCATATGCCGCCAAGCCAGACTAGAGAGCAGAGTCAGCAGAAAACTGCGAGGCTCCAAATTTACTGTTAAAATTTACCTTGATTTTGTTTTCACTTTTGGTAAATTCCGTTTTTTGTTTTTTGTGGGTTTTGGGTTTGTTTTTTGGGTTTTTTTTCGTTTTCACTTTTGAGAAATTCCATCTTTACATTTTCATAGGATTTTATAAGAAAATTTTAGTGTGAAAATAGGTTTTATTTGTGAAATACATCTTTGTGCTTAATCTTGTTGATTTGATTTTGAAGCATACAAAAAATAGTGTGTGTTTGTATGTGTGTATGAAGAGGGCGCTAGGAACTCACTGGGAAAACACGGGGGGTGGGCGCTCTCCTGAAAACGTTTTGCAACCACTGGTTTAAACTAATATTTTGAAATATAGTTTCAAATCTCTGCTTGTGTCATATTGGACATTTCAATGTACCATTTCATTTATTTTAATTGTTTTCGATTGAAGCTGTCATTATCATCTCATGCTTTTGTTGTTTCTTAAACCACTTTCAAAGAATTTGACTCAATTGCTTATTTTTTTAGTTCAGAGCAAAAAACAAATCAAATATACGGTGGGTTCGCTTCGAATTTTATTATTGATGACATTCATAATGACGATTTCACAGTAATTTTTCTTAACGTGATTCCAGCTCTTAATATAATCGATTTATCTATCACTTTACGATCACTTTCCTCCTCTTAAGTTAAAAAAGAAGAAATGATAAAGAGTTAAAATGTAATACAAACATGCTGCTTACATATTAGACGATAGGAAAGCATCTTGTAATTTAGTAACAGACATGCTGAGTGGACACTTTATACGAAATGTTATTTCCTTCTAACTTTAAGTTGTAATGCAGATTATTAAGTGAATATATATTATATATATATATATATATATATATATATATATATATATATATATATATATATATATATTAAAACATTACAACACGAGAATACAGTTATAAAAAAAAATCATTTCATTTTTAAAAAGAAATGCCATAACTAGACTGCTTCAGTTCCAGTGATCTTTGAAAAGAGATTTTATCTCGAAATTTCAAGAATTAAATACAGGTTAACACACAACACCATTGTTACCGTATTATTTTTTTTCTTTACACCTGCATTGTGATAGCCTTCTAAATAAACCTCCTAACCAATATATATATATATATATATATATATATATATATATATATATATATATATATATATATACTCTTTCGTTACTGTGCCTAATATGAGGTTGTTATGTTTGGGCTGAATACTTCATACTTGGGTTTACCAGTGTTGGAACGCCCAATCATCAACATCGATTCTGCTCATCTTTATTGTTATTATTATTATTTATTTTTTTTAGTTTTATTGATAGTCTTTGACCCCGTTATTGGCCTGGATGTGCCGTTCTGATTCGTTGAGGATATCACGTGACTGATATGGGTGGGAAAATGCTTAGCTTTAGACAGATTGAACTAGACAATTGACTGGGACAGGAGACAATAATAATAATAATAATAATAATAATAATAATAATAATAATATAAAGCGAAAATTGATAAGACCCAACAAAATAGTAAATGTAGACTTTGCGTAATAGAGATGAGACTGTCAACCATATACTCTGCGAATGTAGCAAACTAGCACAACGAGAATACACAACTAGACACGACTGGGTTGGGAAGGTGATCCACTGGGAATTATGCAAAAAATTTAATTTTGAACATACAACAAAATGGTATATGCATAAACCAGAATCTGTTCTTGAGAACGAAACGCTTAAAATTCTCTGGGACTTTGAAATAAAAACGGATCACCTTATCCAGCAAGAAGACCAGACCTAGTGTTGATAAACAAAAAGGAAAGAACTTGTCAACTGGTGTATTTTGCAGTGCCAGCAGATCACAGGGTGAAGCTGAAGGAAAATTAAAAAATGGACAAATATCTGGACCTTGCCAGAACTGAAAAAATTATGGAATATGAAAGTGAAAGTGAAAGTAATACCAA
>CM042138.1:54351795-54505444 GCA_023376005.1 Doryteuthis pealeii
CATTTTACTTTAGGCTTAATAACTACAGATACCGGATAAAAAATACTGACTACAGCAAGCTCATCCCAGTCGAGCAACACTTCCGACTAGATGACCATGACTTTGACAGAGAAGCCAAATTTACCCTCATTGAAATAATCCAAAGAGATACCGACACCAAATCTGTAATCGAAAACCACGAGTACAGATGGATAAAAAAGATAAAAAGCTTTCATCCGTTTGGCTTTAATCAGAAAACAGACCCGTCATTTTAACAAAAGCAATATAACTGTCTACAACTATGAGGGTGGCCGATGTCACCTAAATAAACAAACACTGACCACCACATATCAAACAAGCCACTTTTGACCCAATTAAAAATCTAGAAGACGCGCACAGTACCGAGATACATACACACACCCACATTCTCACACACATATGTAAACACACACATACATTTATATGTATACACATATAGTCATATACACAACTCCATGAACCCCCTCACATATATAAGAGCATTAAAAAAAACAACCCACCTCATAGAGGTTCTTCATTGAACAAATGGACTTGCTATTACTAACACACTCGTCTACCCGGATTTTAATAGCATGTCAAACCCGAAAAAAAACTTCAATTTTTATAGTTCTTCTATAATGCTCCCTTTCAAAAAATCTATAAACAATTTCTTCAAATAAGAAATTGTCTCCTGACGATGACCTAAGGTCGAAACTAGTTGAGAATAAACATATGAGAAATATTCCTGCTTGTCTTACTACTTTTTGTCCACATGTTATATATATATATATATATATATATATATATATATATATATATATATATAACATGTGGAGCTAAACGTTGAAAAGAAGATGAATCAGGCCATCAGGACTCTTGATATGAGATTAAATTGGATTTGCCTCCAAAAGTTCAACTTCCTCAACAGAAGGACAAGGACAGGTTTGCAGGGTCGAATAAATCAACATAAAAGGACAAGATCAGAGTGCATTTTTTTCTTATGAGGAGTAACGGAAGGGTGCGGGTGGTAATAACTCTCAAGGTAGTTTTGATTAACGAGAAGAGATCCCCTTTGGTTTGAATTATAAGTTTTCCTTCTCTTAGACATGTTGCCATACAAAGGTTAAAAATCTCAGTCTGCCCTAATATCTAAATAGGAGAGAATAGTTGGAGTTGTACCTTTCCCAAGAGTATTAGCGCTATGTGAAATGCCGACAGCAGCGTCCAGAATTTGAACTCTTCTCGACGTGTCCATTTCATACAACGATAACCATTACACCACGCGCCTCCAACTCTGAGGGAACGATCAGAACTGGAGTGCACGGGAATATCCGATACAGATCTTATGTGATGAAGAGCTGTCGGTTCATATCTACAGAGATACAGGAAAACTGACAGATTGTCTCAAAGAGTTTGATTAACAAAATAAAGAATTGAAGAATAGATGAGAACAAAAAGAGAAAAATAAAAATGGTGGGTTGCTATGTGTAGATCATTCTGGTGTCTCTAGGGCTATACTCACCAAGTTCCCAAAATCTTTAATGGCTTTACAAGTCGTAAATAACGAGGAATATATCATGCTATCCGATTTCATCCCATTGAATCTTAGAGCCAATATTTCTACCTACACTGAGGTGATTGAAACAGTTTTTTAAGTCCAAGAATTGAACGAGTAACCAATGAAATGCTGTAAATGTTCCTAAAATACTCTACTCCTTCTCGAAAAGCTTAAATGACCTAAGGATGAATGTCTGAAAAGATTCCTGATCATGTGATCCTAAGCTCCTTTTAAGTTCCTAACTCTCTAGATTTTAAATCCATGGATAGTTACATGTCAAATCATCCAAGCCATGTCACCCAACCCCTTCAATTTTTCTGAAATTTTGTCCAAGTGTGGATTACGATAAATTTGAGCTTCCAATTCCAAAAATTAGCAGAGTTATGTTGATTTTTAGCTCTCCAAATTTGAGGGGGTCGCGAAAAATGGCGACTTTTTGTAATCTATTTTTGTCAGTAAAATGAGTTCTAGAGCTTCCTTACTATGAGAAATTGGTTTATAAAATTATTTTTGCCCAAGGAATCCAAAAATGCTATCAAGAACGTCTTAAAGTAAACTAATTTTAAGTTATTGATGATTTCTGATTTTTTTCATAGCAAGATCCCGATGTGGCACTGTGTCTACAACAATTTTTCCTATTATTATTTCACATATATTGAGCATTATGTGTACCAAAAACAGAGTTTGATATTTGCTCCAAACTTTGATATTGATCTTGCTAGGAAAAAATCAGAAATCCTCAATAACTTAAAATTGGTTGACTTTAAAACTTTTTGATAGTATTTTTGGATTTCATGGGCAAAAATACTTTTATAAACCAATTTCTAGTAGTAGGGAAGCTCTAGAACTCATTTTACAGAGAAAAATAGATTACCAAAAAAATCATTTTTTTTTTTTTTAATAATTTGACATGTAATTACCCCCTGGAGCGTAATTGAGAGGGAAACTAACAAAAAATTCCACAATATCAAGGAATTGAATTTTAATTTGATTATGTGTACCAACCATCTATTTATTTAATTTATCGTAAGTTCAACATCTCTTTAAAATCATTTGTTTACAAAAATTTGAAAGCGGAAGTTACCGGTGACGAGTTAAAATGTGAAACTTTCATTACGTTGATGATTTGGGGTGCCTATTGGATACTTGGTCCAACAATCTGTGGGGATTAAAATAAAATTAAAATTAAAAAATAAAAGATAACAATCTCCCATGAGAAAGAACCCTTTGAGCATGTGGAGGAAAAACGATCCATTTCCTACCACCAAGATAATCTCTCCACCATTTGGACTTTGGTCTCAACTGGGACCAGATATTATAACTGGATAGGAAGAAATTTCCTCTCCACATGGGGGGGGGCGGGGCCATAACCCATGAATAAAGCCTGAATCCTAAAACTACCTTTTGTCTTTATCTCTTGCTTTTTCTTTCCTTTAATTACTTTTCAGTGCAACCACTAAATATAATGTGGGTTAAAAGGAAAACCTTTGAACTATTGAAGTCAGCCAGTCAGTATACTATTGGTTTGGACAACAGTAACTGGCTAAGTACAACTGAACCAGTGCCCAAAACAGCTGGTATTTATGGAAATCAAGAATAGTCCATTCATGTATTTGGGTGATTCCATTCCTTGAGTCCGATTGGCTGCTTGGTTTGTATGATGTTATGGGGCTTCATAAACTGGCATTTTGCAGTAGTATTGTAGCAAGATTAGATTCAGCAGCCATTTTGAAGATAATGGCTAATCTGAATAAAGACCATTTGATTCAGGAATGTTGAAGTTTTCAGTTCTCGTTCAAGTCGCCAACGATGCTGTAGGCGTTTGTTGTAAATTAGGTAAAACTGAAATACTTGAAATAAATTAATCCCACTCAACTAATTGTCGAGTACACAAATTATTAAGATAAAATGATAATAATGAAATTATTTATAATGTATTGAGTTTGGAAAATGTATAGAAAATATTTGTTACGCTACAATTAATAAATTTCCATCCATTGTAACATCCCATGTTTTGTTCTACATTTTCTCCATATATATATATATATATATATATATATATATATATATATATATATATATATATATATATATATATGGTCACATCAGAAGGATAGACAAAGTCCGCATCCCCAAACACCTACTGTATGGCGAATTAGTAAAAGGCTCCCGACCGGTAGGGAGACCACGCCTGCGCTTTAAAGATGCCTGCAAGAAGGACATGAAGACATGCCACATCAATACCACCACATGGGAGGCTTGCGCAGAAAACCGAGCGGCCTGGCGTCTTCTCGTCAAACAATGGACGAGAAGAAGTAAAAAAAAAAGAGAGGAAAGAAGCCGACACAGAAAAGAGAGCCAGGAGGAAGGAGAGGCAACAACAACTCCAGCAAGCATCACTTTTTTTTTGCTGTCACTGCACCAGAGATTGCCATTCAAAAATTGAACAAGCCACTCACCCAAATGCAGACAGAAAGAAAAAAAGTGGACATCGTCTTTAGTAGACGGAAAGATGCCAACATTGGAGGCATATTTTATTAAAGATGACATCTAAAGTTAATTTTTTTTATTTATCTTTATTTTTATTTATTTATTTTTTTTTTTTTTTTTTTTTTGTTAAGCTACGAGATTTTGGAGAAAAGGATGGAGGCTTTATTGCACGAAATCACTAATGTTATATCCCGAGTACACGACATCAATTGCACGCGATGAACGCTCTCATTCAAAAAATTCAGTGATCACATCGCATAATACACGGTGTGGGCATAACCACATACTCGACCGCATAAAGAATAACGATAATCGAAAGTACATGTACTCGGGATATAACAATAATGATTTAGGACAATTATTATACAACCTTCATCCTCATTTACGACATCTCGCTCGCAAACATAAAAAGGTTCATAAAAAGAACTAAAACTCTAAATCAGTGTCTGTATTCTTTAATAAGATCTGCTTACAAGAGAATTTGCTGCTTAAGTACACACACACACACACACACACTATATATATATATATATATATATATATATATAAGAGAGTTTTATAATTTGCTTGAGGCATTGTGCATATATTGGTTAGGAGATTGATTTAGAAGGCTATCACAATGCAGGTGTAAAGAAAAAATAATAATACGGTAACAATGATGTTCTGTGTTAACCTGTATTTAATTCTTGAATTTTCGAGATAATATCTCTTTTTCAAAAGATCGCTGGAACTGAAGCAGTCTAGTTATGGCATTTCATTTTAAAAATAAATGCCATAACTAGACTGCTTCAGTTCCAGCGAACTTTTGAAAAAGAGATATTATCTCGAAAATTCAAGAATTAAATACAGATTAACACACAACATCATTGTTACTGTATTATTATTTTTTCTTTACACCTGCATTGTGATAGCCTTCTAAATCAATCTCCTAACCAATATATATATATATATATATATATATATATATATATCAGTAAAAAAAATATAACGGAAGATTTAGATTTTTTGCTTTATAGCCTATTTCAGGGAGCCTACAGTTCGAATTCGGTATCTGATGAAGGGAATGACTAGACATTTGCTCTAGGCTCCATGAAATAGGGTATAAGATCTAAATCTTTTGTTATATTGTTTTAATGATATCATTTTTCTTTGTGACTTTGACAATAAGAGCACACATTGAGCTCTGCAAACTACGACATTTTATTTTTAAATACTACGTCGAAAGGAAGATTTCTTCTCCGGATTTATGGATTATATATATATATATATATATATATATATTATATTATAAAAAGGAAGGTCCGCAAAATGTATTTTGTTCTCAGAATATATATATATATATATATATATATATATATATATATATATATATATATCCACTACCCATCCCCCAGCTACCCCTACTGACAACCTACTGTTTTTCACCACTCTGAAAATGGCCTTCATTGAAGCAAGAACTGGGCTTTTGTCCTGATTATGGTCAAAATGGCCGAAACGTTGCATCGTCAACAATAAACATCCAGTTTCCATAACGTCCCGTGTTTGTCTACTTTTCTCCACACACACACACACACACACACACACATATATATATATATATATATATATATATATATATATATATATATATAATCTTTTTCCCTTATCTTCACTTCTTTTTTTTTCATTTTGGTTTTCTTATTTATATTACTCTTCCATTTTTATTTAATTCTCTCTATAACCGAGACTCGATTTTTTTTACCTTTCCAATCATATATTTACTACATATTGACAATCATCTTTATTTTTCTCACTCTATTCTTTTTATTCCACCCATCTCTCTCTCTCTCTCTCTCTCTCTCTCTCTCTCTCTCTCTCTCTCTCTCTCTCTCTCTCTCTCTTTCTCACACACACATGTAAGTACACGCGCGCACACATACATCCCCTTCTCCTCCTCATTATTGTTAGATTCCTGATATTTCAGACAATTTTTATTTCTACCGATTCAAAAAAGTTTGTTGATTTTTCTTAAATAAAATCCGGTTCTTCAATTTCATTTTTCTTAATACAAATAACAGTGTGTGCCCCAACAACCTCTCTCTCTCTCTCTCTCTCTCTCTCTCTCTCTCTCTCTCTCTCTCTCTCTCTCTCTGAATTCAACAAGATTCATTTTATTTTTTTAAGTGTTTGGACATTTTAAGATTTAGCAGAAAATAAAGAGAATTATTTTATGTAAGCTTTCTTTCAATCTATAATAGATAAACACTTGAAACTTAGAAAATTATTGAATATCAAAACGGGGGTAAATTCATCGCGCCTTTTTTATGCGCAGTGATTTTCATAAGCTTTTACATTGTGAAAATACATTACTATATACATATACATACACACACACACACACACACATATATATATATATATATATATATATATGTGTGTGTGTGTGTGTGTGTGTGTGTGTGTGGGTGTGTGAAATAAGTTTTTATATATTAAAAATACATAACTATAAATATGTGTGTGTGCGCGTGTGTGAAAGGTTTTTTATATTGTGAAAATACATAACTATAAATATGTGTGTGTGTGTGTGTGTGTGTGTGTGTGTGTGTATGTGTGTGTGTGTGTGTGTGAAAGAGGTTGATAATGCTGACACCTGCCACTTAATCAACGCCATAATTTAAGCAAATTGCATCAGTTTTTCAAAATTTCTTTCATGTATATAAACAGTTTATTTCATAACTTGAATAACCTTTCCAGTTTTATGCCTAAGGATAAAAAAGAATCGATTTACGCTTTTTATGCTAATATTGAAAACAAAACTCTGTGATCGATAAAATGGTAATGTAGTTCGCACTGGTGCTAGTGATCAGATTTCAAAACCAGGTAAAAGTCCAAATTTTGAATACTGATTTTCAAGAAAGGAAAATACGTCTTTTCTACTTTGTGGAGAAATTGACTGTTCAAGTAGAGAATGGAGCATGCTAAACCTTAGGTTGTTTGATATTATTAACAAAATGTATTGTAATTTTTCTACTAGCCTTTATAAGTAGTCATGTTACAAACCACCAGATGACCTCTGAAGTATGTATATAAGGGAGTCTCTCTCTCTCTCTCTCTCTCTCTCTCTCTCTCTCTCTCTCTCTCTCTCTCTCTCTCTCTCTCTCTCTCTCTCTCTCTCTCTGCACAATGCTAAGTCTTTTAATCTTTCGAAATTTCAAGTGACGCGTGTTTCTATTCTGGACTCAATAACGGGCGAAATAAATAAATGAAATATGACCGCCATTAACAAATACCAAAGAACTCCAAAATTCTTATCATTCCTATCGATCAAAGGTCAAAGGTCAAAGGTCGGGTAATCAATTATACTATTTTTTCTTAGTCTTTCCCAGTTGACCATCTTTCCTATTACATTGTGTATAATTTAGACCAGTGGTTCCCAAAGTGGGTGGTCCACGAGCAGTGGAAAGATCTAGGGGATTAAACAAAAGGGGATGGTGGGTGAAGAAAAAAGGGCGGTGGGGCGACAGGTTGACATTAGGAACAGTTAATATATAACTTGTTTTTACAGAATCTAAAAACAAAATATGTCATAAATACAAAGGTAAAGTAATATGTATGCAGTTTACATAGAATAAAACTGACATAAGAATTATAAACGAATGCATAGTTTTGTTACGTAGTCCGAAATCAGAATCAAAAATCTGAACGTTTGCTTCGTGCCTGTACACAACACGTATAGTGACACACAACAATGGGAATAGTGAATGACCATCCAAATAAATGTCTATCCCAACAGAAGTCAACCACAAAACTCGCAGAAAAATTCAGTGGAGATACACAGTTGTCTGCGACAATCATGCAACCCTGATTAGAATAAAGTAGAGTGTGGAATATAAAGTAAAAGTAAAGTCGTCGGGGAGGCCTAAAGTTAGTATCATCCAGACAGCGAGGGAGTCTATCCCCTTTTCACTAGCGCTAGATCAAGGAGATTGTTTTTTCGTCTGAGGTGGATTGCCACACCTATCATCAGCTCCTTACTTTACTGCTCATATCCCTGTCCTACTTATACGCTGAGTTCACGAGGGCTGGTATTGAACCAAGAACATTGTGGTTCCTAGCCGGACGCTCTACCGACTAAGCTAAACTGGCCCAACAAAGAGGGAACTGGAGACAATGAAAGAAGGATGAAGATAGCAGTGCAGTTCATGGAAGAACTTGACTAGAAATACATTGGCAAAGAGGCTTCACTACACTGACTAAAGAGTGGCAAGCTTCCATTCGATGAGGAATGAATTATTATAACCGAAAAAAAAACAGGGCCTACTCACAAATGGATTCAAGAAAATGGCTCGTCTACAAAAAAAAATATCAGTGCAGATTCTGACACTCAGCCATTGAAAGTCCGAGTCACCTGATGTCTGGATGCCAGATCCTCTTGGTGTATGGCCACTACACTGCCCATCACAACAAAGTATGCAAATATCTCTACTGGAAACTCTGCAGAGAGATGCAGCTTGACAGACCACAGTACATCTGGGAACACTAACCAATAACATCAAACGAGAAGGTGACTGTGTTCTACTATAAAGTTATTCAGGCAGGTAGATATATAAAAGACAAGGTCATCAAACAAGATATTGTCATTTGGAATAAATATGAAAAGACTGCCCTCGTTATTGATGTAGCTGTCCCAAATGATTATGGCCTCAATAGAGCTGAGCGTAAAAAAATCACAAAATACCAAGACTTCAAGAATGACCTAAAAACAACTTGATCATTGAAAGAAATCAATATTATATGAGTTATGGTCGAGGCAATTGGGCTGGTCAAGCATAACTTTAAAAAATACATTGAGACAATACCTGGTAAACCAAGCTGCTACGAATTACAAATATCAGCTATCGAAGGAACATCCTCCATCCTAAAAAGAGCTCTAGGATATAAATACTATACATAAGGAAATCGAGTGTTAGCATCAAGAAGGGACCAATTGGTCTCTAAAACATTGTTAAAATAAAAGTAATTGGTAATTTGCTTGAAGCATTGTTAAGTATGTTAATATATTAATAATTTGAAGGCAATTACAATGCGTATAAAAAATAAAAACAAAAAGATGTTTTTTTTTTGTCTTATCGATTTCAAAGAAAACTCTATCTTCAGAGACGAAAATCAGAAATGAACGTGCTTATTTTTTTTTTTTTTTTTTTTGCGTGGTTATACTTTCTTTTCTTTTTTTTCTTTTTTTCCTCTTCTTTTTTTCCTCTTCTTTTTTTTTCTTTCTTGTTAAAATAATTTTTTAAAGTTGCAACATGCCACTGCTATATAAATTGTTTTAATAAATTACGTTTCATTTATTAGATACATCTTTGAGTTTAATCTTGTTGCTTTCAATTTGAAGCAAAGCAAAAACATCTGTTCACATGTGTGTATGAAGGGGCGTTAGATTTCTTTAAAAACCTTCGATATTAATAATTGCTTAAGATAAATTATCTAATCAATCGTGTATGCCTCGAAAAGTGTCTAATTTAACAACAAGTTGATAAAGAAATATCGAAGTAATTGGTAAAAGTCATCAAAATTCCGTGCCAATGGCAGGAAGTGCATGTAGTCTTTGATATATAAGCAATATATCAAACAATGTTCTGGGAAAAAAATAAGAAGAGGAAATCTCCTGTCTTGTGAGGAAATAATTGTCTGTTACAGATTTTCTTTCAGAAGTAAATGACCTTTGCATGGGAAAAAAATTTTTATATCTAAATACAAATGCAGTTATTTGCTGTGATTTTCTTCTATTCCCTACTTCAAATAAAACATTTTTTAAGAACTGTCTACGAATTTGTTGGCCTCCCAACGTCCTTTCTTTTAGGAATTTGAAATCAGAAGTTCTTGTAGAAAAGAAATGTTCAAAACAATCTGAGGTGTTTTTTTCTATTCTTGTACATCAAGAACACTGTATTATCGAACAGAGAATATCATAACAAATTTATAATGGTTAATTTTTCTCTGGGAACTGCGAAACTGTCACAAACAATTTAATTCTCAAATATTGAACAACAAATCATTATTAACCATTCTTAATTTTTGAAAATATATTTGTTTCCTTTTGATTTTAGTTAGTTTTAATTGTTATAAGCATGGATGGGAAATATATTATAAACTCTTGGGGTAATTCCATGTCAGGTCATCCAGGCTATGTCATCCACACCCTTCAATTTTTCTTACATTCTGTCCAGGCGTGAATTATCAAAAAGTTAGACAATCCCCAAAATTTAAGCTTCCAATTCCAAAAATTGGCGGAGTTATGTCGAATTTTAGCTCTCCAAATTTGAGAGGGTCGCGAAAAAATTTATTTTTGTCTGTAAAATGAGTTCTAGAGATTCCCTACTACTAAAAATTGGGTTATAAAAGAAGGAATCCAGAGATGCTATCAAAAAGGTCTTAAATCCAACCAATTTTAAGTTGTTGATGATTTCTGATTTTTTTCATAGAAGATCAATATCCCGATGTGACATGCATCTATGACAATGATTTCTATTATTATTTCACATATATTGAACATTATTTGTACCAAAAAGATAGTTTGGTTCTTGCTCATAACCGAAGCTACAACATTTGGAAACATTTGTCAAACTTTAACATAGTCCACACCTGTACAAAGTTTCAGAAAAATTGAAGGTTGTGGGTGAGAATTTTACTTTTTTCTGAATGATTTGACATGGAATTATCCCTTGGGAAGTCTATCTTACCATGATAACTGCTCTAATCTTACGAGCTACAAGACCCGATAGTTACATTCCTTACCTGTTGAACAGTTCTGCTAATTTAATACTAGTTGACACAAAAGATTATTACCTCCCGTGTCTGCCTCATAGTTCTGCTAATGGCCATTAGCTGGCGTGATCAGAGTAGTATATAACACGAGTGAACGCCAACGTCAAATTATATTTCGCTTGTGGAGGGCACTTCACGTGGTGTAATGGTTAGCAAGCTAGACTCGCAGACCATTGTTAGGCAGTCCGATTCTCACTGGGTATCCCATACTTCTGGCCTTGTGCCGCATCTAAGCTAAGCTTAGTAATTCAATGCCACATTTAATGTATTGCTACATTAATAAATATATATATTTCTCTTGTGGTCCCCATAGTGCATACACATACGCTTACTGTCTTCAACAATCTTGTGAAAGCATTTCTTAAATATATAAGTCTTCGATATTTCTATTATTTCTCTTACATATGAATATCAAGGACTCTACACTTATTCTAAAGATTCTTTCAACCACATAATGACATTTCTCTATATACTCTCTTTTAGTGTTACATGTAATTTGTGTATTCCTTATGTTAAGTTTGCACAGGCAATATAATGTTCTTATTGGTTCAACGTGAATTGTTCTTGCATTATTCTTCACGATGAAACAAGAAGCCATACTAAATTTCCTCTGTCTGAATTGTTTCCTCCCACGCATCTCATGTTAACTGTGAATTATGGTACCCAAATACGTAAACATACAAAGACAAATTTTATTCGTCAGTACTGTAGCTCGTCCGATACAATATAACCATATATACTTATTCCTTATTTTCCTCTGACACTCAACACTGACATATTTCCGACCTGCGTAATTACTTAAATTAAAATTAAATAAATACTAGTCCAGTTTGGTTGACGATTCTTTAGTTTTATTATTTCTCTGAATTTTTGAGATGAGATTTGATAATTAGTATTACTTGGATTGTTCGGACTATTGTTCCCATCTTTATTGTTATCTGTACAACGTTTCGGTCGATGTACCCTCCGGCCTTCTTCGGGCATTTCTAGTCGGACTCGGGAGCCTTCTCGAACTCGGGAACCTTCTTCTCAAACCCTGGAACCTTCTGTAATCGGGAACCTACTTGTCGTAATTGTGAGCCATCACGGAACTTTGGACCCATAGCATAGTGGATAAATGCATTGGGTTAAAACAGTTCTAAGTGACAGTTATCTCTTGGCTGCAGGTTCAATCCTGGTCAAGGGCGAGAGTAACTTAGAATAATAATTAACACAGCTTAAGACCTGTACCCCAGCTATGGTTAGCGGAATGAGAACAGGATTAAATAAAGGGTTTGTTTCAAAGATCAATGATGGCTCCCGATTACAAGAAGGTTTCCGATTACGACAAGAAGGTTCCTGAGTTCGAGAAGGCTTCAGAGTCCGACAAGAAATACCTGAAGAAACCCGGAATGCACATAGGTCGAAACGTTGTACAGATAACAATAAATATGAGGACAATGGTCTGAATAATCCAAATAGTACTAAATAAATACTAGTCAAGTTTGGTTGACGATTCTTTAGTTTTATGTTTAATAAAATTCTAAATAACATTGTAAGCTATAGATAATTTGTAATAATCATGAATTACTCCCCTTGTATATCTATCTATTTCATAAGTGGTTTCTCAATATATATAAGAATTGTTGTGTTCAGCGTATTTGTTTTCTTTTCCTTCTCGATTAAAAATTCATAAACTACGTGTTCGCCTCGTCACTCGTTTTCCAGCATGGAGTCAGAAATATCAGACAAAAATTGAAATTGGAAAAGGTATAGGGGTCCTTAAATAGGAACCCTTATGTGTCAGGGGACACAGGAAGTTAAGAATTAACCCGTTTAGTGGGCTGGAGAAATTCGGCCACTTTGAGCCAGTTACCTGATTGTGAATATCTTTGAACTCTCGGCATCTAATGCCAACCGCTAAGGGACAGCGTAACCATCCACTTCATTGAAGGAATAATATACTTACTTGAAGAATGCTGTATTATCGAACAGAGAATCTCATAGAAACTTTATAATGGTTAATTTCTCACTAAGAACCGCGAAACTGTCACAAACAATTTAATTTTCAAATATTGAACAACAAATCAACCGGATGCGCGTGGTCTAATGGTTAGAGTCGAAGGAAATGGACTCGTCGACTCAAGTTCAAATCCTGGCTGACGCTACAGTTCATAGCGCTAATACTCTTGAGAAAGGTATGAATCCAACTACTCTCCCTCCAGCTATGGATAAATAGGAGGACAGTCTGGGTTCTTTAACATTGGATAGGCAATCAGCCTAAAAGAAGGAAAACTCTGTATTCAAACGTGTTAAACTCTGCTTGGCACGGTCACTACTAGAATAGGCTCAGTCTTAATTAATGATCATTTTAAAATAAACATGGTAATTTGTATATGTGTTTTTCCTAGTGTCTTTATTTTCATACCATATAAATTCTTTTTGGGGGTGCTTGTCTTTAGGTTCCAAGCTGTCATATATCGACTAACCTCAACAAAAGAAACAATAAGCAAATTATATTTTCATTTTAATTAGAAGAATTCTGATCAAATTTCAGTGAATGTGTATTATTCAGATTTCAGAGATAAGAATTGAAAATGCCAGTAAAAAAAACTCTGAAAGTTTAAACTGGAATGCAAGGAATTTGCATAAAGCCTTTATTGAATAGATTAAAGAAGTGGATTTATACGTTGAATCCCATACATTCAAATGGAAAGGAGTGGATGATGCTACGAAAATAGCGAGAGTTTTAAAGAAGAAAAATAGTATTTTCTTCTTGGAAGAAAGAAAACAGCATATCTATGACATTTGTGAGAGTGAATAATGAAGGAAACGGCGTTGAAAACAATGAGAATATAAATAGATTTCTTGAAATGGGTAAGAAAATGTTTAGGGACATTTATAGTTTATAGAGTGGATCCAGACCGGAATCGAAAGTTTCGAGATTCATTTGTTGAGTTTTAAATCTTATGCTAGAGACTGAGAGAATTGAATAACACAAGAAATCAAATTGTGTGAGAGATTTTGTTAAGAGATCCAGGTTTGAGTTTAAACAGAGGAACAGAGTAAAATTCAGTCAAACAAGATGGACAATGGTGACAATAATTCAGATGATTCGGACAATGATGATAGTGATGCTGCTGGGAAAGATTGAAAAAAATCTGATTGTGTCTTTATCTTCAAGTGAAAGAAACAAGACATTTTCCAGCATACAGAAAAGAATGCTTCAGGGATCATTTTTCGATTCTATAGTTTGTAAGGGAAAAAGAGATTCTCAAAACAATGAATAATTCCATATTGAAAGGAAGAAAATTTGAAAAGTGCACGAAATATTGAAATTAAACGGGAAAGAAATTAAGTTCATATTGGATTCAAAAGCAACAGTGAATATGACACCTGCAGAATTTGCACAAAGGAAATGAACTGTTATTTTTGCTTAAGGAGGCAGAAAATTCAAAACAACTGGTGACATGAAAGTGAAAATTAGTATTTTAGCTAATGGAAAAATATGAAAAAACAGTCAGAGTGAAATACAACAGCTTTTAAATTGTAATTCAGGCCAAATTCTAAATTTGATGCAATCTAATTAGAATCCATTTGATTCAATAGTTTCAGCAATGGACAATTAGGATTTTAAAGGACGAGTTGTCAAAGATATTAAGCATTAAGATGTGGATGAATCAACACAGGAAGTTTTCTTTAAATTTCCTGATGTTTTAAGGAATGAATCTGTGAATTCAGTAGAGTAAGACGATTTAATTTCTGCCATATGTTGTTCCCGTGCAATAGCCAATTAGAAGAATTCTATTTAATCAAGAAAGACGATACAAAGTTGAAGTGCAATTATGGAAATTGCAATCTTCATCTTAAAATTTTGAAGCATACACCATCAAAGTTGATAGGAATATTCCCAGAACGAAAATTCTTTGGATGACAATTGTGAAACCTAATACCTATAAAAAGGGATTTGATGTCCACATTTACCCTTGTTATATACCCCATTACTTTGGTGTATATGATAGAGAGAGAGAGAGAAAGAGGGGGGAAGAGTGTGGATAGATGATAGATATTAGATAATGTTTCTTACTTTTTACACTTCTGTTTGCTGACTCACTGCTTACTGCTTCTACTGGTTCTACCTCGGCTGCCATTATCGTCCGTCGATCTAGTGAGCTTACTTCTCTTCAGGGATTCTGCTGGGAGTTGATCTTCTTTGTCGATTTTTTCGGACTGTCATCTCTTGTTTTTAATATTCAATTAACAAACAAGACTTGGTTGTTTTCTTTGCCACAGCTCAGCCACCAGGATTCCGTCCTTAAGTATCACGTGTCGCCACCCACAGCCAGCAAGTGGCACCATTCAGGGGATTTTATCCCTCTGCAGAGGTGCAGTCGGTATATTCTACAGCATCGGCTGAGAGGTCTTACAATGGATGGAGTAGCATTTTTACAAAAAAATGATTCAAGAGAAATCATGGGCAGAATTTGAATCCCCTAAAGTAGATTAGTTTTCGTTCCATTTGGACATAAATTACATCTGATGTTTTTACGGTGACATTTATGGTGGATTTTGGTTTTATCTGTGCCAAAAAGAAACGAAAATCTGGTAATGAACCGCACATATTCCATCAATGTCTACATGCTTATGTATATTTATATATACATGTTCGTGTCAGAGAGAGAGAGAGAGAGAGAGAGAGAGAGAGAGAGAGAGATTAGGTGTGTGATATAGCGAGAGTGAGTGAGAAAGAGAGTGAGAAAGAGAGAGTGAAATAGTGAGAGTGAGAGAGTATGAGTGAGATAGTGAGAGAGAGAGAGAGAGTATGTGAGAAAGAGAGTGAGAAAGAGAGTATGTGAGTGTGAGAGTGAGAGTGAGAGAGAGAATGTGAAATAGTAAGAGGAGTACGTGAGTGAGAAAGAGAGATTATGGGAGCGAGATAGCGAGAGTGTGAGAGGGAGAGTGTGTGAATGAGATAGTGAGAGTGAGTGAGAGAGAGTGTGTGTATGTGAGTGAGATAGGGAAAGAGAGAAGAGAGAGAGAGAGAGAGAGAGAGAGAGAATATGAGTGAGATAGCGAGTGTCAGAGAGAATAAGAAGCGTCCCGGCAAATGTCATCGAGCAATGGAGGTAAAATTACCTGAGAAAAATTTTCATTTATTTCTATTCAAATTTTTAAATCGATTTATAGAAAGCGCGCAAATCTTGGGGATTGGTCGCCGAAAATGGCAACGAAGAGAATCGATATTCAAATATCGATATTTCCAGTGATTTATACAATTAAAGAATATTAAATTTAGAATTTTATTCAACCCTGAAAGATCCATATCTGATTCTCTGATTTAAGGCTCGCCATTTTTTTTCATTTATTTGTCTATTTACTGATGGTCTTTTACAGGTGTTTGAATTGGTAAATTCAGATTTTTTTTTTTTTAAATTAAAGTTTTCTCATGCAAAGAGACTTCTGACTTATTTCAATGATATTTATTTGTTCTCTGCCGTTGTAAAATTCCTTCTTATTCTCCGCAAAATCTCTCACCAGATATGAAAATTATTAAAAGGAAATTAAACCCTTATTGAGTGTAGGGGAATAATTCATTAGTTACTATGATAGCAGAGAGAAGATAAATGGTGAGGCTGAAAGACAAGTTACGACGACGAAAAGGCATTTAGTTTAGTTCAGTTTAGGCTGGACAAGGCGCCATAGTCAAAATTAAGTATGGGAGTTTAGTAAAGTTAGGGATTTTTAGGGTTGCAGAAATATTGCCTTCAGGGGATTCGTTGGGAATATCTATTCCTCTTGGTAACAAAGTTATGTTTGCCTTGGTCTGAATGTTAATAGGTAGTAGCAGTTTTAGTCGAAAGTCCTATGCTCCTGACAGGTGTAAGAAACACCTGTCTCCTAATACGTAGACATTTGATAAGATCAGTACATAATATTGAGACACCCAGATGGAACTTGTTGACAATGATTTGCGAAACTAGTATACTAGTTACTGTTCTATGGCAGAAGTCAAAATATATTTACCAACTTTGGTATAATCTGTCATAGAATCACAGACACAAATCGGGACACAATTGTGAATATCGAACTCACAAAACTCAAACATCACTCAAGGGTAGATCATTTCTTACGTTGATTTTTAGTTGGTTTTATGCCATGTCAATTTTTGTTGGGTTATTTAATACCGAATAAAGTCCTCTTCTTTTGCAAGCAATTATATAGTTTCAAGAAGCAAATGATTTTTGTTTTGTATCGAGCGCCATATTCAAAATTTGTATCCGACTTTGCGATTCGTTAGTTTATTTTATTATGAATTTTTATTTGTAACTAGTTTTGTGATTTACTGATTCAGAAGGTATAGTTCTCGTGATACCTACGTAGATTTTAAAAAAAAAAAGTTTTAAGGTTTGTTTTTTTTTTAATACGTTAATAGCTTACGCGTTTTTCAAAATTGGCAGCATTTTGGATATGTAGGTAAAGAAACTGTTTTCTATGAATGTGAGAAATGGAGCGTAATAAAGGAAAAATTGAATCGAGTTAAATACCACTGAATATGTCAACGAGAAGGTACTTATTTGAAGTACTGGAAAAAAAACTTTGAATGAATTATGCTGTCGAAATTTCTAGCGTGTCAGATGTAACACATTCTGAAACAAGATTTGTCGGTGGAATGTTTCACGTTAAAACAACCAGCAGTAATTGAAGTGTGTAAGCGTTCTGTAGAAATATTTGTTTAAATGTCCAAAGTATCCAGTTTAGCGTTGTATTGGACCATCATTGGGAAAATGTGGTGGGTTTGGGCGAAACGAATGTTGAAAAAGAACTTTGTCAGTTGTATACTCATGTCGAATTAATTATGTTGTACGAGTACTTTTATTGAGGATATCTGTGAATAGTATCGATTTGTATTAGGTCTTGATATATATATAATTTCTTTAGAGTTTGATTTTTCATTTGATTTAAACTAAAATTGGTATACTGATTTCTAAACTACGCTCAGTTTTCTTCTATCACGTCAAGTTTTTTTTTCTCTACAGCTTACTCTCCAAATGAGCACAATTGTATTGTTTGTCTCCGAGTGTACGTGGATGAGCATCTATGTGGCAGCGTTCCCCAGTGTAATTTGTAAACACACATACACACACACGCACATACACACACATATATATATATATATGTCTGCGCGCACGCGCGCGTGTGTGTGTGTGTGTGTGTGTGTGTGTGTGTGTGTGTTTGTGTGTGTGTGTGTGTGTTTACAAATTACACAGGGGAACGCTGCCACATAGATGCTCATAGAAAACATTAAAAGTCATTAATACCTATATAAATAGATACAGACACTAACCATCGAATTTGAAACGCACAATCTCCAAAACTATTTGAAAACTCATTAACCAGGTGCCCTCACCATAGACATACACACATGCACGCATATAAACACACATACAAACACACACCTATATACATATATATATATATATATATATATATATATATATATATATATATATATATAGCTTACAAATGTCTAGCCACACTGAAGAGCCTTGATAAGTGGAAACACGAGTCTGTGGATGACTATATATATATATATATATATGTGTGTGTGTGTGTGTGTGTGTGTGTTTGAAATCTCTTAGAGATTTATTTAAAAATCCCTAAAAAATCGTAATCGGGCGCCTTCACGGAACTTCAAACCGACGCCTTTATTCAATCCACTGGGGTAGATTGTTCTCATTCCACTAACTATGACTTGAGATTATATACGGTACCCAAAATTAAATATTTCTACTTCTATATTCTGAATCTTCCAAAAACTATGCATCGTCCTGGTGTAAGGCGTCCCGTCGTAGCTTAATGGTTAGTAAGCTAGTCTAGCAGATCTATTATTGCTTGATATCGGGTTCGATCCTTGTTGGATGCCTCATAAAAAATACCCACGTAAAATACCTTGTGTTAATTCGGCCTGGTAGGGGGTAAGGAAAATATTTTTTATATCTGCCTCTGAACTGGAACAGTTTATCATTATTTAAATTTTTACCTGTTTTTTTTATTTGATAAATTAGACACATGACGATAAAATGAAAGTGCCATGTATCTATGGAGTAACAATGGAGCAATAATGAATATTATAGATAGTGGCAGTGTCGAGCTGCCGGCAATTTTTAGATTTTCATATAAACTGTAGTTATATTGGACAGTGGTTGTATGTAACTTGTATATGAAAGAACAGGATAGATATATAGTATCGGAAAAATTATAGATAAATTATCTGCCCCTGGCACCAGAGGGCGTATCGCCAATTACGATATTGGTGCCTAGATTAAATTCCATGACAAAAGTCACTTATAGTATTGAGCAATCAACCGCGAGACGACTTTTTCAGTGCTTCCTATACTTTCAAACCCCACAGCAGATAATTTGTACCTTTTTGAATGTATTTTTTTTTCTTCAATTGTTCTTGTCGTCTTCTTCATCCGAATTCAATTACCTATAACCTGGGAAATTATATGAGTCCCCGCGAAAACATTATAATAGTCATGCTATTGGGATACAAAAAGGAGGATATTGAACTAAAGACTTGAAACAAAATAACTTACTTGGTAACGTCATAACATAAACTAATGATCAAAGTCACATTCAAAAAATAAATTCTCTACAAAGGAATTCTTTTAAAAATTGGTGTATTTTTTTTTTTTTTTTCTTATTTTGTCTTTTCAGGTAGAAATGATTTTATCACTGTTTTTTTTTTTTTGTTTTGTTTTTTTTTTTCGACCTGCTAAACTATGCAAAAGAAAAAAATGAAGATAGAACAAATTCTCAGTTCTTCCGATGTTTCGCTGATTTTGAGTGATTTTTTTTTTTTTTTTTTTTTTTTTTTTTTGCTTTTAAGGAAGCTACAAATTCCCACCTCCTCCAAATCGGCTTTCCAAATTTTCAAACTTGAACGAGTTTAGCTTGAAATGCCAATTCTGGCTGAAGTGATTTCTGTGTTAAGCAACTAATTTTTTTTTTCCTTTTGTCACGAGAAACTGGAATATCAGAATCCACAAAGAATAAAAGAAATACGAAACAATCAATCATGAAAGTCTTTTATTCCATTAGCCCTGGGTTCTGCTTTTAAAATATCTGAAAATGATTGCGAGAAATCCAAAATGGCGCCAACGAAAAATCTAGTGACGTTTAGATTTTTACTTTTGTCCAAAACTTTGGCGGGAAATGGCCCCGGGTTGGATAGAGGTGGGTGCTAAAAGGTAAAAGTAATTACGTTACTGAAGCATTAGGGCGTTGATTTTTAACTTTGATTCTTCTTTGATTGGTCAATTATTCTTCTACCCTTCCTTTTCATTTTCTCTCTCTCTCTCTCTCTCTCTCTCTCTCTCTCTCTCTCTCTCTCTCTCTCTCTCTCTCTCTCTCTCTCTCTCTCTCATTTCATTGGTCAATATATTTTTCTTGTGTCTAATCGGTAATTTTTCTTACCCTGTTCTGATTGCGCTCAGTAAAAAAAAAAAAGGTCTTTGCCTCGTTTTTGTTTTTCTCGACCCTCTCTCTCTCTCTCTCTCTCTCTCTCTCTCTCTCTCTCTCTCTCTCTATCCTTTCACTTCTTACTATTCATACTCTCCTTTCTTTATTCCCGTATCATCTTGTTTTTGTTTGTTGGTTATTTTTTGTTTTTGTTTTTTGTACTTTTTTCTTTAAATTATATTTCACTTCTTGTTTTTCCTTTTCCAACTTTAATGTCTCTTCCAAATTCATTCGCATTTTATTTTTTCTCATATCTAAATTTTCTCCTCTTTCTTTGATTTACGGCGTATAGCGTAGTCTGGTACAAGACTGTAGTAGTGACGTGCGCAATGAGGCTCGAACTCACTACATTAACAAATAGTGATTCTTCTAAATGCGATAGAAGGTTATAAATATTTATAAAACGTATTTTAGTATGGTACAACAGTGGAGCATTGGTGTGGATCGAACATTAACGAAAATCTCTCTCTCTCTCTCCCTCTCTCCTTCAGTTTTATTTTCTCTTTGAAAATTTTACCCTTGTTTTGCCTTCTTTCTTTCTGCCCCCAAAATATTCCAACTGATTTCTGCTTTGAGGGGAATTGATTCCTTTTCATTCAAACTCACCTCCTACTTCTCTTTCTCTTCCTCCTCTCCCTCCTCCTCTTTTTATCGCCTTTTTTTTTTTTTCATTTTAGCTTGCAATTAAGTCATGTGAAATGCTCTCAGAATGCAAGAAATGAAGAACTTCCTGAAGAAGATAAATTTTTTTTCTCTTTGACCTTTGATTTCATTCATTAAATATAATGCCAAATTATGTCGTCGTCGTTGTCAACAGCAACAGTTTCGCGTGCATCTGCATCGTTCAAATTAGAGTTGAAAGAGTTGCGATTTTATTCCATGTAAATCCAAGACATTTGCATTTTAAAACAATAATCTCAGTAAATTTAAATTTAAAAAAAAAAGCTCAATATTACGGCTGTTTAGGAGAGAACAATTCGTACATTTCTTTATCTACTTAGTGGAGATGGAAGAAGTCACTTATCTGGGAAAGGGAGAGAATTTACTGGGTGGGAGTCATTTACTTGGAGGGGGAAGAAATCATTTACTTGGGGGAGGGGGAAAGTCATTTATAGTTTTAAATAGTGACTTGTTCTTTTGCTATTTTGAGAAAAAACAAATTTACTATTTAAAAAAGAAATCATATTTACTATTATTCTGATTGTTTGTATGTACGATTGTTAAACTTTTTTAACGTAGGATCAGAGTGTAGTAACTGTTATACCCTCAACCATTTTGTGCTGGAAACAATTACGTATTAGTATTAAGCATAAAAGGGTTGGAATAAATAACACGTTTGTATAACATTGAGGTCCCATCTAGCTTATTCTCAAAGCGCTTCGTTAGGATCAAGGTGGTGCATCCATACAGCAATAATGATATGACCACAGCCTGGAAGAATTGTCGCTTTAGCTTGTCTGCGAGATCGGATTTCCATATGACTGATAATTTGTTTGTGGCCAACCATGCCTTTCCTATTCATGTATTAATATCACTCTCTGTAGATGAGACATTACTACCTAGGTATGTGAATTGTTCTACTCACAAGAATGCTGCGTGCATTTCTTAGAGAGTAAATAAACTGGTCCAAGACTACTTATGTACTGTTGTTTAGAGCAGTCGATAGATCATTACAAGAACCGTCTTCTTAAGACCACTGTTCTTAGTACTCTTAGCACAATAGTACTTTATTGTTAGTACGAACCTTTCTTTGGATGTACTAGTATACGGAACATTCTCTGTTGCAGTATACAACCACCACCACCACCCCCCAAAAAGTACACTTGGAATTCCATAGCAACATTGTTCAGGCAAAAGATCTGGTTTGTCATTAACAAGTCGTGGAAACAGCACCCCACAAGGAGGCAGCTGTATGGCCACTTGCCCCCCATCTCCCAAACCATACGAGTAAGACGGACTAGGCATACAGGACACTGATGAAGAAACGAGGATGAGTTCATAAACGACATACTCCTGTGGAAGCCAACACATGGGCATGCTAATGTGGGCCGCCCAGCCAGGACCTACATTGACCAACTATGTGAGGATGCTGGATGCTGTGCAGAAGAACTCCCGAGGCAATGAATGATAGGGATGGCTGGCGAGAGATTGTCATAGATATCCGTGCTACTTGCGCGACATGATGATGATAACATTAAGATGAATAGAAAAAAAACAATATTGGCTAACAACGAAAATTGGAAGGACTAAGGGGGAAAAATGGAAAATACATTCAAGAGGGTAATAGAAGAAAAGATGCATGAGATAATATATAAGCTTTGTTTTCAAATCCCATGGAATTTACATGGGTTCAAGTATCAGTATTAACTTAAAATGAAAAAAAAATAATTTTGCAAAAAAAATTAAACTTGTTCTGAAGCTTTGCGATTAATTCTTTCATTATTCCATTAATTCATTTCTGCTATTAAGAAAATAATGTTTCAGTCGATATTTTATTCGGCCTTCTTCAGGTGTTTCATTAGATAGTCTTTAAACGTCACTTAGGTCTAATTTATTTACGTCCCTCTCTCCAAAAAGAATAAAACGTATAAAACTACGGGACTTCTAAATATATGGAACATCCACCTGAACGAGAGTGATGAATATATTAGCTGAATACATTGTCTAGGAATAAAAAATAAAATAAATGCGATAGTCAGAAAATAACGCTAATACTCTTTATTTTATTAATGGTTAGAGTCGTAGGAAATGGACTCGGTGACACGAGTTCAAATCCTGGTCGACGCTGTTTGCATTTCATATAGCGCTAATACCCTAAAGGTATGCATCCAACTACTCTCCCTCCAGCTATGGGTAGACTAAGAGAGAAAGGCAAAGAATTCTGCTTCAGAAACGATCAGTCTTATTAGGATATAAATGCTACAAGAATGAAAGTCTTCATTTGTGCAAAGAATTTATGGCTTGCTTCCAACAGATATCAAGAAAAAGGTGTTGGCTATTTTGCAAGATTTGGCGAAATGTCACAAAGACCAATCGGAGATATCAGTATCAGACAGATAAATTCCAACGTCAATCATCTCTCTCTCTCTCTCTCTCTCTCTCTCTCTCTCTCTCTCTCTCTCTCTCTCTCTCTCTCTCTCTCTCTCTCTCTCTCTCTCTCTCTCTCTCTCTCTCTCTCTCTTGTAAAATTGTAAAATCGTAGTAAGCGAGTTCGAAATTTAGTCACGCTATTACTTTCACTTTTGGACAAATACCCTTGGGAAAGGTATGAACTCTTTCACCACACCACCCCGTCTATGTGTTAAAGAGTACCGCTACTGTTCCTTTACAAGGATGACTGTGATATTAAATAACCCCTGCAGGTTGATAACCCATTAACTAAAGACAACAAACCAAACCTCTGTCATAAACAAAATCTCTCTCTCTCTCTCTCTCTCTCTCTCTCTCTCTCTCTATCTATTATCTATATCTATCTATCCTTCACTTAGTATTCTTAACACATACACACACTCACACATCATACGCACATACATCTACATATTTTACGTATATTTCAACAGATATTCAATCATTAGATATCTATATTAAAAACTTTCTCTCTTTCCCACAGACACACACACACACACATACACATGAAACTAATTGAACAGTCTGTATTTTACACTTGAACGTATATATATATATATATATATATATATATATATATATATATATATATATATAGTTGACCTTGTGTGGTAGATGAAATAGTTGCTTATTCGCACCGGTGCCAGTACCCCGTCATTTTCAAAGCTAGAAGATCTTTAATCCTTCTTCCTCCCATTTCCCTCACTTATAGAATATGTATACAGATATAAAAGTATTTGCTTATATTAACTTACACACACACACACACACACACACACACATATATATATATATATATATGTGTGTGTGTGTGTGTTTGTGTGTGTGTGTGTGTGTGTGTGCATTCATTGAGAAAACAATATTTTGACTCTCACACAACAATTCATATTTATAATGTTAAATCAAGGCAACAATTATTTTATTCCGTTAATTTAACAATCTATTAATTACTTTCTCATTAACTGTTAGATTTTCAGCAATCTCTTCGAGACTCTTCAAAATTCTTCAACTTCATAACTGTGACTTATTTCGACAACCAACATTACATTATGGGTGTTACATTGATGGTGAGGAAGTGTTTACTGACTTCTTACCTTACTGGACTTGCTTTTCTTAGAGAGTAAATAAACCGGTCCAAGAATACTTATGTACTGCTGTTTAGAGCAGTTGATAGATCATTACAAGAACCGTCTTCTTAAGACCACAGTTCTTAGTACTCTTACACAATAGTACTTTATTGTTAGTGCGAACATTTTTTGGATGTACTAGTGTACGGAACATTCTCTGTTGCAATATACAACCACCACCACCAAAAAAAAAAACTACACTGGAATTCCATAGCAACATTGTTCAGGTAAAAGATCTTGTTTGTCATGAACTAAGCTTAGTTTAGTTTGGTACAAAGCCAGAAATATGTAGCACCCAATGATAAGTGAATTCACTATCAATGGTCAGTTAGCCTAGTTTGCTAACCCTTATATCGCTCGAGATACCAAGGCAATGGTAGATTAAAGTATGTTAAATATTCTAGTTGAAAAGTTTTCGAAAAATCTTTTATTTGTCTTTGTATAACTGCAAACTGAAGTTTCTCAAACTTTTCAACGTTCGTAAAGCATTCAATTAAAACAAAATCCAACACTCGAAATATCTTAGAAGTGACAATTCATTTCTATTGATACGTTGATGAAGAGATTATGAAATTATTTGCCAAATATAAAAGCATTTAATAATGTTATTATGAGAAACAACAGAAAAATTTTAGTTTATGGTATTGTTGGATGCGTAAAATACGTTTATTTCTATGTGTTGAGTTAAGTGAGGGAAAGCTTTTCTATGATTGGACACGCCCAGAGGTTTTGGCGCCCAGATTCAATAGATACATTTGGACTGGTCGATCAGAAATTATCTGATCGATCAGTCCAAATGTATCTATTGAATATGGGCGCCAAAACCTCTGGGCGTGTCCAATCATAGAAAACGCAAAAAGCTAAAACAGTTAAAGTAAGTGTTATTCCTTCTATTTTTACGGAATATTATCTTTATCATTGTTGTTTTAACATAACGTTTCGGTTGATATATTCTTCGGTCTGATGTATATGAATAACGAAATTGTTTCAGACTTTCAGGAGGCATCTGTAATAGCAAAAATCTTTGGGAAACGGAAAATATGACAAAAATCTGAAAGGAATTTGTTTTTTTACGATTTGAAATGAAAGAATAAAAAGATTTTTGTTTTTTGTTTTTCTGTTACGTATGATTTATCATTTATACTTTATTTTAAAAATCTTTAATTAACTTTCAAGTAATTACTATCGTTGTGGATAACATTTGGTGAAATATATGAAACCAATATACATATGAGTGTGTGTGTGTGTGTGTGTGTGTGTGTGTGTGTGTGTGTGTGCGTCGTTTATTGTAACATTTTACCCGATGGAAAACAAAAATGTAAATGAGTGTCATATTCACCGCGTTGCATACTGTAAAAGTGAAAAGTAAAGTCGGCAAGGTGGACTATTTTCGGTATTAGCTAGAGAGCGAGGAAGTCTATTCCCTTTTCACTAGCGCTAGTCTAGGAAGATTGATTTTGCGTCTGAGGTGGGGTGCGACACATACCATCAACTCCACACTTTACCTCGTAAATACTAACTGTGCTACTCATGCGCTGAGTTGATAAAGATCGGTACTAAACCCAGAACCTTACGATTACCAAGACGGATGCTCTACCGACTGAGCTAAACCGAATCTCATAAAGAAAGAAAGATAATAGGCAATTAAAAAGATATTTGTACTTGTGACCAAACTACAGTAACCGTGTGTAAATGTTAATGAAAATTTAGCAAGTTTTCAAAAAATGTTGACTGTAATCTTTCTTGTATGCTTTAGTAACCACTTTAGAGAATGATCTTTGAAAAAATAATCTAAGCTGAAACAGATATTTTTCAATGCAGCAGAAATTTTGTAAAAAAAAATTATTGTTGTGGGTTTTTTAAGGGTCAAAAATAAGACAAACGACTGGTAAAAATTCATACAAATGTATTGTACAAAAAGGAGTATAAATTACTGAAAAGAAAGTGGAGATTGCGTCCGACCATACAGTTGCGAGCTGACTCGCGCTGCTTCGTCCAAGCCACAATTGTCCCTGCTACTTATAGTAGTCGTCGGCGCATTCCATTCATGTACATGGGTTATATCACCTATAACATTTATCATGTTCAACTCGACACAAAATTTGAATTAACCATATGAACTCTCACAAGAAAATTGATCATAGCATTCAACAATTTGCAACAATCTACTGAATGTGGACGTTTAATATTACCCATTATATTGTTGGTGTGTCATTCTGGGCAATTCCATCTCATGATATGACTCAGAGCAATAGAGATTGTTGGATGACGCCCATCTTCTCTCCAAGCAACAGGTTTTACTGGACTACATGATACCAGTAAAACCTGTTGCTTGCAGAGTTTACTTTTCACTTCGTGCTAATAAATCCATCTGTCCTCCCAACTATGGGCAAATAGTAGGGCATATTGGGTCATTTAGCTTTTGTTAGGCGACCAGTCAAGGCGAAGGAAAACATGGATGTGTCATATCCTTCTTGTGATTGTGGGGTTGGGTTGATACGTAGATGATACCAGTAACAAGAAAAGATTCCTGATCTGACCTAAAGATCTCCAACTGCTCTGTTGGAAGTAAAATTGGATTCATGCCTTTCCTAATAACATTAATATGAAGTGAATGTAAACTGTCCCAGTTTTGAACTCGGTTCGCCGATTGCAATTTTCGTGCTAGGCAACATCCAATGTCAGTTGGCCAAGAATAAAAACTTTCCTGTTTTCTTATTTATTTATTTATTTATTTACATTAGAAATGGATAGTGTGTAAACGGTTGATAGAACAGAAACTGCAATCGGCATTATTAAACGTCCATCTTCAGTAGATCAGCATAACTGAACCTTGAATCCCCTAACGCACTCCAGTAACAAATCCATTCCTGCATTGGGCCTAGAATCTAGAGGAAATGACTAGAAGTTGAAATATCTCATGACTGATGTAATGAACAGGTTTAGTATGAAGTGTATGATGGCAAGGAAAAAACGAACACAGATTTTAAGTTTAACAATGTATTAGCAAAACACAAAAGGTTATACAATTGAAAATGGTTTTTAAAGGAGAAAGTCTGATATTTTTTATAGTCAGTTGTGACGTGAATATGTAAAGTCAGTGAAATGTCCGGTGGCCGAATCAGTTGTAGGGTAGGTGGTGATGTGGGCAGATGAATCAGTGATAATAGTCAGAAGTTGGTTAGGTGGGCAGAAGATCTGATGTTTAGTAGTCACTGATGGGTGATGGCGTGAATTTGGTAGAATTTCCTTTTGCTCAGTGAGATGAAGGCAGGTGTGGGGTTGAAAGCAAGTCCTGACTGATGCCTTGGTTGGTGTGACGCGGGGGTGTAGTGTGGTCGGTATGGCGGTTCTTTTATCTCGGCTTGGGACGACCCGACCTTCTTCTGCGACGGCCTGTGAAGTACTGTCTATCGGCGTTAAGTCAGCTTTGTTTAAAGCAAGAGATAGACTCGAGATGGCCTTTGAAGGGTTTTGGGGGGAAGGTTTTTTATTGTCGAAAAACATCAAATAGGAGATATTTTTAATTGTTTATAATTAATGTTTTTCGACCGGAAGTTTTGCTGGAGCCTATGCGTATAACCATGTTATTTTGGTCACTTCGTTTTAGGCTGCCGTCGAGTTAACTTCCGTTTGGCGTCAGCAACTTATGATTTGTTTTGTTGGCGAGTGTATGTATCTCTTTATTGTGGTGTGTGTGCGAATTGAATTGTTGAATTTAGTGGATCAAGAGATATCTATATTAGTGTATATAACACTGAGAACCATATTATCAATATAACAACGATAACTGTGAATACTTTATTCCTTTATAAACAAAACGATCAGTATCATGTGTAAGTGCGGCTATATCCCGAGATGTGATGTACACCTTTGTAACCCACTTTCAAGTAAATAAAAAGATTATTTGAGGTGGTTGCTGAGGTGTACCTACATCAAATAGTCAGTATCATGTGTAAGTGCTATTAAACGAGAACCCAACGAAGATTTTTAGAATGCTCACTAAACTGCTGTTTATTAACGATCGGGAAATGACGATCTGAGAGGTGCGATAAAAAGTAACAGAAATTAAGATGAAAGAAAAAAAGTCAAAACTTAATTACCAATAATGATTCATCTAAGAAATTCGAAACAAAATGGCAGTCTCAGTAAAGTATATATATATATATATATATTATATATATATATATATATATATATATATATAGTAGAAAGTAACACAAGGTTAATTTCTGGGTTTAACAGGTTTTAATTCAGAGTTGTCTTATCAAGGTTAAAGAGCCCAGTCTGTCGAATTAGTTACCGATAGCTGGAGTGAGAATATTTGGATCCATGCCTTTCCCATGGGGTATTAGCGCTATGTGAAATGCAAATAGCCTCGTCCTGTATTTCAGTATACTAGCAGAAAAAGGAGTGTCTGGGGAGGGTTCTTATTAAAGCCTCTCATCAAAAGAAACAAAATTTGCAATCAACGTGTCACAAAGACGTGTAATTAATTGAAACAAAAACGGAGCACCTGTGTGGAAATTAGTACTGGCATTCTTGGAATAAAAGTCTGGTTGAGCCGAAAAACATTACGAGAAAATTTCTAAATGGTAAATAGGCTAAAATCCGGGGATCAAGTATCAGTAGCTACACAGGTGAAAATATAAAATCTGGAAAAGACTTAGTGTCTCCATTCTCCCGGTTGTAAAGTTATTATCCCTCTTTTTGTTTGACCAAACAACTTTGATACAAGTCCTAGTGTAGCTGTCGCCTTTGAGTGCGCCTAATAGTTAGATATATTTATTTTTTACCCTAAAAATATAGCCTTAAATTTGGACAGTGTAAGGGAAACAACTCTGTTAGGGTCTCATAAGCGAAAGACCAACAGAGCCTGAATTGCATTGTGGGAATATCAACAGGTTTCCTTAGGGCAAAATAGGGACTTCCGCCTGGCTGATGCAGCAAAAAGGTTGTGTGGAAAATATCGTCCTAAAATTAGAACTTTAGTCTTTTAGTTAGTTCTCGGTACTGGTACGGCGCACAGGTATGTTTCTTTCCAATTTTCCCGTGAAGTTGCTGGCATTTGTTAAAGACCCCTTTTGTAAATTATTAATTGTTTTATACCCCATTTTATTTCAGTATTTCTCGGTGTTTGGAAGTAAATAAAATATTCTACGTTCAACATCAGTCGTCTTCGTGTCATCAATACATCACCAGAAAATATTACCAGGGAACCGCTACACCTAGTTTGACGTATCTTTTCATTCACTCTTTTTATCTGAGTGCTGATTAATTTTAAAAGACTCGCAGTAGTTAAAAAGATCTAAAAATTGCTGAATTTTGCAACTCTCGCCAATTGGGCCACTGTTATTATTGCATTTTTAAGCAAGTAGAAGCGCCAAATATTATATTTATGGAATTGTTCATCTTGGAGGAATGCAGTGATGAGTTGTCAGAACCAATGAACACAATAACTCCAAATAAAAGGAATTAAATTTTATTGTGAGAGACAGAATCGATACGAATACAAAAAGCTGCTAAATTCAACCCAAATTAAATTCATCAAAATCAACAATTGCTAAGTGTTGAAATACCATGGTGACTGGGGTATTGACTAAGCTTAGTTTAGTCTGGCACAAGGTCACAATTATGGAGCATACATTGAGGATTGAGCTCAATACAGTAGTAATAAAAGTACAGGATTACCTAGGTATTTAGAATGATTAAGAAATTCGGGTACAAGGCCACACATTGTGGAGCATCTTGTAAGGATCAAACTGTTATGTAATGGCACCCCACGTCAACCTACTGGATGTAGCGAATATTCCGTTGAATTGATTGACAGGTGGCGGGTCAGAATTCAATGAAAGGCATGAGCATTTATTTCATTGGCTGTGGACAGTCACGTGCGAATTAAGAGGGTTTTTTTTTTTAAGTAGAGACTTGCGTTTTAGCCGCCAGAGGAAACAGACCTATATATGTTATCTCTTGGAGGCGCGTGGTCTAATGGTTAGAGTCATAGGAAATGGACTCGTCGACCCGAGTTCAATTCCTGGACGAAGCTGTTTGAAGTTCATATAGCGCTAATACCCTTGGGAAAGGTATGAATCCAATTCTCCCTCCAGCTATGGATAAATAGCAGGGCAGACTGGACTCTTTAACCCTGGCTAGGTAACCAGTCTAGGAGAAGGAAAACTCTGAATTCAAACCTGTTAAACTCCGCTTAAGAAATTGACCTTGTGTCACATCCTGCTCGTGCGGAGGGGCTGGTAAATATATATATATATATGTGATCTTAAGCGAGACCTCTCCTGCCTCCACTGAGAGGGGGGGGCTACGATTTGTAAAAGAATGAATCTTTCTTCCATCAACTGAACAAAAATCGCCTCATATCTATATATGAGAGACGGGTTCAAAAAGAACTTGTAAAATCCAAAGTAAACGTGAGTGGGGCTTTGTAACAACGTATTTGTTGATTTCTTTCATCACGGGGATCAAGTGACAACCTCAACTTTTCTTCATCTTCCCAACACGTAAGAAGAACAACAACTTTACCCGGATTTACTACAGTAGTAATAGTCTGTGATTCATGCATATTGAAAAAAATCCACTATGAGGGGAACTTAATATTTGAAACGCTTATATATTAACTATTGTAATATGCTAACTTGATATGAGTTGACTCCATTTGACCAGGGATCGGAATTGTCCTGGTTTCAAAGGTATACATTCGTGAGCCCTAAAAAAGGACAGAGAATTATGAGCCTATCACAAGTAAGCTGATTTGTACCCTTTGTTAATAAACTTATTGTTACATGGTAATGTTGGAGCTCAAAGTTATTATTGAACTAATACCTAACGCCACCACATAAACCATATCATAACGTTAACTAAGTATGTCATAGAGACACAGTAATGAGGCACACAGTGTGGGTCGAACTTATAACTCTCGAGAATTAGCTTACATTAAGAACTTGCAAATCATTGCACAGGGTGTTGGGATCTTTTGCGATATAAGGTGTGCTGGAATCCACCACTTAAACTTATAGACTCTGCGTGGGCGCGTGGATTAAAGCTAGTCAATCAACACGCTATAATACGTGGTTGATTAACTATTTAATCGCCGATCTTGAAAGCCGTTCATTTGCACGTATTTGACATGGACGATCGGATCTGCATCTAAGAACTCTGCTCAACCAAAGGATTCTACCCAACACTAAGGAACACCGAGGAACAACCAAAGGATTCTACGTAATACTAATGAATAACCAAGGATTCTTCACTAAGGAACACAATGGATTTCCACTGTAAAGTGATCTCACTTGAAGCCTAAAAAATGGCCACAAAAATCGTAACGCTAGTGTAGAGGAAAATGATAAATTTTGATAGCGAATTGCATAAACATTGAATCTGATCAAAGGAAATATATTTTTGCCAATTCAATCAACCTGATTTATTCTTTAAAGACAGTGTGGCGAGAGAAACCACGAACGTAGTAGTTCGAAGCGTGCACGACTGTGTTTGGAATGCAGAATGAGATCAGAGGCGAGTGGGGAGATTGAACTCGCATTCTCCTGATCGTGAGTCGTGGCCTGACGCATGGGAATTGCTAAACTATTAAGAGTGGCCCGGATGGGAAGGATTGACGCGTGCTTATTAGTGTCGCACGTGCTGCACGGGCAGATCAGAGTAAGGAGCTCGGGTGAACACTGTAATTGTGTATTTATTGACTAGCTCTCACAAACCGGGACGAAAGCTTGCAGTAGCATTTTGGCTCTGACGACGAGTGGACGATAGACAAGATATTTTGATAGTGTTGGTGAGAAGAGTGCAGCATTGTTGGGAGAGTAATTGCGTCGGACTTAACTGAGCCGCCGCCCCACCAGAGAACATTCTTATTGGAGACAGATTTGTTGCTATTTCATCAACAGACTTTAATTATATATTGAATAAATAAATAAATGACACGGTATTAAGCTATAAAAACTCATATACATTAAATACTGAAATCTATAAGTTAATGATATTCAATTTTAAAAACAAAAGCTCTCATACAAATCATTTACTTTGAAGTGTAAGACTTAAGTTACCAACCAAATTTTTTTCGGTTAGAAAGGAAAGAGTGGAGGAACTCTCAAAGTAGTTTTGACTAATGAGAAGAGAGCCCCTTTGGTTTGAATTCAGATTTTTCCTTCTCCTGGACAGGTTGCCATACTAAGGTTAAAGAGTCCATTACTATTTACTAATAGCTGGAGGGAAAATAGTTGGATCCGTAAATTTTACATTGTATTAGCGCTATGTGAAATGCAAACAGCCGCATCCAGGATTTTAACTCATCCCGCCGTATCCATTTCCTATGACCGTAACCATTACACCAGGCGCCTCCAAAATTACATATATTAGTCGATTATCCATTGACTATGTTAAATTGTTTTTGTTTTTGTTTTTTGTTTTCAGTTGTAATACTTGTCCGAATAGTTTGCAATAAGTCTTTAATTTTTCTTCTTTATTCAAAAACCTTTCTTTTTTCTTTTTTTCTTTTTCTTTTTTCTTTTTCTTCTTTTTTTCTTTCAAGAATTCAGTATTTGACTGAGAAGTCATTTTAACCTATCTGGTAGACACCAAGATCTAACCAACTCAGACCCAAATCTAATTCCTCTGTTGCCTTGCTGGTACCTACTTGTATATAACGCTACCCTTATAACCGAACCCACACCCCAGCTATCTGGTCAATGAAGGGGACTTCGACACTCTGAAATCAATTTTCAAATATTTTCTTTCACACTGTATCTCCGACTCAGAGGAAGTCAAATATCAACTTTCACACAATTTACAACACGGTGGACAAATCGGCATCGATCAAATTCTTCGAATATAGTTTTGCAATTTACAGGCTACCATTTCTTTTTTTTTATTCTTTTTCTTTTCTTTATTTTCTTTTTCCTTTTTTCTTTCTTTTCTGTTTTTTGTTTCTTTTTGTACCTTTTATTTTTTCTTTTCTTTTTTCTTTTTTTTTTTCTCTTTTATGTTTGTTTGTTTTTTGTAAGATGTGTTTAATTCGAGACACTTCCCGCTGTGTTATCACTTTGCTATTTCCATTATCAAAATCTGATCTACGTGATGCACATGCGATGCAGCGAGGTCTTCAACGTATTATTTCTTATTTATTTATTTTTCCAATATTCAGCGGTCCTTGTTAAGCATTTTTGATATTTAAAGGGTTGTAATGCTTTTCCAGGCAGATGTGACGATATAATTCTTCTCAACCTTTGATAAATCATCTTTATTGCCCATAATAATTTAATAATTTTACGTCATTACATAATAATTTGTCACTCTTATGATGCAATAATATAAGAAAAATGTTTTCTATTTACTTCCGAATGCACAGAATGAATTCATGTTTGCTAGGTTGGTGCAAATCGGTATTGCCAATGTTTGTTTCGAATTATTTTTCTCCATCATCCGATGAAAGTAAATTTACAATCATATAACAATAATTTGGTAAGCACGGAAGATAAAATCGAATCTAGTTGTGCTAAGCCTAATGGCAATTCTGTATGTCAAAAGGGGAGGTAATTATAATACCGAATGTCGCTAACCGAAAAACTGACTTTATGGAACATCATTATACAGAAATAATCGCTTCATCGAAGGGTCGTTTACCTAAAAAAAAAATTCAGCAAGCCAAATTTAAAGAAGGATAACTTTTATATATGAACAGGATTTTTCAAAATGTTGTATAATTTAAAAATTACACCGTGTTGTAAATAGTATTTGTTCATTTACGATAAAAAATATCGAAGAATAAAATAAGAATTCAAAAAATAAGATATCTTATTTTCCATAGATTCATCGCTAATTCTTTTATTCGCATGAATTTTATTGTTTTTAGCTTTAAGATTTAGTTACAAACGAGTAAAAAATCTGAACGAAAACACTACCAAAAAGCAAAGCAACAAGTTCGGAGGACTTTGAAAATAAACATTGCGTCCTAGAATTACTCATTCTTTTCAAAAAAAGGATTTCATTTTATTTTACTTTCTTACGTAAAATTTAACTGGCCACATATCATAATTGAAAAGTCTTCTCTTATTTTTTAGGGGATTTGTTAAACCCTCATACCTAAAATTTAGAAAATGGATGAAAGATTTCTTTGCTGATTTTCGATGAAGCGATTATTTCTGTATAATGATGTTTCGTGAAGTCAGTTTTCCGGCAAGCAACAATGAACCATAACCGTCACAAAAACGAAAGAAGAAAAACGATGATTAAATAATTATGAGAATTTCAGACGGGGATTTTGGGCGACTATTTATGATTTTTTATTGCGATTGACTTATAATTAATACATGGTTAGTGAGGCTCATGATCAATAACCTTTTGTGCATCCTATAACACTGTAAGTGCTAAATATTATCAGTATTGAAAGGTGGGAGAGAAATAATGATAGTGCTGTCAGTAATATTTTAGGTTATTATCGGCTTCCTTATTAAGTCTGCCCCACTCCACCACCCCCCACACACGTCGTATAATGACCGGAAATTAAAATTTCAGTCTTAATGGTATGGATGCACATTGCACATATATGCCTGTGTCTATTGATAGATAAATAGATATTTGGTAAACAATGGTGGGATTGTGTAACGCTTATCTGCCTTGTTCTGGCGCTCTGCCCCTCTATCTTGAAAATCAATATTTGAAGCCGCAATGGTACTAGGGCACCAGTGGGAAATGTACATCTATTCCAACACACACACACACACACACACACACACACATATATATATATATATATATATATATATATATATATATATTATCAGAAGTATCCGTTCCATGACCATACTAAAAGGACTTTAGGGACACCAAGAAGTGAGAGAGAAAGGAGGAAGACAAGAGGAAGAGAGTGGATAAGAGGAAAATAATTTAGACAAGATTTTTATGAAAATAAAAAAAAAGATCGCTGATAATTCATATATTACAATGTTCGTTTATTTTAGGAAATCTTTTTTGTTTACGTTTAGAATATAATTTTTTTTAAAGTAACCCTAAACTCGTGAGAGTTTTGAAACAGTTTTATTTTTCTAAAAACTGTTTTTGTATCTATGACAAAAACTTGAATTCAGTTTTCAATTGGTTGTTGAGTTAAAGGATGAAAATATATTTGTTTAATCTATTTTATTTTTTACCTCAAAAAATATAACAATTAAAAGAACGTGTCTTTATTTGTAGGTTAAACGTTTCCTTATTTGTAGGGAAAAATTCAAATAAGATTTATTCGTTTATTCCAGTTTTAACGATAAAAGAAGCTAAGAATTTGCGTATTATAATTTTAGGAATGTGTTAGTTTACATTTAGAATATTAACGACATCCCATTCTGGTGAAATGGTTAGCAAACTAGACTCGCTGATCTATTACTACTAAATAGCAAGTTCGGTCCTCGATAGTTGCTCCATACTTGAGACCTTGTGTCACATCTTACGCATGGCAAACGCGTTGGGTAAATGGTAAATAAACAAGGTATTGTATCGTAGCGTAATGAGTAACATGCTAGTCTCGCAGATTCATTACTATTGAATAGCGAATTCGATCCTGGCTGGGTGCCTCATACTTGCGACCTTGTGTCACATCCTATTTGAAATAACTCTATTTTTCTAAAAGCTACCTCTTACTTACGTGTGGAGTTATATTGACAGGAAATGTATTGGTTTAATTTATTCTCTTTTTGCTCTATGAAAATGTAACAATAAAAGGGGCTAAGAATTAAGAAATTTGGCTTTGGATGTATTCGAGTTCTTTTGTGTTTGCTTCTATCTGGGCTTTTTCACTTTCTGTACATTGATGTTTGGTGATTTTATCTTATTACGTAGGGATGCTTTTTGCGTTATCGCGTTTTTCTCTAATTGCTATTATCTATATTCGACTCTTTGTTTGGTATGCATTCGGCTGCTGATTCAAAGGGACAGTGACAAGGTTTTCATATTCATCCTTTGGAGTATAAATAGTATTAAACTTGTTTTTTACTGTTACCGAAAGTGATCGCCTATGTCACTGTTGGTAAGTGGGGACCAGTCTTATTGTACAGACTTATCGGTTAGCTTTTTATTTTGCGTTACGCCTGAGTACACGCTGAAATATATATATAATATATATATATATATAATTATTATGTGTGTGTTGTGTGTGTGTGTGTGTGTGTGTGTGTGGAGGCGCATTGTGTAATAGTTACTGTCCTAGGAAATGGATACGGCGAGACGAGTTCAAATTCTGGGCGAAACTGTTGGCATTTCACATTTATTAGATGTGCTAATACCTTGGGAAATGTATGAATCCAACTATTCTCCCTCCAGCTATAGGGAAATAGTAAGGCAGACTGGGCTATTTAGACTTGGTTAGTCAACTACTGTAGGAAAATTCTGAATTCAAACCTGTTTAAATCCGCTGATTAACCATATGTCAAATCCTACTTGTGAGGAGGGGTCGTATATATATATATATATATATATATATATATATATATATATGTGTGTGTGTGTGTGTGTGTGTGTGTGTGTGTGGTCCCTGAGTCTACTGTAGTCAATTTACATTTCTTTTTTTATTTCTTTCTCACTAAATTAACTCTTTGCCTACCAAATTTCCCCCGCGGTTGTACCAAATTTTCTTGGTATTTTTTATCTGTATGATGGGATATCTCAAAGTTCACTATCTATTCAACTCAAAACTCGTTCTATTCAAATAAAGCCTATTAGTCCTTCTGCTCAATTATAATGAACTAACCATCAGTGCTTACGGTAGGATAGCAGTGAAGGGAGATGATTTCAAATTCTATACGAGGCTGTTTGCATTTCACATAGCGCTAATACCCTTGGGAAAGGTATGAATCCAACCATTCTCTTTTCAGCTAAGTAGGACAGACTGGGCTCTTTAACATTGGTATGGCAACCGGTCTAGGAGAAGGAAAACTCTCTTCTCGTTAATTAAAATTGTATTGTGTTCATATCATTTTTAATTTAGATGGAACAAAAAAAAATTGTGTTTTCGTAGATAAAGTTCTTGGGGCTGCTGGTAAAAAGAAAAGTATAAACACTTAGATGTTGTGCACGTTCTCGTGTGCCATGCGACACGAAATGCTGGGGTGCGAAGCCTCTCTGTTTTATAGACAAGAGATATGCTGTTAGCTCTCTCGAGGCTAGAAGTTGAAAGGGAACTTGACTTTGACGCCTATGGTTCTATAAGGCAAGAACCATGGCAAGTTACGAATGTAATTTCTACAGTGGCTTAAATTTGGGAAAATGGATTCTTGTTTTGTCTGGCCTTTCGTGATTGCACCATGACATTTTAGCACAGTATTGACTGGTAATGAAAAATTGATATCTTATATAAAGAGAACAGAAAAAAGACACAGACGAAATTATAAATATGTATTGATGAAGAAGAACCAAAATGAATTTCCATCTATACATATATAATGGTATAGGGTATGTATGTATGTATGTATGTATGTATGTTCGGAGGAAACTACAAAAATAAAACAATCAACAACAAAATAAATATATAAACACATTCACTATCACCAAATCTTGCTTTTTCAGCAAAAATAATAAAGATTTGATTTATAATCGAGAAGATTTTTTTTTTTAATAAGATTTAAAAAGTGACAACATGGAATTTATTTTGCATTTAATATCTTAAATAGAAGACTGATTTTTCTTTTCAGGGGGTCTGTGCACTTTATTTTTCTGACGCCCATCAGGCCGGATCAACGCATGGATTTTAATGGAGCACCTGCAAGGATCCAACTCGTGATTCACTAATGAGGTAACATTTTACCTCTCCCTTTACCCGGGCGATACCGGGTAGCCACTTCTAGTTCGTTATTGTGTAATGGTTAAAGTAAAAGGAAATGGACTCGTCACCTCAAGTTCAAATCCTGAACGTTGGTAATTGCATTTCACTTAGCGCTAATTCCTTGGGAAAGGTATGAATTCTACTCTCCTTCCAGCTATGGGTAAATAGTAGGGTAGACTGTACTCTTTAATCTTGGTTAGGCAACCGGTATAGGAGAAGGAAAACTCCGAATTCAAACCTGTTAAACTCCGCTCAAGAAATTGACCTTGTGTCACATCCTGCTCGTGCGGAGGGGTTGGTAAATATATATAAGGCCGTCATTTAGGTTTCGAGAATGAGGAAATTTCAAATCAAAGCACATGGACAAAAAGATAAATTAATTTGTTAACATATATACTTTTTTATATAACTTTGAATAAACATTAACAAATAAGAGCAAACAATTTTTTGATGAATGATGATCGGGTTGACTGTCATTTCCTCAAATGGTATTTTATATATCAGTCAGGTTTCGATCCCGGCTAGAGGTAGCTGTTAAAAGTAAAGCCACACTGATGAGAAGTAAACTTCGAAACACGTGTATGTGGATAACTTATTTATATATGTATATGCTCCCAAACTCGGTAGAGCTCTGTAGAAGGGACATTAATTGAAATTTCACCGCTTGGCGTATAACTGAACCTCGACTTGTTACAAAAGTCTAAGAGATCTCTGGTGTTAATAAAATCTTTCCACGTAGGAATGTATCAATTAATTGTTCGCTTAAAATTGACAGCCGATAATAGCCGCATGGGTAAGAGACTTAGCAGACGAAAATTCAGTCAGGTTCGATCCGGCTAAGGTAGCTGTTAAAAGTAAAGCCACACTGATGAGAAATAAACTTCGAAACCCGTGTATGTGGATACACACATATATACATATATATATATATATATATATATATATATATAAAGGTTTTACATATCTTTATATATTTATTTTATTATATTATATAACAGCTCTATTTTTATATTGAGCACTCTTCCAATAATACTGTATTTTGGCACACCGTTCCAGTAAAAGCTGAAACAGTGACAATCCCACACTATATATATATATATATATATATATATATATATATATATATATATATATAACAAATCCTGACGAAAATGATAACAAATAGACTTTATTGTCTGAGCAAACTCTTACAGAAACAATACAAAAAAGAGAAAAATAAAAATGTATGTGTATAGAATAAATTTCCAACAGAAAAAGAGTCCTTGCAGATAGTCCTGAGGCTGCTGAACAAAGAATTAACGTTGTCACTTACCATTTGGAAAGGCCCTCGTATAACAAGTACGCAGAATGCCTGTGGGATTCGAAGCACCCTGTCCTGTTGATTTATCTGAAAAAACAAAAGACCTCAGCAGGAGAAAAATTCCTGACCTCTAAATTTTGCTCTGTCTGATTACCAGCCCCGTTGGCTGGAGAAGTAGGATACTCCGACTGCACCTCTGCAGATGTGACCACCTGTTGACCGTGAGTGACGACCCGTGATGCTGAAGGACAAAAGTATGGTGGCTGAGCAGTCCATGACATGCAACACTCCACTTTAACCTTACTTAGGCTAAACAAGCGATCGGAGAGGCCCCCTCCGATCAATCGGCAATTGTTCCGACCGTATTGCCCATATAGCGAACCCCCAAACCTATTTATCATATATGTGCTAGAAGGCTGTGTCTGAAGGTCTTAGTGTTTGCGTATGACGTTAAACTGCATCTAGTGGTTAAATTCCAATTCTGGAGCTCTGGGGAGCGTGGAGTAATCCTTCATCGCCATTACTCCCAGGTCAACTCTGACCTGGAGCGGTATTACCTGTTAGAGTTAAATGCCTATGGGTTAAATAGATAATAAAAAAATACATAACATGAATGAATAAAACAAAATGTCTTTGGCATAAGATATCCCAAGGGTTGACATGCCGTAAATTCCAACCAACCATACAACAACCATCAAGAGATTACAGGACCGCCTTGATGGATTAATTTTTGAAATATAAAAAGTTGAAAACTCTTCTCTTTATATTCGTTTCTTCCCAAACAAAAATTTACAGAAGGGATTATATCAGAAAATTACGAAAGAAAATATTTTCTCAAAATCAACTTGATATTATTTATAAATGTATTTGCCTTTGCAAATTCTTTTGGCCAAAGTGACAGTATCAGTCAATCTGTCTGTGTTGGCCTAATAAAGTTGTTGAAATGAATGATAGTTGGTGTCTATCATTTCCTCAAACGTCTTATAAATATATTGAACAAATCCCAGCAAAAGTGATAATAAATAGACTTTATTGTCTAAACAAATTCTAACAGAAACAATACAAAACAATGTTGAGGAGTGTCCTATAGGAAAAGATGTGGGGTTGGCTTAAGCCCCGCAGTCCTTAAGGACGGAGACAACTTGTGTGTTACCTCTGGCGGTTGGAGAGTCTAAGAGAAAGAGAATTTGATTTCGGCTATACTGCCTCTATATGCTAGCGGTTGTCACGCCAATTAGCTGTCTAACCCAAAATCATGGCAAGTAAGGGAGATAATCCTAACAAAGTTTTTTTTAAGATAAGGAAAACGGTTATTAAGAATTGATTGATTTCAATAGTAAATCAAGCTGTCTAGGGTTATTTTATGCCTAAGGGTTAGACATTGCGTTCATCGAATATTTATATTTACATTTTTTGTGCTGGTGTTTCTTCAGTGTTTTATTTATTTATTCATTTATTTTTTTAGTGGGGAAGGTCACATATGAATATTTTTTAAACAGATGTATTTTACCCATAGTTAGGAGACTAACAGTTACAGCCACTTTGGGTCAGAGTGGGCCGAGAATAGTAATAGCAATGAAGGAGTACACTACACTTCCCAGCGTTCTAAAACTGGAGCCTCGCCATCAGATGCATTTAGTGTCATACCCAAGATACAAGGGAAACTAAAGCTCGTATAGGGTATTAGATGACCATTTGAGGAATTGATGTGTAATGAAACACATAAAAACATTTACTGATTCTAAATAAGTTTTTTAACAGACAAAATTTCACCTGAAAAAGGATGGAGAATGAACAGCTAAAATGATTTGAAGAAGAAAAAATAATGAGAACTGCCTCTAAAGTTATTGCGTATCCACAATTATATATATATATATATATATATATATATATATATATATATATATATATATTAGCAAAAGTATCAGGTCCATGACCGGACTAAAAAAATTAGAAACACCAGAGAGTGAGTGAGGAGAAAACAGGAGTAAGAGAGAAAATAAGAGGAAAATGGTTTATCAAATTTTTTTTTAAATCGCCGAGAATTTGTATTATAGAATGTTTGTTTATTTTAGAAATGTTGTTTTTTTTTTGTTTGTTTGTTTGTTTGTTGTTGTTTGTTTTTGTTTACATTTAAGTAGATACCACCAAAATAGATCACGTGATCAGTTTAGGCTATATTGAAGGAAGAGACGTAAATATTTTTGAATTTTTTTTCAAAAAAGAAATAACGAACATAACGAGTTGTTACAAAGAAAAACAATTAATTAAAAGATCAAATTATCTGATTGGGGAAAAATTACTCACCGTTATCTTGAAAAATAAGTAAAACAGTTCGTTTTTTTACGACACGGTCAGTTTCTTTATTGATTTTTTAGCTGAATTCTGTATTCATAGTTCTTTTACTAAAAAACTCTGGCATTGAAACTTATAAAAATCTTCTGATATAATTATTCAGACTCTTATCTTTATAGAGAAAAGTAAAACTCGATTTTTGTCTTTTCATTTTTTTCATATTTCATGAAATAAAATAGGGGGTTGACCTCGTAAAAAATATTTCCCCTAATATATTTTAGGAAAAAACTATTTCAAACATATTTTCATTAAAAGGTAAGTAATTATGGACATTTTCGTGAAAATCGGATCATTAATTGATTTTTCATAGAATTTTTTTTAAAGCCTCTAGTCATAACTTGTTAAATTGCAATTGATTTAACGGTGCAAAAATGTAAACATTGTTTTTCGTTTATAATTTCATTATTTCGTTAGCTGAAAAATTTTTTTAAATCATCATGAGTTTTTGTAATGTTTCTTCTTTTGAATGGACAAAAAAATTCAAGATAATAACCTTCATGCAAGTTTCATTGTATTAAATATAGGGGGTGGGTAAATTTCACAGGGAAGATTGGTGGTACCTACATTTAAGATATTACTTTTTAAATGCATTTCTAAACTTTATTAAAGATTTGACGATAAACAAATCTAAGAATTAGTGTATTATAATATTCGTTTATTTTAAGAATAGTCTTTTTGTTGTTTACATTTTTGAAACAATTTTATTTTTTTAAGTGAGCTTCCTTGCCTGTTGATTTCAAATAGTAGAAATGAAATGTATTCGTTTAATTCCTTTTTTTTTTTTTTACCGTAGTAAAATGTAACAATTAAATGCTAAGAATTAAATACTTACAATTGTTCGTATTAAAAAAATTTTCTTCCTTTTTCTAAAACTCTTTTGTACATACGAAAAAATTAAATTCAGTTCTTAATTCCTTCTTGGAGAAGTTTATCAGTTTGATTTATTTCCTTTTTCGATCCCTAAAATTAACAAAGAAAGTATCAAAGAAGCGCGCATTAATTTAATAATGTTTATTTCATGAATAGTTTCAAAAAGGTTTGAGTTATACTGATTAAAAATAAATATTTTTATTCTAAAATGAAAGTATTAATAATAAAAACAAAGTTGATTTATCGTTAAATGTTTTCGTGTATTCTTGTTATTTAATTCGCTGTAAAAAAAATAATTCAATCGATAAAACCACATACAAATTACATATTTAGAAAGATTATTATATTTTCTTTCTAACCAAATAAATATTTCTAAGATTAGACCGGTGATACGTGAGAAATTCCGAGCTGAAATGAATAGGGCACGAATTTGTCAACTTCAAATTACCAGCAGCGGCGCCATTTTAAATCACTGCTGATATAGCCAGCAGCCAGTGATATTTTTTATATTAGCAGCAGCAGCTATGCCACGATCATCGCAAATCGTTTGATTTTTGTTTAATTAATTAATTAAATCCCATTATCAGAAAAATCAATAACCACATTTCCAAGGTATATGCAAGTTTCGAATCTGAATAACATCTCTTTTCTGAGATATAAGTCTCCACGTACATACCAAACTTTTATATATATATATATATATATATATATATATATATATATATATATATATATATATGTGTGTGTGTGTGTGTGTGTGTGTGTGTGTGTGTGTGTGTGAGAGAGAGGAGGGTGACTGACCGGATAATATTATATCGACTTAGTCACAAATTCGACCATCGATAAGTAATAAACCGAATAAGTGGGGTTATATACGAAATAAGAGTGCTCAATACATTAGTAGAGCGGACTTAGTAAAAGTTATTGACAGAAAAACTACTTAAGTTTCTCGAAAGGATCTTCAGGGTTAACTGCAATGAATTAGTTAAAATAATTCATTAATTTGAAACAAACGCGGAAGTAAACAACATCAATAAGAATAAAATGATTTGTTGTTTATTGCCGCGTTTGTTCCAAATTAATGAATTATTTTAATTAATTCATTGCAGTTAACCCTGATGATCCTTGGGTGAAGCTTAAGAAGGCTTTCTGTCTATAACTTTTACTATATATATATATATTATTATACCAAAGCTGAGCGAATCAATATTTGTTTCCTAAAGGCTTTTTTACTGTTTAGTTTAATTACGCGAAAGTTATACTAAAATATTCCTAAGTTTTAGATTTAGTTATGTTTGGGGAAAAAATCCATTTCGATTGGTTCTAATTAGTCGTTATTTTCAATTAAATAAAAAAAAACTGACCCGTCTCTTACTTGACATTCTGCCTGTCACTTTCTCCCTCTCTATATATATCTTGATTACTTCCTCGTTATATATGTTAGTTTCTCAGTGTGCTTAAGAGATATTAGAGAGTTATGAAACGTATTTGTATGTCACGTTTCATAAAAAGTCAGCCGGGCCAACATCTTGGCTCTTAATAAATTTAAATTCGGTCAAACGTTCCCTTTCTTAGAAATCTTACAAAATGACTTTAATATTTTTGTTTTTTGTTGTTGCTTTTTTTTCTAATTCTCCGGTCGTATTTATTTATTCATTTATTCATTTTGATTTAATTCGCTTTACAAACTCACTTTTCCCTAATCACAATTGTCTCAATGAGTGACCCAATGGGTCACGTTTTGTCTATATATATATAATATATATATATATATATATATATATAATATATAAAATACTAGAATGATCTACAAAAATAATAAGAAACGCCTACAGATCCTAGAAGCCATATGCATAAAAAAAACCTAACATTAATAAAATAGCATTTAAAGTCGGAGACAACGTATTAAATATCTTCAATAACTAGCACTTACCTACCCCCCTCTTAAAAATAATAGACTCTCCGAATTTGATAAAAGCATAGATAACATAACTAAAAATTAACTAAAGACCAAATTACGTAACCCCATGAAGACGACTGTCGAAACAGTCGAAAGCGCTCGGGAAATTAGTATGCAAAATATCATGAATCAACTCGATCTAGATTCAAAAAGGATAGCCAGAAGACTGGAAAAATATCTATACAAAAAATGAAAAAAGAATATTCCGTGTTGTTCAATAACACATGCCTTGAGAATATATATATATATATATATATATATATATATATAAATGGAAAAGGAATTGAATCCGACAATATGAGGAAAAATGAGTAAAGAAAAGAAAAGTAAATGGATAAAATGAATTTAATCGATCACTTACACATGTGTTTCGGTCAGTTTATGTGTTATGTGTGCGAAATATTTTCACACACATAAACTGTGTGTGTGTGTATTGTTCAATTTATTGTAGGGATTCGACCCATTTCGTAGATTGGCGTAACACAGTAATCCCATTACCATTTCATCCTGCCATCATAGTTAGATACCCAATTTTGTCGGCTGCTAGCTTTTTAAAAACTAATTAAAATTAATTAAATCTATTATTTAAGGTCAAACTTTTGTCTAAAATGATAAGTAGTAACATAATGACGATCATTAAAAAAAAGAAAAATATCATTACAAATGCAGTTTATTTTTAATAGATTTAAAACAATTTGTTTTGGTCAATTTCCACGCGATCCGCCATTCTGCTTCTTTTTCAATGGTTTTAGGCGCTTGTTTACAATTTTAAAATAACATTTGGGATGGAAAAAAAATTACCAAAAATCAGGTAATTATCCGATTTTAATGAAAATTTTCACTATTGATTTATCAATTAATGAATTTTATAATGCATCAGTTATTTTATTTCAAAACTTTAATTTAGTATTTTTGCTATGAAAAATTAATATATAAAATCTATTTAAAATATGAAAAGTCTGATGTTAAGTTTAGAATGTTATATTTTTAGATTCTAAAAATAAATATCTATTCAATGCAAACCTTATTTTATTACTGAAACGTATACTTTTTGAAGAAAAACTCGATTGAAAATGTACCCCCTCCCCTTTTTAAGCAGAAAAATATCGATGTATAATTTTTTCTTTTATAAAATAATAGCCAATTAAATAATTATCGAAATGAGTAAGAAAAAAATCTCCAAAAAATTAATTATTTATTATTTTTTTACATTTTATTTTTCGATTTTCGGTACTTATTTTCTCATAGAAAAGCCACCGTAATTTTTTTTTTTCTATTCATAAATTCAGCCTTTTATCTCTTTATTTATACTGTAATTAGAAAACTGAAAGACCAACTCGAATAAAATGTTACGCCCCCAACATAGGGGGGGGGGGCTCAAAATTAAGTGACCTGAAAAAAATGAGAAAGTTTTGAAATAAAATAAATCGTGCATTATAAAGATCATTCATTGATATATAAATACTAAAAATTTCATTAAAATCCGATAATTCCCTGATTTTTGGTTAATTATTTTCTCTTGGGGGGGGGGGCTAAAGTCATTTTGTCAAAAACGCATTTTAGGCCCATTTTAGGTTTTGCTGTACGAATGTGACAAAAGTGACCAAAGGAGGTAACTGCAATTGTTCTATTTATACCACGTGGCTCATTACAAGATGTCTGCGCCCACGGATATCACGTTGTTTCAAGAAGCTGTTGACTCAATTTTAAAGGGATGGACAGTTTTGCAGGTAAATTTTTCACCTTATTATATTTTACAATAAGCACTAAAGTCTTCCACAATCAGCCGTTTTGTTAAATTTGTTTTTCGTTTCGATTTTTAATTGATTTCAACTACTTAAAATCAAAAGTCGCACTGCAGCCAAAAATTCTCTAATGAAGAACAAATTTCTTTCTTTTCTTTTTTTAGTGTATTTTTTTATTCATTCAAAAAAATAATTAGTGCCAATTTTCCTAATTTTGCACTTATTATTATTTCAAGTTGTTGAAATGCTTAGAGATTTAATTAATTCTTTTTCTGTACATTTCGTCGAATCGTTTTATTTTTGTTTAAGAAGAAAGTTTTACTTTCGCAAACCCTTAACTATTTTTATAATTATCTTTCTTTATCTGCTTTTTCGTAATCTGTGTCTATGAAAGTCGCAAAATATTAATAATTGAAAATAGATCTATCCGAATAAACATGTGTTTTTCATGTTTGTTGTAGAAGTCGTCAATAAACGACGACCATTATTTGCAACACGTGCGATTAAAAAAAAAATAAAACTGGATAAATCGGGATGATTAACAAAAACAAACAAAAACTTCATTAATCGATTTTGAATGTTGCTGGGCAATAATCAACTAAATTTAAATTAAAATATTTTACATTCTTTTATTTTTTATTATTTTTTTCAAATTTCATTGTGTGAAATATTAAATGTAATATCCAATTCATTATGTGTTGATAAATCGTTGTGTAACAAAACTTATTTCTCTCTCTATCTATTTATCTATCTATCTCTCTCTCTCTCTCTCTCTCTCTAAACACCAACGCTAAAAATATCTAAGTTTTGTATTTGCAACGAGTTAATTTCTACCATTAAATTGTTATAAAAAGTTAAGTGCTTATTACTTTAAAAAGTTGTGATGGACAAAATTCCGAGTATGGAAATTAAACTTGAAACTTGGAAATCTGTTTTCCTGAAGGTCGAAGATTTTTTTCGACTGAGTAGGGAAAAGAAATGTTGTCTAATTTGAAATCTTTTCGATAGTTTTATTTACAACACTCTGTTGAACTGATCCGCATCAATATGCTATTTTCGATTTGAAACTAAAATTTAAAAAATTGTTTTTGTTTTTTCGCTAAATATTGGCGCACGTGCTTATCGTATTCCGCTTGGTACTATAGACTTAAGTGGAGTATAGTAACTATACTCCACTTAAGTCTGGAAGAATATCCAAAAATAGGGTTTTAATGAGATGTTGAAGGAAGAAGAAAAAAATCGTATTTAGAAAAACGGTTAAACCAAGAAAAAATGAATACAAAATTGTGTGAACTGCTGTTTAACAAATTGATTTATCAAAAATATTGCTGTAAGTAAAAAGTCAAGTTTGACTTATTTCTGGGAATCTAAACTCATCGTTAAAGACTTTCATGTTTAGTTAACTAACCATTGTGCTATAGAAAGTATTGAAAACTTTTCAGCTAAACTTGCAAATAGGTCGGAAAATTAAAACGGAAAGTTTTTTGGTGGTCCCCCATGATAGTTTTTAGTCTATGAATGAACTTTTTGCGACTTGGGTTACGGTTTAGGGGTTTGGGGATTAAGGTTGTCTTTAATTACGTCTTGCTTAAAAAAATTTTTTTTTGAACCCAACGGTAGACACATTAGTCTCAGTTGTTTGTGTTATTTTTGCAATGTATATTTCAATTAAACTTGGTTTAAAAAAAAATATTTTTCAATATAAATGTATAGTAATTTGGTTGTTTTTTTTTGTTTAGCAACACGCAATGAAAAACAACCTTAAACTGTAACCCAATTCGCGAAAAGTTCATTCATAAACTGTATAGGGACCACCAAAAAACTTTCCGTTTTAATTTTCCGACCAATTTGCAAGTTTAGCCAACTTTTCTTTCCAAAACTGATTTTTAAAACATTAGAAACCCCAATGTTGGGCTGGGAGAAAAATTTAGATGGCATGTTTGAATAAAGGTTTTAGAGAACGATGGCAGGATATATGCAAACCCCAAAACTCATAGTTTCTCCTCTCACTATCACCATTATTTATACTATTTTAATTTAACATGAGTTGTGTATCTAAAACAAACAAAAATCCAATCACTTGTTAATCTTGTGATTAACTTAGTCCAAATCCAATCACTTGAAAATCAAATGTTACTCTTAATTTTCCCTGTGAATAAAACTTTGCTTTTCATTTTAAGTTTTTCTTCTGCTGAAGAAAGAAAGAAAATTCAATGATTAATAAAACCCTCAAGAAAATCCCTTCAGAGCATAAGAGATAAATAAAGGTGAATTCATTTTCGTCTAACATATTTGTTACTAATACTATTAATCTGGAATCGGGGTAGCTGAATCTGTGAACCCCATTAATTGGTAAGATAGTATCCCAGACTTTTTAGTTTTCTGTTTCTCTTTTTATTGATTATTGGGCTAAAAGAAATTTCACCAATTTAACACTTTTGCCTTTCAGACTTTTTTTTTTTTTTTTTTTTTTTTTTCAAATCTCAAATTATAATCCTATACAGATTTTTTTAAAAAAAAAAAAACAATGTTTGATTAGTTAAATGAATTTATAAAATTCACTTATCTTTTTCCTTGCTGTGAACATTTTTAATGTTTGCTTAAAAAAAAATGTTGTTAACTTAATTAATTCATATGTTTGTATATTTCAAATCTTTGTGATTTTTTGGTTGCATGAAAGGAGATTGTTGTAAAAAATGAAAAATAAAATACTTTTCATGACACTGAGCTACAGACTATTGATAGACACACATGCACGCACACACCCACACACACATATAATGTATGTATGTATAATATGTAAATCACTAAGTCTATAATTCCGTGGCATGAATATATACGATGGAGTCAAAAATTATCCACACTTTCGCCATAACCTATCTTTATTATTATCACACTATGTTCTGCACATTTGTGTTATAGTTGGCACTGTTGTGGTCACGTGATCAAAGTTTGAACCTGACCTCACCATTTTGCTTGCTGTCTTTACTATGTAAACATGGCCACTTCACTAGCAGTATTCACCAAGGAAGTGACCTGATTTCTCTGGTCAGGAATGTCGGGGCTGAAATTCATCAGAAGCTTTTAGTATAATACAGGGACAGTGCACTACTACATGAAAGTGTGTATGCATGGATAGGGGAAGTTTAAAAGTGGCTGGACAAGCATATGGCATGAAGAGGTGGCATGACGCCTGTCAACCTCCACCCCTGATAAGATTAAGCAAGCTCAAGAGATGGTAATAGTGAACCAGCAAGTTATCATTGATGAGGTAGCTTGTTCTCTGAGGATTAGTCATGTTTCTGTCTATCAAATCCTCCATGATGAGCTTGGCTTCCATAAAACAAGAGTGCAGATAATTTTTTAATCTCTTTTGTATATTGAAGTGTGGGTTCCATGTATATTTCTTATATAATTAGATGAAAATGGCTTATATATTTTCAACTTTTTGTAAAGTTGGGGCAGTGGCCTATTTTCTGTATCAGCCAAACCACAAAGGAGTCTATCCTCTAGCACTAGACCAGGGAGATTTTTTATTTTTATTTTTTTTTTTTTTTTTTTTTAGGTGTAGCTCTACACTTACTATCTGCTCCTAGGTGCTTTGCCACACTAGCTGTGCTCCTCATGCACTGAGATTTTAACTAATGTTAATAATTAAAAGAACGTGTTGAAAAAATTTAATCTACTAACAATTAAAGGCTGTTGAAAATGAAGTTTTTCTTTTTTTTTTTTTTTTTTTTTTTTTTTTTTTTTTTTTCCCCAATCATCACCAGTTGAAGTGAAGAGGATTCTTGAAATATAGCAGCAAACCTTTTTTTTGTGTGTGTATGCTTCATTTTAAGTACACATTTTTAGTTATTAACATAAGTTAAATATATATAGGCCATGCCAGTCAGCTAGGGAGTCTATCCCCTTTTCAATAGCGCTAGACCAAGGAGATTGTTTTTGCATCTGAGGTGGAGCGCCACACCTACCATCAGCTCCTTACTTTACCGCACAGATCCCTGTGCTACTCATACGCTGAGTTGGCAAGGACTGGTATCGAACTAGGAACCTTGTGGTTTCTAGCCGAACGTTCTACCGACTGGGCTAACCTGACCCCTTTATGTTGTATATAATTTCTCAAAAAACTGACATTTTAAACATTTGTTGTTTAGTAAGCTTTGAATTGAAATAAATTTAGAATCCTTACAATATAAATAAAAATGCACATCAGTTTTTTATTTTGAAGGGTTTTATCTTCATTTCTTATTCTATAGAAAACTTGCAAAGATTATTTAGTGCCAATCTTTTAAGTGGAATCATCCTACTGACTACCCTGTTGGCTGAGGCTGTAGAATATACTGACTGCACCTCTGCAGAGGGGTAAAATCCCCCCCTCAATTGAGCCACCTGTTAACTATGGCTTGTGATCTGTGATGCTTAAGGACAGAATCCTAGTGGCTGAGCAGTCCATGACATGCAACACTCCACTTTGGTCTTTACTTGGGCCAGAGGGCTAGTCGGAGAGACTCTCTCCGATCAATCTGCAGGTCACGTCAAGCCCTAACACATATATAATTGCCCCAACCCTATTACCCTTATAGCAACCCCCCAACCCTTTTCATCATACATGTGCTAGAAGGCAGTGGCTAAGGGTCTTAGTGTTCTGGGTATAACATTAACCTGATTCTGAAGCTCTGGGGAGTGTGGAGTACATTGCCATTACTCCCTGGTTCACTCTGACCCGGATTGAGGGTACTCGATAGGGTCCCATCTATGGGTTAAATAGATTAAAAAATGAGTAAAAAAAATAAATTTTGAATATTCAACAAGAATGAATAAAACAAAAACATCTTTAGCATAAAATAACCCAACAAGAGTTGACATGCCATAAAATCCACCAACTAATCATCCGACAGATCTTGGAAATCAGAATTCAAAATTCAGGCTTTTTCCCTTTCTGGATTTAAATTGGCACAACAACATGAAGCCAAGTGGTCCAGAATGAATGCCACAGCAACAAAGCACCGGCACATCAATATCTTCAGGGACAGCTTTCACATCTGTGGTCAAGAATGTTTTTTGAACATCGGACTTCACAGTTACAGGAGGCACAGTAACTTCAGGGACACAAGAACTATATATTGTCTTCTGAGACTGCAATGCCAATGACAATTCAAATTTTAATTTGACTGACTGGTTCAGTGAAATAAAATGATCAATTAACATAATATGAATGAAAATATTAGTCAAAATTAAAGGATTCATCTAAAGAATAAAATACATTCATTCATTCACACAACATTCATTCACACAACCCTGTCTGTATCTGTTAAATATTTCTGGTATGGTGTGAAAAAAAACATTATTTTTATTTCTAATAAACTTGTTTTTTCTTTTCTTTTTTTCCTTTTCTTTCTAACAGCCCAAATTGATCCTTATGAAGTGGAAGATTACCTGAGTGATGTACTTAATGTAGAATTTGACACAATTGCAGATGATGGCAGTCTCCCTCACGTAAGCACTCGAAAGACTTTCTATATTTCTACCACAACCATATAGTAGATTTTACAAGTACAATAATATACTGGATAGAGTGGATAAGAATGGTACAAAGAAATTATTTCCCAAACCTAGATACTTGCTCATTGGTTCTCAAGTATATTTTATTATAAAATTTGGTCAGTTTGCTGTTGACAGATTTTAGTTTGTTTTTGGGTTTGTTTTTTGTTTTTTTTAACCAGTGAATTTATCAGATGTGCTGTTTTCTTTGGAAATATCTGTCCAGACTGCATTGAAAACACAGAGCAAATTTTCTTTTATAGACCAGTTTTTAGGCATTTTCTTTATTGCTCTAGAAGCTTTGGATGACTAATATTTCAACTCAGTCAGTAGAGCACGCCCCTAGGAATCACAAGGTTCTAGGTTCAATACCAGTCTCTACTAACTCAGCATATGAATGGTATAACTTGTGTATTCTGATCTGTGCAGTAAAGTGGAGAACTGATGGTAGGTGTGGTGCTCCACCTAAAAAAATGGTCTATCGCTAGTGAAAATAAAATAAACGGTTATTTCCTATAAACAAGGGGGAACCACTCTTGACTGATAAATTTATTTTCCCATTAAACTAACCCTAACCCAGTTTTCTTTCTTCCTAGTAGATCAATAAATAAATAATTTATCAGTCAAGAGTGGTTCCTCTTTGTTTATGTTGGAGTTATAGGAAATAACCGAATAAACTCTCTCACTGTCCAGCTGATATTGACAATAAGCCAACTTTACTTACTTACCTCTTGACATAATTGAAAATCCATCAGGTTTGTGATTATGAGCTGCAAATTTTTAAAACAAAATTGCACAGAAGTTGGTACACTCAAAACAATGGCCTTCATTCATTTTTTAATTCTTTTTCATTCTTTTTTTTTTTTTTTATATATATATATTTCTTTAATTTGTTTTTCTTTCATAACTAATATTTTTTTTTTTTAAATTTCAATTTTCCGTCTTCAGGTGTCTCGGGAGATCTGTAAGATGTATGAATTGTGTCAGGCTGGCAAAAAGGAAGAAGTTTATCAAAAGATGAAATCCATCCCTTCGGCCCAAGTAAACAATTCACAAAGGGCCAACAGTGAAGAACAAGAAATTGGGGTGGGTATCCTTTGTTTATTTTTGCTTTCTCTGGGTTTTTTTTTTTTTATTGTTCTTTTTTAAATATTTTTTGTGACTGGCAATACTTGACACTATTTTGTTTACAGGTTATAATAAAAGGAAAATCTTGTTCGTTCATAAATGATACATGCAAATTATTTTGTATACAATACAGAGAAAATAGATAAGTAATGTTCATATTCATGTATTCCACACACTCTCTCTATCTCTATCTCTCTCATAAAATGAGAGAACATTTGTCTTTTTATAGATTTATCTCATCTTGGCAACAAATAATCAATTTCTTTCTAATAATTAAAAAAAAATCATTCAAATTTTCTTCGGTTTGATCATGGCTGTGGAAATATTTATCTTTAAGGAAAGGAATAGACATTTAGAGAAATAGCAAATCATAAGAGAGGCTGGGTTGTTGGGTGAATTGTCAAGATGTAATAAAGTCTTCATCTGATTCAATTTTATACCATCAGACAGATGACGTCATTCAAGAATATGTCAAACTTTTCTCTTTATAAAATTAAATGTCGAGTTGAATTGCAACAATTTCAAACTGGTTTATATATTTCCATATATTGTTTGGACATTTTTGATAAAGCTACAGCAAGCCAGTTTTACTGTCTAAAGATGATAGCAGAATTTACATTGATGTTTTGGCTTCTCATCCAGACATTATGAAGATTTTATTTCCAGCTATTACATTAATTTTCATCACAAGCAATGATACAATACAGAATAGGTTTTTGGATAATTCCCAATTACAACACTCCAATTTCTATCATCATTATGTCCCAACCAACACAATTTTCCAGTAGACATTTTTTTTAAAATCTTTCAGACAACTGGTTTCTTGCATTTTTTTTTATATTTAAAATATTAATATGATTTTATTTTCCCAGGGACCAGAATGTTCTGAAACTGTGAACCCTCCTCAAATTATTGATGCAAATATGACTGATGAGACTCAGACAACCGAACCTTCTACAACAGGTATTTCTTGGTTTTTGTATTAATCGTCTTTATTGAAAATTAAGTTTTGTTTTGTTTGTTTTTTTTAGTGAAGAACTCAAAGATTTTCTCATTGATCATAGTTTTGACACAGTACTTCCCCATTATTCTATATAGTAATACACTATTTTACAAAAAAAAACTCAAATAGAAAGTTTATGAAGCTAAAAAAAAAGCCACAAATATTGATTTGTCAGAAAAATAAATGTGGGTAAATTTAGTTCCAATTTTCACCCACCCACTTGCATGAGAAAGAATTTCCATTTCAGAAGTGGAAGTTCCCTGATAATCCTATTTAATTCAATAACTTTCGTAAGATTACTATTTTAGAATTAGAGGTGGTAAGAGCTTGTTTTGACTGATGTGAAGAGAGCCTCTTTGGTTTGAATTCAGTTTTTCCTCTCCTAGATTAGTTGCCAAACCAAGGTTAAAGAGCCAGTCTGCCCTACTTTCTACCCATAGCTGGATTCGTATCTTTCTATGTGAAATGCAAACAGCCTCATCCAGGATTTGAACTCGTCTAACGTGTCCATTTGCTATTGGTAACCATGCGCCTCCAACTGACTTTGTTCAAATGGGCCTTTTTTTTTCTATTCAATATTAATGAAATATTTTATCTCAACTTCAAAGAATTGCCAAAATAATAAAGCTGAACTTTTAAATTCCTTTGTGAAAAATTGCAAAAACAGACTCTGTTCCTTGTCACCCCACAAGATTTTTTTTCTACATTTTCTTTGACAAAACTGATCATGAAAGTTTAATTTTACACGATAAAAGATAAAACTAAGATTTATAAAGTTTATCCAAGGGAGGCAACTCTGGTGCATTTGTGGCCTTAAAGCCAAAGGATGGATGTGTCTAATGCGATACCTTCGTATTCTTATACTTCTCCAATATTGTTTCTTGTATAAAGATCGTCGAATGTTCTAGTGTTAAAGGTTGCTTCTCTTCCACTTATCAGAAAAAAATAGAACTTTTATGGACAATAATTTAAAATGAGGATGACAGACTGTCTCCCTTATTTTGGCCAATTCACCTTTGACATTCTTTGCCTGAATTAAGTCAATATTGTTATTATACCTGTCACTCAAATTAATATATTCAGTTCTGTAAAAGAGCCGAACAGTTTCTGTTGTGTTTGTTTGTTTTTTACATGTGTTAGAAAAAAATTAGCTCATATTCTATTTATGAAGTTAAATTTTCTAACACATGTGAAAAACTGTAAACAGCAAAAACTCCTCTATATAATCTGACAAAGACAAAACTAATAATTTCATTTAGTTGGAAATAAATTGAGACATCATGAAATCTGACACTTCTGCTGACCATATATAGAAAGCTTATATAATCTTTAAAATGCAGTCAAAAATAATAGGCATTTTCCAGTGAAGTTCCCTAAGAGCAGTAGTTCTCAAACAATACTGCTATATGCACTCTGAGAACGTAAACATCCAATTCACATAAAATAAAAAATTACTCCTATTATAGTAATACATTTGAAAAATTTGGAACAGAAATTAAACTTACTTTTTATAATAATTGTTTGAAACCATTTACTATACTTTTTTATACACTGATTTTGAATTTCTCAGAGAAACTAAAAAAAGGATTCATTTTCCCACTTCATATTTATGTGGCTTGTGATTTCTTCTTAAATAACAAAGAGAAAGATTTGTGTATTGAAAAGGAAATGGATATTTTGTTTCATACACAACATAACATGTTGCTAAGAAACATCAAGCCCATATTTCTTATTGATAACTAGACTACCCATGAGCCTATTGGGTTCCCCTGGTAACTGGTCCATGACATTGATGCTTTTGAGTTCTCTTTAATTGTTATCTATTATGTCAAGAATTTGATGGATTAGAGAGAAATCATATTCAGCTCAAATGCAAAACCCACAATTATAATTCCTTTGCAAATTGGGGTGGAAATTGATTTATTCTCTACACTAGAGCATTTTGTGTGTTCTATTGAAAATTTGCCTATGTGCTGTTTTTGCTGTATCATGGTTAGACATGTGAACATTTAGTGATATATAAATGTTCAGTGGGCTGGTTTTTTTGTAACCTAAAATGTATAAATTTTTGATTTTAGACAAAAAGAATGCACTAAAATAGGTGAACCATATGGCCTTTAGGCACCCCTTTTTAATCTCGATTAAGAAAGGACCTGTTTTTCATTTACACCGTCAATATCTGGTTCTTTGTTAGGGGTTAGTTTTATAATTTTTTTTTTTTTTTTTTTTTTTTTTAAATCATGTTAAAACAACCGGATATTGACGGTGTAAATGAAAAACATGTCCTTTCTTAATCAAGATCAAAAAGGGGTGCCTAAAGGTCATATGGTCCAAATAGGTTGTTTGTAATAATTTCTTACCTACAAAAAACAAATTAGATAAGTTCCACAGCTGAGCAGGACTGAGGAATGTATTGGACTAAATGACAATCTGTACAACTTGTGGATTGAGGATGAAATGTTTTAAATTAACAGAATAAAATGAAGACTTTTGCTGCTGACTTAGAACAATCTTGGGAGGGGAGGGTTTAAAGTTATTTAAGATTTTTTACATGGGAGGGGGTTATCTTTGTATTAAGTGCATTTATAACTTTCTAACCAAATAAAGCTTATTTTCTTTCAAAAATTGAGAATAAATTTCCAAATATCTTAATTGGTATTTTTTTTTTTTTTTTTTTCTCAATGTCTCTGTGCTAAGAGGACGGTTGCGATGCTAATTTTCAGTGGACTCGACACGTTTGCTTACCAACACAAATTCCTAGCAGTGGTGTGGGGAGAGGGAAGGTCAGGGAACACTTGTCGTCGTGGTGGTCAATTGACTTATGTCAACACTGTTTTCCTCTGGTTCTCAATTCCAGCTCGGGACTGCTTACTATTTGTTTACTAACAGATCGACAAAGTATAGTATACAGGAATTTCATAACAGGTATTCAAGAAAGAGGAAAATCTCATTCAGTTTCTTTCTCTATACTTAAGTTTGTTTTGTATTCTTCATTAAGTCCGATATGTCTGTAGCTCCTCAACTTAATTCCAACTCCAAGTACCAGTTGTCAAGCCCAAAATACAATGACTGGCATCAAATTCCTCAGGGCAGCTGTTTTTTATGCCTCTTCATTCAGAAGATCCTCAAACATTCCGAAACACATTAAATATCTTGGTCACCATTAAGTCTGATTTTTGGCAATTGTTTGCACAAGAAAACTTAAATTTCTAACCTATCCTCGGATATCATTTTTTTTCTTTTTAGGCTTTGAAACATCTGCCTATCAAATTACATTACAAATGTATTTGAACTACTCATTTAAGTTATAAAAACTTCAAAATTTACATTGAATTAATTTGCTTTTAAAACTACTAGTAATATTTCTGTCTTTTTCAGAAAATGTTGAAATGGAAGAGGAAGATGGCTGGCAGGTTGTGTCTAAAGGTCGCCCCAAAAAGAAATAATTCCTACTGAAATATGTCATCTATTCTGCTGTCTCCACCCCAACAACCTATTTCACCAGCTTGATGAACATTAAAAAAAGAAAAAAAAAAAAATCTCCTTCATTACACATGAATCAAGATTCTTTTATTTCTGCTGACAGAAAAGTAATGACATGCAATGGACAGTTCTCTTCCCCACCCCACCCAGTATATTTGTTAAAAAAGTTTTCTTTTTAAACAAAGACTATAATATGCTACAAAAGGACAGTTCCCTATGAATTTGATTGAATCTACATAAATTTTTATATCCTATAAAAAAAAAGCTATTTCTTGACTCTCAGATACAAAATTGAAGGGAGAAAAAAAAAAGGGAAATTCTTCAATCACTTTGTACCTTATTTTCTTTTTTTCATGGCTCATCAATTGTTATTCTGAAATAAGGAAAGTTATTTATTAATGATTAAACAATTAATGATATGGCTGTCTTTTGTTCAATCTTTTTTAAAAATACTAAGGTGAGTCAAAAGCCATTCATGTATCTCATAACAGGAAGGTACCTGCTGGGGAAATTGCACTGACATCTTATGATATGAAAGCTGCACATGCAATGTAGTCTAATTCAGGAACTTAGGATTTACAACTTCAAACTGGGCCATAACACTACGGAAGCAACAAAAAAAAAAATTATGCAAAAACATGAATGTACAGTAACCAGATGGTTCAAAGGCTTAAAATCGTAGAGTCCCGTGACCTGCTATAAAGGCAAATCCAGCATCTTTACCTTCCCAAAAACATCTGGAGCTACCAAACTGTGACTCACACTTTACCAAAATATTGCAAAGCTTTTGACTCCTCTTAGTAAAATCAGGTTTTTAAAAAAAAGTTTCACAACAAATTTACCTGAGCAACGTATACATCTGAACCCAAGATTAATAGCAACTATAGTTTGTTTCTTTTAGGCATTCAGAAAGTTGCTTTCAAATGAAAATGGATGGAAGATTTGGTTGTGAATTTTTTTTTTTAAGACAGGAATGTCTAGTTTAATTGATCCAATTTAGCAAATAAAGAAAATCATTTTGATTTGGAAATGTTATTTATTATCTTGAAATTGTTTTGTTTTGCCATTATTACCGCACAGGAATTTGGACAGTCAATCTTTTGTTTGTACTTTCTTCTTGGCAAATCACTTCAAGGAATTTATCTCTGAAAAAAGAAAAAAAAAAAGTGTTAAATAAACAATTCTTTTTGTGTAATCAATAAGTATTGAAACTGAAACTTTAAAAATTTGAATGAAGATGTGCAACTTATAAAGAAGTGAGTTCTAGACAAAATAAAAGGAAAAAAAATCATGAAGTCAGTGTTGATACTTTTTTTACCAGAATGATTCACCAAAACAATTAGACTTGGTTAAATGCCATTTTCTCTTTTTTCTAAACTGAAAATTCACCTCCACAGCCAAGATTTGAAGACGTTAAAAGAATTACTGCACACGATAAAAGTTTCAGAGATGTTTCAACTAATAAAAACCTTGCTGGAATTTACCCAACCTGTTCACAACAGACAGGATGTGACAAGGTCATCAAGTATGAACTAGACAGCTAGGATTCAATTTTCTGATAATGAATATGCAAGACTAGCTTGCTAACCATTACACCATGATGGGATATCCAAGAATGAGTATGCTGGGGAGGGGCTTGCTATGTTTAATTCATTATTCATTTCTGTCTAGGTAAATACAGCTTTATTTTCAATACTTTCTAAACACACATTGTATATATCTAATTAAAATATTTTCTAGATAGTTAAGAAATGAATTAAGAAAATACAGATCATTTCGAGCAGATTTACATCTTGAAAATATTTAAGAATGATACATTTGGTTGATGCTTTGTTTTTTCATTCAAAATTCTGATTTGTCTGATTAGAAATGTATACTTAATTTTTGAAAGGGACAAAAATAGTTGCAATTAACTCTAGCCAAGTTTATTCACTGATCTAAGACTTGTGTCCTCATTTTTACTGCTGTACCTTCCTCCGTAATGGATAACCTGAAAATTTCAAACCAAACCTTCAATACACAGGGACAGATTGATCTCATTCCACTGAACCAGAGTATATGACTGCCCAAGCCAGGGATTGAACTTGTGACTGGTTAGTTTATTTTTGTGACTGGTTAGTTTATTTAGCTACCTGGCAAAGTGTATATCCTTAAGACAGTTTAGAGGTGATAACATGGAACCTTAAACCTAAAATTAATGTCAATTTCTTTAATTGAATTGTTTTGTACTATTCAATATAATTAGGGAGTGAAACTTTACAGCATTTGGGTTTTATTTTATTCATTTTTGTTGGGTATTCAATTTTTTTAAAAAGCATTTTTATTGATCTATTTAACCTATAGATGGGACACTAACAGGTACTACCATTCCAGGTCAAGTGGACCTAAGAGTAATGTCAATGAAAGGGTACTCCAAACTCTCCATAGTGTTCTTGGTATGATGTTAAACTGCAACTAGTGGTGAAATTCCAATTCTGGAACTAAGACCCTCTAGCACATATATGAAGGTTTAGGGGTTTGCCATAAGGGCAATAATGTAGGGAAATCATAAGTGCTAGGGCTTGACATGACCAGTCAATTGATCAAAGAGGGGCCCATCCAACCACCCATTTAGCTTAAGTAAAGGCTAAAGAAGAGTGTTGCATGTCATACACTGTTCAGCCACTAGAATTCTGTTTTTAAGCATCACGGGGTCACCGCCCATGGAAAACAGGTGGCCCCATCTGGGAGATTTTACCCCTTTGCAGAGGTGCAGTTAGTATATTCTACTGCTCTAGCCAACAACACACTTCTACTTATGGGTAATGTCACTTTCTTAATTAACAACTATACTAGATCAGCTAAAGAATCATTAAAGTCTAACATGTTCACGGATTCTTTTACCCGTCTTATTTTGTCTATTACATTCACTTAATTGCTTGAGGAACTCTATACACATCATCAATCATGCATGATTGTGTAATGTGTGTTGATTCTTTCAAACTGGGAAAATTAGGTTAAATCCTACTTAACGGACATAAATTCCAACATCGTATGTCACCCCTCTGAAAGAAAAAAAAAATACCAAAAATCAAGGAATTAACCAAATTTAATGAAATTTTCAGTGTTGATATATTAATGAATAAACAATATAATGCACCAGTTATTTTATTTGAAAACTCAACTCTTACATTTTTTCAGGTCAGTTAACTTTGGACCACATATCTTTGAGGTGTAACACAGATTCACAAACATACGTTGTTCAAAGTTAATTGACCTGAAAAAATATTAAAATGAAATAACTGGTGCATTATATATTTTATTCATTAATATATCAACACTGAAAATTTCATTAAATTCAGTTAATTCCTTGATTTTTAGTATATGATGAGGGAATTTATGTCCGTTAAGTAGGATTTAACCAAAAATTATTAACCTAACAAAAATGAACACCATATGGGCATCTATGATAGTTGGTTGATTGATAGATTTTAATGGCATATCAACCAGTCTGGGGTTATTTTCATGTGTAGAGGTTAGGAAGTAATATATGTTGTATATCTATATTTACACTTTTGTAGTTAATGGCTTCAACAATATGTTAGCATCATTGGGGATCATGTTGAGGGATTACTTTTGTATGGTATTGGCTTGTGCTCAAAAAGGACAGAATGTCATCTATGTTGACTTTCAAATAGATATTTCATATTATTTGTATTAAAAAAAGCAATTTCTGATGAGGGCAAAAATTTCATTCTATAAGTAAGTATTTAACAATACGATCTCCCTGGTCTTGTGCTAGGGAAAAAGGGATAGACTCCCTCGATGTCTGGGTGATACCGACAATAGGCCACTTTGCCAACTTATTTATATGTACATAACTTTCTTAAATCTTAGTGTCAATTTTCAGTCACCATCAATTAAAATAAGACTTGGATTCCAACTTAGATAATCAGTTTCCTTTTTTCCGGAATTCATCCTATCAGTTTTTTAATTTAATCAGTAGATAGTCGTGGTAAATGGAATGTGAACGGAGTTCAATTGTTAAGCTATGTAAAATATCCTATGTTATTTTTGCCCATAGTCAAGATTGAACCTGCAACCTACAGAGAATTGTCACTTAGAACTGTATTAACTTAACCCTTATATCCATTGCACCATGTATCCAACTGGAAAAGAACCCCTTGAAGAAGGCCAGAGGGCACATTGTTGTTATATACAATTTTGGCCAAAGACAAGAACAGTTACAAAAATCTAAATAACAAAAGATTTTTGTACTTTCTATAGCTTCCCCACCTAATCTCACCTGTTTTGTTTTTTTACACATTCTTGTAAATTAATGTTTTAATTTAAAGGTCCCAATTGAAGACATTAATGTTACATAACACAGAAGCAAAATAAATAAGTAAAATTGAAAAAACATCTTACTTTGTTAAATAAAATGAAGTGGAAACGGCAGATTCTTGGTCAATATTTTTCATCACCACCTACAAAATAAAAACAAATCACATTAACAAATATAGGAATTTTTTTTTTTTTTTTTTTTTTAATATTTTGGAAACTCGTTATCAATGTTTGCTTATAACACCATATCTAAAGTTTTCATTAGAATAAAACACTGAAATTTGTATCTTTTAAATGTTGGATGAATTTCTGCCAATATTCAGGTATCAAGTTACAAAGATGCAAAAGGTGTGGAGGTATCACACTTTATGAATATTGGGTAATTCAAGTTCAATAAAGGCCTGCTAGGCAGTTGGGGGTCAGAGATAGCTGTGTACTTCCTTTTCATGCCTACAGTCTATCTTCAAGCTCAAATATAAAGCAAAAAGTTTCAAATGTCAATTTTCCAGGCAAGAAAAAAAAGTTTCAATATTTGCAAAACCAATTAATGACCATTTTTTTTCATGTAGTCACTTGATGTTTATCATCCGATATTCATCATTTATTATGTGATGGCAACAATTTTTACTTACCGATGCTAAAACTTTATCCAAGTTTTCTTGACTGTTTGTCATTTCTTCTTCTGGTTTGTCTTCCAATTCAAGAACATCCAAGAAGAAAGCACGTTCTTCAGAAGAAGAAGAAAACACAAATTTCTGGTGCGAAGGAATTGGTGTAGATTTATTAAAAACTGTTTGGAAATCTTTGTAAGCACTTTTCTCTCGGTTTTCTCGAACCTGGAATAAAAATTAAAAAAAACACAATTTAAAGCAAAGTTTCCAAAATGGATACCTAACCCAATTAGTAGTCAGGAGTTTTTTTTTTTTTTTTAATGAATAAAAAAGTTATAACCTAAATTATTTTTCCCCAAGAGAGAAAGAACACACACTAAATTTCTAAGTACATTTTTATGCTGGTAATTGGCAAAGAAAAAAGCAAATGGTATAGCATTATTAAGAACAGGAAGCCCAGGACGAATCTAATACAATAGCACCAGAAATAGTTTCAAATGAAAGAGAAAATACAATGGCTTTTCACATTCAATGCAGATTAATCAACTAGAAAGTTTAATAAGAAATGATAAATTTGTTTTGGGGATAAAATATTTTTGTTTTATTCTAGTGTTTTTTGGGGTTTTTTTTTTTCTTTTCCTGTTTTCTTAAATCACTGTGCACATTTTGTATTCAAAAGACACAAGCAGAAAACTAGTCTGGGATTCTAACCAAATTAAGAAGGTTTGCAAAATTTCTAACAGATCTACATCAAAATTAATTCATTTTTATTTATTTATTGATTAATTAACCTGATAAGGGTTTTTATCAAGTGTATACAATGATTTTTTGTTTATTTTTTACATTATGAAAAATATAATTTGCAATAAAAAAAAAATACAAAAAGCAAAAAGGATTTACCTTCACTGCAATGGACTGTGACAACATTTCAAGTTCATATTGGTGTTCTTGCTCTGGAATCAATTTGTTTTTAAAACTCTTCAAAATTCCAACCTGCAATAAAATAAAATGTTGATAAAACCAAATAACAGTCAAATTTCAAGTCCAAGTCAAAATGGAAGAGAATTTTACAAAAAGCCCCAAAATCCTTTTTTTTTTCTTCCACAACATAAATTGTTTTAATCTCTTTCAAACACCAAATTCTCAATTAGAAAATAAAATTTCTGAATGATTTTAAAAAGAACTAATTATTTCTATATTAGTATTGAGGTTTGGTGCTGAAGTCTGGTTTTGGTGTAAAGAAGTTAGGTACTGAGACGGGAAGAGAGAGAGGGAAAAAAAGGTGAAGGGAAATGAGAGAGAAGTGTCTTACCTCCTTAGCTGCTCCCAGTGCAATAACCTCATCTGGGGGAATGTGATTTAAGAGCCTGGCATTGGGGAAGGCATCAGATACCATCTTTTGTACAAGAGGAGTTTTGGCACCACCACCACAAACAATCACCTGTAAAACAGACCAACATTCACAAGTTACAAGTTTTTTTTTTTTTTTTTTTACAAGAAAAATATTCTGTTTGTTAAACAATATAAGGCATTTTAATAACTAGTGAACAAATCTCAATTTAAATTTTCAATCATATCAAATTATTACAATTCTCATTTATCTTGCATTGAAGTAATAAAAATGAATATCAAATACTTACAGAGTATAACCACAGATATATGTGAGTGATTTAGAATGTTTGGATGTAAATTGTAAAAACAATGTGCTCAACATCAAAGATAGAGCATATGTTGTCAAATCTTAAAATCCAAATTTAAAACTATCAATAAAATAAAATTAAAAGATGATTTCATACACAAATTTGGTTTTAATTCATTTTTATCAAAAATTTTAAATGAGGAATTTGAGATTTTACTACACACACACACCAAAAAGTTACTACCCATTTTCATTGTAGTAGCATAAGTAGTTAATCCTTTTTAATATTTTGTCAAATATAGTGCATTTATAGTTGTAGAAAAAAAAGTTTAGTTCTCCCAAGGAAGGTGCATCTTGAACACAAAACAGTGGTAGAGAGAAAACCTTTTTTCTACAACTAGATATATATATATATATATATAAAGCCTGCTTCGTGGCAGGGATAGTCACATTTTTTCACTGGCACAGGAGGTTGGTGATTAAGCACAGAAAAAAAAAATTTAAGTCAATATTTCAACAGCTAATTGTCAAAGAAGGCCAGTCCTCCCACTTAAATTATTGGCATGATACAATGGAAAATTTCTGTGACCAAAATGTTGCTGAATGCCAATATTGTCCCATGCAATAAAAGATTTAAATATCTAAGCAAATGTTTGAATAATCTATAAGATGCCTCACCTCCAATTTGATATGAACTTACAACTCCTTTTTTGTAAGAACAGCAATTTTAATAGTGTGAGCTGCAAAGAGATTTTAATTCACCAACTGATGCCACCATCTTGAAAACCTAACACACAAGTAAAAATGCCAATTCCCACAGAAATAATTTGGTTATTTAGAATGGGAATTCTGTTAGTATTGAATAATGTTTGAAGCCCTTATAAAAAAAAAAATATTTTTAAAATGTATTTTACCTTTTCAATATCAGATTTCTCAATTTCTGCCTTAGAAAGAACTTCTTCAATTTTCATCAAACATTGTGTTTTTAAACTGTTACATAGACTTTCAAACCGTGCCCTGGGAAAGAATAAACAAAATTTTTTAAACATTTATACAAAATAAATAAAAATGAAAACCTTTTTATATTTTGGATGCATAAGAAATGTATATAACAGTGTGACTTCTATCAGGATGAGAGTATTTATGAACCCCACTTAGGATTAAAAATAAAAATAATCATCTGTATTTTTGAAGTATTAAAATTTCTACTCTTTAAAATAAAATCTGTTTCCATCTGCATATTTTACACATTAATTTATAAAATGACTGCAGAATTTCTATAGATACTACACTGATATTAGGCAGAAGTGCTTGGGAACAACACTTTATTCTTAGGAAGACTGCACAGGGTACTGCATTCTTATTCTAGGCTGAAGTACCATCTACATGTAAAGTAATCCCATCATTTTTAAAATGAAAAGAAATAAGCCCTTTTTAGATTAAAAAAAAAAAATAACAGTAAATAATCAATTTCAGTTGGCTCTAAATGGAATGGAATCAGAAAGAAATACAAACATCCACACAAAAAATTTTTAAAAGTCTTCATAATTTTGTCTAGGTTCAAGTACCCTACTGTGTATTGTAGTGAAAGAATGGATGATAAGGTATTTGTTGTCTTAACCAATTTATTTCATTCATAGAATAAATATCAGCTGCTTGAAATTATTTATTTATTGATCTACTAGGAAAAAAGAAGGGTTAGTGTTAGTTTAATGGGAAAATAATGGGTAGATTAATAAGCAGATAAAATTCATTCAAAGTGGTTCCCCTTTTTTATTTAGGTTAGAGTTATAGGAAATAACCCAGAAGTTAATCAAAAGTGTATTCCTAAGATACAAATCTCTGGCACATCACTCATGTTATGTGTGTAACAAAATAATCCTTATTATACTATTAAATGCAAAGGACAGAAAACATTGATGTTATGGTTAGAAAAAGACAATCGTGTAAAAAATATAAATACAAATGATTTTTAAAAATAAAAATAAAAAAAATAAAAACCTATTTCTATTCTAAGTTTCACAAGTTGCAATTTTTACTAATATTATTATTTTTTTTTTTTTTTGAGTCAAGAAAAGAAAAGTTTGATTTTGGGGTAGCAATTTTGTAACAGGAAAAAAGTTAAATACAAAAATAATAGCAAAAAAGGGAAGAAAAAAAAAATAGAAGATAAAATCCTAAAGTTAAATATTAAATTATGGAAGAATTCCTCCAAGTCCAAACCAAATTTGGAACCAAGCTATTAAATCAAGAAAATGATAAATAAACAAACCAATCAAATTCTAATAAACTTTACAAATTCCTTTTTTTTCCTAATTTGTTCCATAATGAAAGAAATTGTTGTGGTGTCATACCGACTATTATATTATATTTAACATCTAAAAGCAAAAATGGTGTCAAATCACAAAACATTACCAGTCTTTTTAAAGTAACATGCAACAGATTGGACTAGGTTACATGGTACTTGTAACAGGAAAGAATCACAGACTTGACAGTAACAAAACTTGTATATTTTTTATTATTAAACCAAGGATGAAATTCACTTAATTAAACAACTTCTTGTGAATTATTTTCAGCCACATTTGCTTTAAGAATTTTTTATTAACCTCTAAAACTGCAACTTACCGAGAAACTGTTGTACTGAAGTCCATGCCTTCATAGAGGGAATCCACAGAACAATGAGAATTACTAAGAGTTGAAAGTGAATGTTTACACATCTCAGCACCACGTCGCAGTTTGGCAAGGGAGCGTTTATTGTCACTGATATCATGTCGACATTGCCTGAGTGAATGAAAAGGAAGAAACATTTAGAAAAATATAAAATAAAATTAAATTTTACTTTGGTTTAGGAAAACAAAATCTTACAAGATTTTTGTCATGAAAAAAAAGAAAAAAAGTTTTATACAAAACAAAATTTTAAAAAATGATGGACTAATAATCTGATTAGAATTCATCTAATGTCCATCTGTTTATTTGTACACTAATCAAATCTGTTAGTTTCATTAGTAATAATAATAATAATAATGGTGGTAATGGTTGGTTGAATTTTACAAGTCAACCCTTGCTGGGTTATTTTATGCCGAAGACATTTTTGTTTTATTCCTTCTTGTTGGGTATTCATTTTTTTTTTTTAAACCCTTATTTTAACATCTATTTAACTCATCAATGGGACTATAACAAGCACTACCACTCCAGTCAAAGTGGACCTGGGATTAATGGCAATGAAGGGGTAGTCCATACTCCCAGAGCTCCAGAGCTGCAACTTCACCACTAGATGCAGTTTAATATCATACCCAGAACACCAAGACCCTCAACCACCGCCTTCTAACACATATGATAAAAAGGGTTTGGGGGTTTGCAGTAAGGGTAGTTTGGTCGGGAAAATCATATAGATGCTTGACATTACCAGCAAATTGATTAGAGGGCACCTCTCCAACCACTAATTTAGCCTGAGTAAGGGCCAAAGTGGAGTGTTGCATGTTATAGACAGTTCAGCCACCAGGATTCCGTCCTTAAGCATCACAGGTTACCACCCACAGCCAACAGGTGGCCCGAGGGGGTGGGAGTCTTACCTCTCTGCAGAGATGTTGTCAGCATATTCTACTGCCCATACCGACAGGGCAGAATAATAACGATAATAGCAGACATGTTTGTTAACCATCATATCCACAAAAATATAAAAACAGAAAACTTCTTTATTGTCCTGAAATTTACCTTTTGAACTCTCCTTGCAGATGTGTGAGCAAAACTTCTGTAAAGTTGTCTCCCCCTAGTTTATAGTCTGACACACCCGCCACAATAGAGAAGAGGCCACCAATTACACGGATAACAGTCACATCACAGGACACACCACCAAGTCGGAAGACCAACACAAACCTGGAAATAACAAGAATAAAACATTGCTAAGAACTTCTTAATATATTCATTCCTACTAAATTATGAAGAACACAAAAAACTAAGGGTAAAAAATAAAAATGGCAGGCATGACCGTATCTCTTACATATCTACAATGACACAAGGTATTAAAAAATAATGTTTGGAGAGGGGGAGTAATCATAAATATCAAGAATTATTAATGGAAATCTAGATAAAAGAAAAAATTTCAAAAACAGTTTTACAATTTTGTAAAACTTAACATTTTGTCAATCTAAAATTGCACATTAAAAGTACTGGTTCCTGCTAGATCACTGAAGGTTAAGCAGCAATGAGCTTTTTCACTATTTAGATGGGCGACCAATTAAGCAATAGGAAGGTACTGTAAGCAACTTTTGTGTAAATTGCCCCATTATTTTAGTTCTTTCAACCATGTTTTATTTGCTATTTTTTAAACAATCCATTCTCTTATTCCCTAATAATTTTAAAATAATCCCCCTCACAAATGAATGGGATTTTCTATTACCAAGTATCAAGCCTCTTTACATTTTTAGATTTAATTTGTAACAGTTCCTTCTCTTCAAACAGAACAGAATATCACAAGGAAATACCAAGAAATGCATTACAATGCCATACTTCAAGAATCTGGCCACAGTACCTTTTTAACTAGTTCAGCTTCTGTAAAGTGTATCCTTTCTTTATGTATCAACCACACCTTTTTTTTTATGCTCTGCTAACATAAGAAATGTCAGCTGACAAAAGAACCAGTTCACTAAATAGTTAAAAAAAAAATAAATGTACTGATTTTTTTTTTTTTTAACTAAGGATTCAAATAGGCTAACATTCAAGAAGTACAGCTGACTTACCCGTTTTGTTCAGACTAATTGTGTGAATGATACTAGTCTAAAGAGATTTATATAGTAACTGTTATTCGTAGACTTCTGGTTTAGAAAGTTTGGTAGCTAATTTTAACTTTATGTATAACAAATATTTAAAGTTAATAGATTCAGATTAGAAAGTTGATATATCCGGGTTAAGGGATATATTATGAAGTTGGTATTTGGTATATTATCACAGTAGTAACTGGTGCGTCGAATAGCAGTACATCTTCCGAGCAGTCATTGGGTATTCTGGCGAGTAAGCTTAGGCTGGTAGGATTAGGCGCTTGTACCACCACAGTGTTGAATATTTATAGTTGACACTGTCCAATCAGATTATAGTGAGGGGGTACCAAGGTATTTACATATTCATTACATCAAAAAATGAATTTAAAAATATATTCACTATGGAAAACTAGTAAGTGATCTCATAATATTTTAACTAAATGAAATTTGGAGGTATCTAAAGAAATTGTAGCACTCTTGTAAAGGATTGGCATTGAATTCTTAAATTGTAAGAAACCGTAGGTAATTGAATGTATATATTTTGTATGTTGAGAGGTGGGTGTAGATATTGGTATAGTGTAGTGGTTATTTATAGATATAAGAAGCACATAACTCCACCTTAAGGGAGATAATAAAAAAGATGATATTGCTAACTCAACATGCCAGGTGATTTTAAAAGAAAGTTCAGGCTTTTTAAAATATTCAAATGAAAAAAATAAATGAATAAAATAAAAAAAATTTAAAATAAAAAAATAAAAAAATAAAAATTTTGTTAGCCTACATTCAAAATATGATTTTTTTTTTTTTTTTTTTTAAAAAAAAAAAAAAAAAAAAAAAAAAAACTTTTGTCACATTTTTGGAATATCATGCATCTCTAGAGACTGATAAGAAATCTCTAAAGATAAAATCATATATCAGGAAATATTACACCCAAAACTATTAATGGACTTACTGACCCAGAAGACTGAAATTCCTCCAGTTGCATATCATATGCAAGTGCAGCAGCTGCAGGTTCATGAATGAGTCGAAGGATATTAAAACCAGATTTTTTAGCAATTTGTCTGAAAATAAATAAAATATATTAATGGAATTATTAGACATTTAGTCAATTTTGAAAATAATGTTCAACCTTCACTGATAATTACAAAGTTATATCATTCTGACAAAAGGTCAAAATAAGTGAGGCCCCAAATGACAACTGAACTCACAAGTAAAAAGGCAACAAATAGTTTTGCTGACCAATTGCTTTTTTTCTCCTAAATTTATGAGCCAAAAGATTGATAAGCAAAAAAGAGAGGGGGATACATTGGAGACTTTAGCTATCATTATATATCACCTGTAAAAAAAAATTCTGAAAGGACCCTTATATAATATATATATAGTTAGTTAGTTAGTTAGTTAGTTAGAATATTAAAATCAAGTTTTTTAAAACAATTTTTTTTTAAAAAACATGTCCCTTTAGAAACTGTCAATTTTAGATAAGTCATTGTCACTGAATTTGTTTGTTCACCCAAATTTGTCACACTAAAACTAACAAAATTATATAAAATTAATGTCTTAGAACTGGCAGGATTCAAACCGCACCAGACCAGCAACATAACCAGTACACTACCAGAATACTTACAAATATACAGGAAAAAACAAATTCTAATTTCTGTTACATTGCTTTTAAGACTTTAGTTAAATGTTGGTATGTAAATATTCGAATGTGTCAGATCTAGAAAAAAATAAAAATTAAACAAATTTTAGCTTCTCAGTCTACAGTTTTTTTGTTTTTTTTTTTAGGGGGGGGGGGGGGTAGTGTAAGTGGATGATAAATTTGTTATACAATTAAAAATTCATTTGTCTCTGAAATATTCACTTTTGACATCAGTAAATTGTGGATTTTTATTGCTTTAAATTTGGTATTTTTTTAAAACAAATTAAATAAATAAAAAATCAGAATGGACAAGATGTTTAGATAAATTGCATAGAACTTTATTAAATCTATTGGACACATTTAAATTTTCAAATTTATTATACACTTAAATTTTACTACACTAACTCAGTTATGCTTTCATAACCTAAATATTACATTAACAACATAAACATTCTTTTCAAATTTTTTTCAAACAGGAATGCTAGTTTTTAAATTTCAAATCACATTCTTTCAGACAGAAACACAGGGTTAAAAAAAAATGTTTTTTTTTTTTTAAATGTTATGACAATGACAATTTTTTTTTAAATATGAGTTTTGATACTCATAATCTTAACTCGTAACATCCTATACTGCCTCATTTCGCCTGGCCAGAAGTCACATTCATTTTCCTAATCTGCCACAAATGATAGCCTTTGTTTAAATGTAATAATAAACATATTTAGAAGTTTTGATTTAAAGGAAATACCAGGTAACTTTAAATGAAAAGGCCATTTTTAGCCATTGTTTGATAAATCCTTATAGGAATGGGACTCTGGACTTGGAAAATTCTCAACAGGATGTTAAGAGTAATCAAAACTTTTAGTGTTGGTACATTGTCAAATATCAATAAATCATCATTTTTTTCTATTTTTCATTCTCATTTCTCAAAATTCTGTCAGATTCATTGCCATTTTTCTCTCCTACATAGAATTCATATTCTAAAATATGTTTGCTAATTTGTTTTGAATAATTCAATTTTTATAAAATAAAACTTCTTAAAGAGTAGACAGCCAAGAAATTAGCTGTGTAACGTGCAAATAATGCCATCATTTTGTGTGTGTGTGTGTGTGTGTGTGTGTGTGTGTGTAATTTTCCCTTTAAGTTATAGAATGAAAAAAACCTGGAAATACAAATATCTTGTATTATTTAAATTTTTCTGACTATTGTCCTTATCTTTATTGTTATATATACAACATTTCAGACGATGTGCCCTCCAACCTTCTTCAGGTGTTTCTTGTCATAATCAGGAGGTGTTTTCATTCTTGTACAGCTATGTTAAGTATTCTATGTTGTTATCACCCTTAGCCAGGATTGAACCTACAACCTACAGATTGTCACTTAGAGCTGTAATAATTCAACCCTTATATCCGTTGTGCCATGTGTCCAATTCAGACAAATAGTACAAATATCTTCATACTTTTAATATTAAATAAATGAAAGTTTTTTTTCCAGTTTAATGACAAATTCTATAGATAGCCTTAATAAAAAGAAATAATGATAGCAAGAAAAGTGTTCAAGACTCACCTTAACAAATTCTTCTGGTCTTCAGTGAAATTGAGAGGCACTGCAAGAACAGCATCATGGCAATCCTTACCTGCCTTACTTTGGCCAATATCTGAAAAAGAATCACAAACATTCAACAATATAGAAAGTATTGTCAGGAATTAATAATGAATACATACTTTATCAAATTGCAAAAAATTACTTGAGGGGGGGGGGATAAAACTTGTTTGAAAAATAGCATTTTATTGTTTTGATAAAAAAGGTATTTTATTTCCTTACAATTGTTTGTAGATATAAAAACTTTATAATGGAGATTATGTGTGTGTATGTCAGCAACTAAAACTATGTCAACTGAATCACAATTCCCTTAGTTATTTACATCACATTTGCCATGATCTTATTTTATCTAAATCTCATTTAAAAAATTGTTTTATATTATTAATACTGTTGGTTTATCTACGTACTAATAATGCAATTGTATTTATATATACAACCAAATAGCAGTATACAGTGTAAACAGGAACGCTAATTTGCATATTGATCTTAAAAATTTGATTTTAATAAATATTTGCTTGGTTTTATTCTAATGAATATAATCAAAACTCCCATCAATAAATCTTAATGAAATCCAAAAAAACAAAAAAAATAACTTATTTCATTCTTTACTGTCTAATTTAGTTAAATTAGTTAAATTTAGTAATGAAAACTAGGAGTGATATGATGAGTTAGCATCCAAGATGTTCTATTCTTTGATTAGACCCCTTCCATTTCACATAATTTTAACATAATTAATATTTATATTAATATTTTTTTATATGCATTTTTATTTAGTTTCATTAGTCTTTCTAATTCAATATATTCTATTACATTAAAACTTAAATACTTGCTCCCAGAGGGTGTATATTTTTGCTAGTAATTTTAATATTTCTTTAAAAAAACATTATCATGAATAAAAATCTTTTAAATCAACTCAAGAATTTCAAACTGTTTCAACAATTTGTTTCATTAAATTCTCATGTGTTAAGCTTGTGTACCCTTACTTCCTTCACCCCCAGATACCTTGTATTGAGCTCCCAAAATTGAAAAATAGATAAATAAATGAAGTACAAAACACAAATTTGCATTTACAGTTCAAAGGGTTAACTAAAGGGTCCAGGGAGATAGAAGCAGTTAAACTTACCAAGGAGTTTTTTGAAAAAAATTTCCACAGTTTCTGAAACTGTGAAAGTGGTTCGCTTGTTTTTAAATTCCACTTCATATGCAGTCTCACCATTTTTGTTGACAACCTGAAATTTTATTTTCATTTAAATATTGTCAATGAAATTATTGCATAAACGAAATACTTTTTAAAAAAAAAAAAAAAGAAGTTAGATTCACAATTCAAAAGAGAAAGTTCAAAAGTTAATCTTGAAATTCTCTCTATTTATTCATTTATTTAGTATGAGGCTATGAAGTCTGTTGTGAGGGAAGCCTCTGCTACTAAGCCACCAGAATCACTTAAGTGGTTAATATCAACTGATGGAGCACATTGACAATACTATAAGTCTACTTATTTATTGTATATACTACGAGATTCCATCAAAGGGTTGATTGGTCTAAAAATGTGGCTAAAGTATTTACAGTAATGTCCACAAGACATACATTTATGATTATATATATATATATATATATATATATATATATATATAAGCTCCCTTCCTTGTTTCCAAGTAGGAGATACAGTTGGATATTTAGCAGACATAAAAATGGGCCTTGAATATAGGATATGGAAAAAAATATTTCAGAACCTTGCTCAGACACATTTGTAGTTTGTGGAAATACCAGAGTGGAGTAAGGCATTAAAACACAAAACCAAGACAAAAGGAAATAATTTTCTGCAGCAAACTAGTCAATTGTGGACTATCTTTGAGGAAAGCAGCACCATCACACAATTCATTCCTCCAGAAATTTGGAAACAGCAGGCTGTACTACTAGCATTCACACTGGAAGCTCCAGTATGAAGATTTCAGAGTGATTGGGTGTCAATCTAAGGACAATACAGAGGATTCAAAAAGAGTTGAAGGAGTCCAATAGTGATTACAAAGGGTACAGCAGAATTGAAGCCTCATTATGATCATTCGGATTTAAAAAATTTAAAAAATGAATTCCCAAATTTATTGCTGTGATCCAGGCCATGACTGACAAGTCGATCTAACTCATAACCAGGGACATGAGAGGATCCAAGTTTCTCATCAGTGCAAGAAGACATTCAGCATTTGTTATACAAATTGAGAAAGGACAATTTTTATCACATTTTATTATGAAGGACACAAGAAAAGAACACACTGCAAAGCTTTTCAACAAACTCAAGCATCCCTTCCAACCAAACATGCTTTGGTTTTTCTCAGATGAGAAATATTTCTGACAGGATCAGATGGTGAAATCACAGAACAACCATTGGTTTGCTCTGTCCCCCACAAGATGTACTGATAGTGATGAAAAGCAAACACCCAGTCCACATCATGGTGTTTGGGGTGGTCACTAGCAATGGTGAGATTATGCTTCCATTCATCTTCCAACATGGTCTCAGACTCAACAAAGACCTACATCAAGTGCCAGGAGGAGGTAATGCTACCCTGGATCGAGGAGGCTGCTAGAAGACCCAATGTCTGGCAACAGGACTGCACCATATCATGAGTAGGAGAGCCCAGTATTGGCTCTGAGAAAATTTCTGCAACAACATCACCCCTGACATCTGTCTGCCTGACAAATAGCAATCTCCTTGTTTATTATACATGGTGCACAGTTTAGCAAGGAACAAAAAAAACCTATGCAATACTAAAGATGAACTGAAGGCAATGATAACAACAGCATTTACCAACTTTAACAAGGAGATTGTTGGAAATGCTTACAAGAAATTGCCAAGTCACCTGGAGGCAACGGTTGAAGCCAAAGGTGATTTCTTTGAATAAATTTAATCTATCATATTTCAAGATATTTTCATATAATTTTTGAAAAAATATCCAATAAAGTGAGACTTCAGTGTTATTTTAATTTTTTTTGCATAATTTGAAAACAATTTACACATCACACTCTATATAAACATCCATACTGAAAATTTCACAATATAATGTTTAACATATAATTAATATTTACCATTGAATTATAATTTAGAATATTAGGCAGAACAAAAGAAATTGGTATATAAAAATGAATATGAACTTATTGATTTATCAATGTATCAATGTAAAAGAAAAGAAATAAAATGGCAAACTTACATGAGATGGGCTTTTAGCTGCAAACTGTTTGGTAATTTCATGATCAAAAGGTCGACCTAAAGTCTGTTTAGCATGGACGATGGTGTTTTTGGAATTTCTAATCACTCCTTGTTTTGCAGCCATTCCAACAGGCTAAAAAAAGAAAAAAAGTTTTTTTAAATTTAATTTGCAGAATACAAGTTGCATTCAGGTGACAAACAGACATCACAACAACACAATTTCAAATACAACCCCACCGCCCTTTAATGTTTTGTTTCTGAATTTATCAAATTAAGAATATTATTCATGGATTTTCTGTTTCAAGCATTATCACACAAGATGGTGATGCCTGTTCTATGACAGACAATTCTCTCCCCTAATGAATTTAACCATTCTGACGCAGTTTTGTTTGATTTCTTTGTTTAATGGCATATCAATCTTTGTGGATCATTTAACAAGGTTTGAATTCAGAGTTTTCCTTCTCTTAGGCTAGTTGTGATACTAAGGTTAAAGAGCCCAGTCTGCTCTACTATTTACCCATATCTGAGGGGAAAATAGTTGGAAATGTGAAATGCAATCAACCTCGTCCAGGTTTTGAACTTGTGTCACCATATCTATTCCCTATGACAATAACCATTACACCACAGACATCCTAATAAAAGAACAGTAGTGGTACTATTTAACCCATAGCAGAGGGAGGATAAAGGGATTCATACCTTTCCCAAGGGTATTAGTTTATCTTTAAAAAAATAAATAAATAAATAAAAATAAAATAAATAAAATAAATGTCCTGGGTTTTCTTATTCTGGCAAGAAATCATATTTTAAAACAATTCATAAATGGTGTTGAAGACAGTGAAAGAAATAATGAAAAAAATGAAAAACACTGAAACCCTAGTCTACAGGAATCACAGGTGGACTGGGTGACATTCTTCAAAGAATTTTAAAATGCTATAATTGTATGAAACTATGAATAAGAAATATTTCCTGTGAATATTCCACTTATTACATGATACCTTCATGAACACTCAGCATGATTTTTATATCAAGGTTTGTCTGTATATGAAAGATTGAAATGAATAAGTACTTTCAGACTTTAAATATACATAATGATATCTTTATGTATCCAAATCTTAAAGAAGGCTCATTAGGGATGCCTCAAACTCTAAAATAATTTGTACTATTTAGATTTTTAGAACTATTGTTCCCATCTTTATTGTTATATACGTTTCAACCAATGTGCTCTTCAGGTTTTTTGTCAAACTGACACCTTCATGTCATAATCAGAAGCCTTCACAAAACTTCAAACCAAACCTTTTATTTAATCCATTTGGGCAGATTGTTCTCATTCCGTTATCAACCTATCTCAAAAGATTTAGACGAATATCTACAATGATTATTTGATTAAAAAAGAAATTCTTTCTTAAATCACCTATTCTAAAAAAAAATATATTTTTGGTGTTCTTAGAAAATAGGCTCATCTTATGTGTTTTATAAAGTGTAAAAACCTAATTCATTTCACATTTCATTTTCAAGTCAGAAATCATATCCTGCATTAAATGGACACTTTAGCAACTGATAAAACAGTGAAACTTCTTCAACTGAATATTTATCACAAGTTATAATTTTTAACCTTGTTGAAGCCAAGTTTAACACACGATCACATTTACAAGGTATCAAGTCTCTTTTTTCGAAAATGCAATGTTTTTCAGAATAAATTCTAATCATTTTAATAAACTATATAAACTTTCTTATTCATCTGAAGTCATAAAAATAAGAAATAATCACTTTGATTTTAATACTTCATCTTTTTTTTCATATTTTCATCACAGTTAACCACCTTTAGATTAAACTTGAAAAATTTTAAACCAAAAGCTATCTTACATCTTGTACTAGTGATAAAGCTCCCAAGATGTAGAATGCAAGTTCAAATCTCACCCCAAACAAATTTTTGGTTTTAATTTCAATTGTTTCATTTAAAGACAAAAGCATAGATAAGCCAATTGTTGTGATAAAAAGCAACAAAAAGGATTTTTTTTTTATTAAATACATTGAATTATGAAAGTTGACTATAAAAAAAATGCAATTAAATAAAAAAAATTGTCAGCTTTTAAGACAATTTGTTTAAGAGATTTTAAATGGATTTTACAACATGTCAACCCTTGGGTTATTTTATGCCAAAGACATTTTGTGTTATTCATTCTTGTGTATTCAATTTTTTCAAACTCAATTTTGATCTATTTAACCCATAGATAGGCCCTAACAGGTAATACCACTCTGGGTCAGAGTAGACCTGGGAGTAATGACGTAAGAGTACTCCACATTCCCCAGAGCTGGAATTTCACCACTAGATGCAGCATACTCATGACACTAAGGCCCTCAGCCACTGCCTTCAAACACATATATAAGAGTTGGGGGGGGGCATGAGGGCAATAGGGTCAGAACAATCATATAGGTACTAGGGCTTAATGTGACTGGACGATTGATTGGAGGGCCCTTCTTCAACCGCCCATCTAGCTTAAGTAAGAGCCTAAGTGGAGTGTTGCATGTGATGGACAGTATGATTCTGTCTTTAAGCATCACAGGTCACCACACAGCCAACAGGTAGCCCCATTGGAGGAGTTTTAATCCTCTGCAGAGGTGTAGTCGGTGTATTCTACCACCCAGCTGACAAGGCCACTTTTTTAATGAATTTCTCTTTTCTGTCCAGTTCATTCTCTATAATTATTCAGGTGGAATTTTGTCTAATGTTGTGTCCATTCTAGTTCATTAATTGTGGTTTCATGAGAACTGACAACAGACATACAAAATACAACTTGAATAAGGATGGACCCTCTACCTTAAATATCAATTCAAAAATTTTTTAAAATGGTAAGAAAAAAAAGTTAAGTAAAAATAGATCTCCAAAAATTCATTGAATATTTGAACAGTTAATGTGTTATGCTTATAACACTAATAAATGGCTGATCACCATAACACTGCCAATTCCTCAGAATAAACCAAGCAGCTGGCAGGGGGATAAAAGAAAAAAATAATTAAATAAAAAAATAAAAATAAAAGTTGATTACATACAATATCATGTTCTGTAAAGGCCACATAACAAGGTGTGACCCGATCACCGAGATCATTGGCTATTACATCAGCACGGCCATCCTGTGAAAGAAGAAAAGGATTATTTAACATAAAACTCTAGAGCACAAAGCTAAGCACAAACACTTAGAAAATTAGCAAGCACAGCAGATACACAATTAAAGAAATTAATATAGCCAATTAAATCATTGTGTATTTGGTACAAATAAAAATGATTGTTTTTTGTCTGTTTTTTACTCTTACACTTTTTCAAAGTCTATGAATAAAGCCAAGTCATAAAAGTCATTCTAGTTTTAATTCTAATATTTTAATATCAGTAAATGTCTAAATTAAAAACATTTTGTTTCCAAAATGTTTATTTAATAGTGATATTATTAAACCCCAATTTTATTTTTTAAAGGACAACTCAACTTTTAATAGTTTTTCTTTTTATTAAAAACAAAGCCTTTTCTATTTCCAAAGTGTAGCAAAACAATTAGGCTATGTGCAGTTAATTTTTATTTAATGTTCTACACATTGTATTTGCCATGTGAATGAAGCAGGATTTTACTTTGTTTTTGACACAATTTGAAGAATTTGTTTGTTTTTTGGGGGGTGAATCAGAACTTTGAAACAAATAAAATCCTAGGTTATATTCATACACTAAATATTACCTCAAGAATTCCATACCTGAAGACAAAAATTATAATTCCTCTTAAAAATTCAATGTATCCCTTATAAAGAAATTCTCTCTAGTTTTTGTGATTTATTTAATTTGCCAATTTCGCAAAGCACATCAACCGGAGGGTTGGTTTGGTGTTTGTTGGTGTTTCAAGTTATAAAATATAAAACTGGCTTTTTATTTCTTAAATGTAAAAGATCTGACATTCTCAATTCTATAATTTAATGGGTTTTTTTTTTTTGGGGGGGGGCTCTTGTGTAAAATTTTACCAAAATGAAGAAATATAAAAAAAATGACACTCCATTCCATACCAATAATAAATCCCCCAGCACAAAAATAAAGAGGCGGGTATAATCAAACGTCTCATTTGTTTCTTTTGCAACAAAAAACGACACTAACTTAAGGATCTTCTTTACCAAAATCCAACTATAAAAAGAGGAGACTAAATTCCGAATGGCCTCTTGAGGTTTGTAATTAAAAAAGGCTGTTTAATACTTTAATTTAGTGTAATTTTGGAGGCATTTTTTTTTTTTTTTTTTATGAATGAACTTTAATGCGATAAATAACTGAAATTTTAGATTAATAATTGCCGAAGGAAGAAGATATGCTGGTGGGAGATAAAATGTTATACTCGTAATTATAATTAATATAACCCGCTAAACAAACTTTTAACTTGAATCAGAAAAAAAAAACCGGAAACTCCAAAAAGATAGCCACCGGCAAATTAGTCACACCGGTTGAAACAATTATTTAACTTATTCACATTATTTCCCGTACTTAAAAGTAATTTTCTATAAATCATTTATTTAAGAATTTTAAATTAAACGGCCATAAAAGTAGTTTTTTTCCCTATATAATGTTATTTGATTGATTTATTATAAATAAACTTTTCTTAAAAATGATTTTTAAAATTCATGTAATCGCGATTTATAAGAATCGGTCGATCAAAATCGCTTTTTAAGGTACGTATTTTTAATATTCAAATTTGTAACGATTCAAAATATTAGGGAAAACAGAACAAAAATCGTCGTTTCATTATATTGAGTAACCCTAACACGTGCTTCAAATGTCTCAAAATTTGCTTTCTTTAAAATTACAGATAACTAACATTGAGACAAACTTTAGTACCTTCAAGGCCCACAAATAACAATAGCAATATCATAAACAAATATTAATGTATATGACTGTAAAATAATAATAAGATAGGATAATAATTCATGAATATTTGGTCAAGGATTCTTAAAAGTTTTTTTTTATTAATTTGTGGACGATTTTTTAAGAAAAAAAACCCACATGGATTTCGAAATTTTTTGTTCGCGCGAAGGGAGATAACTATGACATCCATATCCAGTTGAAAAGACAACCTAATAAAGATATGGGATATTCTTATTTAAAAACTAATAACAAAACTTAAAAGAAAGTCTACATAATAAATTAAAAACTTACCATGATAAAAGCCACACATGCCGCCGATGAGCCGAAATGTACACCTAAACCTGAGTCGGGCGATGACGGAGCCGAGTTGGCCATGACTGCTGTCATAACGTTTAAGATAATTTTGAAAATGTGAGATTTCAGGTTCTACGGATGATCACAAGGAACGCTTACAGATTACGGAAGGCCAAAAGTACCATAATACAATTTTCGGTGTTTATCATTTAATTGTAAAAATACTAATAAGGAAGGATCTGTGGCTGAATGAGTAAATAATTGAATGTATGAATAACTGAATATATTCAATAAATCTGTAAAAAAAGGATAATGATAAATAAGATAACAATAATTATAGTTCATAAAAATGTACATAGTAATAGTATTACTTTTTAATTTTTTTTAAATTTAATTTTTCGATTTTTAATCATTTTCTTTCAGATCAGTTCAATTAAAAAATATTTTACATTACCTTCATATTTTCATTCTTTTTTAATTAAACTCAGCGCTAAATATAAATGCTGTGCCCCAAAAATGAGGGCGTGGGAACAACATTTATATTTCCAGAAAAAATGTGAAAGTTTTTAGATAAAATAACTGGTGCATTATAATATCCATTCATTGATATATCAACACAGAAAAACTCATTAAAATCAGAGGTGTCTTTGGTACTGTCAAATTCTCATTATGTTTTTTTAACACTTTAATTGTTGGTCCCTATAGTAATATTTTCAGTAGTAGTAGTAGTAGTAAAGTAAAAAATAAATTTGGCAGATTGGCCTAAAGTCGATATCAGTCGAACAGCAAGGGAGTCTATCTTCTTTTCGCTAGAACTAGACCAAATTGGGTTTTTCTTTGTATTTTGCTGAGGTAGGGTGCCACACCTACCGCCAGCTCCTCGTTTCACCGTACAGATAAGATTATCCAAGCCATGCTATTCAAGAACTGAGTTAGCGAGGGCCGATATCGAACTCGGAACCTTGCGATTCCTAGGCAGATGCTCTACCGTAGTGTATTTATTTTGAATGCCACAGGAGTTTCCATAATAAAGATGAACACAACGTCAAATTATTTTAGAGATACCAGTTCCAAGTTTTGCCACTCAAGCACAGCAAGTTATCCCGTCATGTTGGTAGGGGTATAAGAATTAGCTGGGTATTAGTTCGAAGCTAACATCCAATAATGCATTAGGTTATCCATTAAAGGTAACCCAACACAGAATATGCGGTAGGGAAAAGACAAAATCAATTTATGCAGGTTAACAACATTTAATAAGAACAACATACAAGGATAACAATAGTTCAGTCCCAAATCATAAAGAAGACACAAAGTGTTCCATACAACACAAGAAGTATAACAAATGAAGATGTAAACACGTGACAACCGGACACGTGACGTGGGGAGCCCGCGCCTCTAATATAAAAAGGGAGACAATTTTATTCTGTGTCCCAACAGTGGGGTTTGAATTCAGTGTTCTTTCTCCCTGGCAAGTTGTCCTGGCCAATTCTAAGAGAACCCAGTCTGCCCAATTATTTTATGCATAGCTTATGGGATAAGAGGTGGATTCATGTTTTTCCCAAGGACATTAGCGTGAAGTGAAACGCAAACCACCTCGTTCAGTTTCGAAGAATTCATTTTCTACAATGATAACCATTACGCTACCTGCGCATCAAATTATCAATGAATGTACATAGATATATTATGCACTTTAATGATTATATAATGTATATTGTACATTAATTTCAAGTCACACGTCATATATTGTTTTAAATAATCTAAATTAACTGGAGAGAAGATGAATACATTGTCTATTAGAAAAACTATGGATTAATTATCTGCCCTTGGCACCAGGAGCCGAAATCGCCAATATATGATGTTAGCGCCTAAATTGAATTCCATGACTTAGTCACTTATAGTGTTGAGCAGATACCAGCGAGACATCTAAACCCGGTCGCTCCCAAAACCTCAAAAGAACTCCAGCAGACAAGTCTCGTCGCAAACGCCATTAAGTTTGTAATGTGTACCTTTCTGAATATATGTTTTTATCTTCTCTTGTTGTCTTCTTCATCCAAATTTAATTGCCAACCTTTTAACCTGGGAAATTATATGAGGCCCAGCAAAAAAGATCATATGTCTTCGATATTTCATAATGAGAAAAGGTTACAATCTTAGATCGAGATTTTCATGGTGGCCATCCCAACAATACAAAGGAATGCATTTCTAAGTTGGTAAATGATAGGAGTGGAGTTTTACGACAAGGAAACTGTGAAAGATGACTTATCTCCCCTTGGCATGTCAGTTTTTAGCTGAAAAAGAGCATGGCCGCCATTAATAGGCGGATTTATTCGGTGTGGTGTCGTTTTGTCTCATGCGTGGCAGCGCCTATGCATATCATGTCCACAGAGAAACTGGATATAAGGAGATCGTTTTGTCCATTTCAACAGTCGTGACTTTGGCGGAGATGTAGGTTGTTGCTGTGACTTGAACGTGTGTAACAAAGTCTGGAAATCAGAGACGTGTCCGTAAAGAAGGGGGAAACAACCCAAAGGAAGGACTAGGATCCGAGACAACTTCCCAATTATACCAAAAAATCTAGTTTTTGACATATTGATCAACCATAGAAAACCAGGTTCTGAAGAAAGCCTTGATTGCAAACTTCAAGTGTTTATCTACAAAATTGTGTATTGTGAGTGACAATATCTTGAATATTTTAGTATTTTTTTTAATTGTAGGGATCCTTAAGTAGGAACTCTCCCGTGTCAGGAACCACAAGAAGTTAAGAATTAACCTCCTAAGCGGATTGGAAAAATTCGTCCACTTTGAGCCAGGGGACCAGACTGAAAGCATCTTCGATCTTCTCATGCGAGCCATTAAGAGACAGCATAGTAACCCCATCAGTGAGGGAGCAATAGCCCGCTTGAACATTCAGAAAACACCTTCACAACGAGGAGCTCAAATGTCAATTCATATCCTAGTTGGAGTTGTCAACTTCTACTTACTTGTTCCTGTCGAATCTGGCCTATGACTGCCAACTTCTGTCTAAGTTACTAGCTTCCACCTTCTCCGGGGTTATCGAGTTCTCGGTCCTTCACACCCTACTTTGCGACTCTCGCCTGATTTGGGGCTATATCCATTCTTCGCGATTGTGTGTATTTCTGTTTGTAACCAAAACTACGTCGCAGCTTACATCACAATATTCTTAATGATTGCATAAGTCTCTCAATGGGTATTTAATTTATAGTCAATTTGTTAATACACATAATAAAAATAAAACACCCCTGTGTTATATACACTCAAAATTTGAGTAAGCAATTTTTTAAATTGTTTTTTTACTCTCATTTTTTTTTTCAGTAACAAGAAGTTAATTAAAAAGTTTGCAAATAAATAAATACCTACGATTTTGAGTAAAATTTATGTGCAAAATATTCAATATAATTATTTAATTAATAATTAATAGATGCACGCAACATTTTATTTGAGGGGGGACAGAACTTAATTTCCATTTCAAATAGTTTTATTTTTTTTACTTCTTTAATAAATTTGATGATTTTACTTACTTATGATACAAATCCTCTAACATTGAATTTTTAATTATACACCTACTTCTGGCAATATCTTTCAAAAAATAATTTTTACATCACCCGGTGGGCGTTTTTTTTTTTTTTTTTTTTGCTAGTACTAATGATTAGCATATAAGCCGTAAAAATGATAGAATCTTTGCGTATGAATCGGTAATTCTGTCTAGGATTAATATAGTATCTGCATACTCTGCCTTTGGTTAAAATATCACCCCGACACTTCTGTGTACGATTACACCTTTTATATCCTGTTGAACACCGGCTGATCTTACTCAGCCATGATCTTGTTATCAGATTTTCTCACCTCCTCTGAAGTGTAACAAGTGTGTCCTGGATTTGGTTTCCATGAGACTAGATAAATAAACAAAATGTTATTGTTAAGTGTACGATATAACGCCCTAAATGATCATGAGTAATATCTCGATGCTGATGAAATGTTTAAAGATGCTTGCAATATATACTAATGTGAGTAGGAAAATATGATGAAACAATGCTATGAAATAGTCATTTTTAAAAGAATTTTTAATCTAGCCTAAAAGCTAATGACATTTTTCAGCTCTTGTAGTCAGTCACTGAGTCACTTTTAAGACTCGTCAACACTAGGTATGTCCATTTTGAATCAAGGGAAGTAATAATTTTTTGCCAGAATTTTTACATTTTTAAACAATTAACAAAAATCAGGAAATTGTCCAGTTCTTAATGAATTTTCAGCACTTTATTCATTAATAACTTAATTTTATAACGAATACCTTATTTAATTTTTTCAAAAAATGATTTTTTTATCAATTATGCTTGTGAGGGGGGGGGGGCAACCTTTGTTCATTTGAATAAAAAAAAATTCTAGTCTCTAATCAAATCCAAAAGACCACATTAAAAAAATTTAAAAAAATAAAAAAATTCAACACCCGAAAAAAGTGATTTCAAAACATGAAAGCTTTTGGTTTTTTTTACTCAAAAAATAATTTTTTGTAGCGTGTTTTCTCTTTTCGTAGTTTTTAAAACAATATATATTTTTTTGAATTGACGCAAAAAGTATTTTCTCTGATTCAATTGACCTATTTTTATTCACTTAAGAATTGTATAGTCAATTTTAAACGTCTTGTAGATGGCATTTTGTACAAAATATTTTTTAGCATAAATCAAGATTTATTTAATCTATCTTAATATGTATGTTTAAAAATGCGCAATTTTGCTCAAAATATTTTCCGAGATTTTTTATATATCTAAGATTATTACTAATGATTGTTCTTTTTCGTTTACAGAAGTAACATGAGTTATTCCCCCTTTTACTTCAAAATAGCTGGATTTTCACTCTGGGGATATTAAGAACTGTTCAGTTTCTGTGTCCTTATTGTGTTGTTATTTTTTCTTACGTTTTTGGCTACACATTGTGACTTTGGTGTATAAAACTTTACACATGTAGGCCTTCATAGATTCGCTCCAATTGTAAACTACTTTTACAGGTGAGTCATGATTTTTTTTCGTGAGTTATCTCCCTCTAACTTGCGGTTTGCACATACCTAGTGTTTATCATCATAATGTATCTAAAGGTGAACGTCTATCATATTCATACAACAATTATTATGTTCACACTTATATACATTTTACGCAATAGTTTGCCGTTACATACTATTCTCATCTAAAGGTCTCACTGTTGCCTAATTAACTGACATTTCTACAACTGTATGATATATTTTCCATTTAATTTTCATGGGAAAATATATAAATTTAGATAAAAACTTTAATTGAATAACTTGTTTTTTTGGCTGTACCCAGATTGTTGATTCTTTTCTCAACGATCTATCTCTAAGACATAATAATAGAGGACTTATGATTGGCAAATATTGTTTACATAATGAATAGGCATAGCCTATTATTTTTGTAATGTAGCGTAGAATTAAAATTTAATGGTTAGTCCTATTTCATGGAGAATCACACAGTACCAAATAAAGAGCCATAAAGTTTAACAGACAAACCTTCACTCCGCGGTCATCCGAGGGAGCTTCTCTGATTGGCTAAGGAAGTCGGATAAACCCCGGGAAAGTTAAAAGTTAGTTAAAATGAGTGAGAATCGGTGAGAACATTTGGGCTAGATGCATATCAGCGTTTTTGTGCTGATTTCAGGGAATAAAGATATGTCCACCAAAAGAATATGTCCCCGTGTTCATAATTAAGAACTAAGATGGATGCGGAAGGAAACAACACCGAATACAATTTGATATGATATCCCCAAAACGAAAGGAAGCAGATATCGACGAAGAATAGAAGACATTAGAAGGCAGAACAGTGACCCATTAGAAGTTTAGAAGCCTTAAAGCTGTAGATAATCCCTACAAAGCTATTCAACACATTCAGTTGATCACATATGTTATCTTGTGGGATATTATATTGTTATATCACAAAAATGCGTATGGTTTGCAAAAGAAAAAATAGACAAGAAGGTTTGGATTAATTTCGTTTATTTAAAATAAACAAAAGCTGGAATTGTTGAGATGATAATTCCCTTTCGCTGCTTGGTGAAATGAGGGCAGGTGTGGGGTTGAAAGTCAGTTTTGGCTCTGCGTGACGCGAGGTGCGGTGTGGGTATAGTATGGCGGTTCCTTTATTTCGGCCTAGTGTGTGTTGGCTCTGGCTGTCTACCAGTCTGCTGTATATATAGCAAGTGATAGGCTCGAGAAAGCCTTTGCAGGGTTGGGGGGGGGTGGAGATTTTTTATTGGTTGAAAAACATTAAATAGAAAATATTTTTAATTGTTTATAAATTTTGTTTTTCGACTGGAAGTTTTGCTGGAGTCTATGCGTAGAACATTTGTTTTTTGTTCATTTCATTTTCGCTGTCACGGGGTTAACATCCGCTGATGTCAGTAAGTAACTTATGTTCTTTCCGAAGTGTTTTGTTTTGTTTTAAAATTTGTTTTGTTGGCGAGTGGATGCATTGTGTTAGTAAAGATTATCAATCATAAGAGATATCTATTTCTGTTATAACAATATCAAACAGCATTGAAAATACTTGGAAGACATTTTTTCTGGATAGTTTCATTTTACGACCCAAATAGCCAATACTTGTTCAAAAGGATTCATATATGGGATTGCTTCCCTTGTCTGCCAAAGAGTTCGGACCAAGTTACCTTTAAACACCCCAGGGGTGACCTGGATTCAGAAGGGCATGTTTCGCTTTGCACCGTCAATATCCGGTTGTTGGTTACGGTTAGGGTTAGGGTTAGGGTTAGGATTAGCAGTTAGTTTTATAATTTAAAAAAAATGCGTCTAAAAATCGTCTGGTAACAAACAACCGAATGTTGACGGTCCAAAGCAAAACATGTCCCTCTGAATCCAGGTTGCCCCTGGGGTGCTTAAAGGTAACTTTGTCCAAGAGTTCTGCTAATGATTACTAGATGAAGAACCCAGATTTTTCACACTTGTGGTGCCATTTTTCACCAAACCACGCTGAATTGATAGCAGTTCATGAAATTAAATGTAACATTAAGAAAAGAGGAAATCTATAATTTCTTAATGGTAAGACTGAGGGGACACATTTCCCGTAGGAATGGCATGGTATTAGAAATTGAGTGTTTTGAAACAGAGGAAGAAACTTTAATTTTAGTTTAATCCAACAACTGGAAGGAGTAGTGTGTATTGGATGACATACAGTAGTTCCACCTGAGAACTCTACAACAGCCTTGCCAGAGCGTTACTGACTCGATTCCAGGTGTGGGGAGTTCTCTGAATCAGAAGCGCGATTACTCAAAACTCAAAAAAGAAATGAAGTTATCCGTACACACAGTTTCCGAGAATGGAAAAGAAACTTCGGCAATACAAGAGTTCTCACGGCCTACTACAGCCAGAGAACTCCAATGTTTTCATGAGATGATGAACCAATTAGCAAAGTTCATCCGGATTTAGCTACAATAAATGAGCACCTGTACCAACTCCTAAAAAAGATTACCAGTGGGTATGGGACCTATCACACGTAAAAGTCCTCCAACCTATAAAAGATATGTTCATCTCAACAGAATTTCTTGCACACTACGATCCCTGCAAGAAAAGTATTGTAGCAGCAAATACCACGATGGAATATGAGCAGTTCTACTGTAAAAATACAATTTTTGAAATCGTCGCATCATAGCCTACGGTTTTCGCTCACTAAGTGACATAGAGAAGCGATATGCTGTTATTGAGAAAAGCCCTGGTAGCCACGTGGGTCTGCGAGAAATTCAATTACATTCTAGGGACAATATTCACCCTAGAAACACATCACCATCTACTAGTACCTCTACTCTTAAGCACAGACCTAGCCAAACTTCCACCAAGGAACCTAAGATTTTGGCTTTCGAATGGCTAGATAATCTCCGGAAGTAATATATGTTCTAGGGGTACACCAAAAAATGGCAGATGCCTTGTCATGAGATCCTAATAGTGTGTTGACACAAGATGACCACACATTAGTGTTGGAAATCTGATAGTTAAATTATCTTCCCCTGCCGCTAGTGGGAGAATCGCCAACACGAGGTTGGCGGGAGAGTCAAGCCCCGGCACTTATCTGAAGATTGTTACCGAGGCGAGTCGCTAAAATAAGCACTCCCAACACTTTGCCCATAAAAAGGGCAGTTACCCAGGCGAGTAGCTTCAAAAAAGCACTCCCTATACTTTTACTTATCGCAAGAGAACCGGCCGGCACGGACGCGTCGCAAAGCAATTAATTAACTTCTAAGAGAGACGTCTAACAGCACTCTACAAACCACGGCGACCAGAATACCTTGCTAGTGCCACTTCACCTACGAACTGTAATTTCACCTCTCAGATAAGTCTGGTAGCAAATGCCAACAAAATTTACAACAATATTTTTTGTACCCTTTGTCAATGTAAATGTTTAATTTCCATTGTGTTGTTTGTCTTCTCTCGTCCGAATAATTGCCTAACACTGGGAGAATAAGAGCTCCCTAAAGACCGCAATTTCCTCTTACAAGTCAAAGAGTATTCCAATTCAATCAAAGTCTTTATGCCAGAACAGAGCACCGATTGACGTAAATTAAAATATCTCAGAGCAATGATGTAGTCTGTGCCTAGATGTCCCAGCCACTTCTTAAATCAAACTGAGAAAACAAACAACACCTGACGGTCACTCAATAACTATTGATGTATGACAACAGGATAGTAATACCCTCATCTCTACAGTTGGAAACACTAAACACCATACATCAAAGTCACCTAGGAATCACCAAATATCAAGGACGTGAAAGCTACTCTGTATGGTGGACACTTATAACCAAACATAAAAACTATGGTGAACAAATAATATATTTGTGCCAGACATAAACCAACACCAAGGAAACATCTAATGGCATTGACATTCCCATGCAGTAGATCAAGGACCAGTTTAGCACGGACCTGTTCGAGTTAGATACGGAAAACATACTTAATTGTAGTGGACTACACCAGGCGATGGTTTGAGATCAGGGAACTCCAGGCAACTACGCCTGTAACAGTTATATAAAGGGATATAATCCATACACCAGTGTTGTACATTTCAATTGCTTTCATTTCATCCTTTCTCTTTGGCGACCAACTGCTCTTACTAGAGAGAAACATTAATGATGCCACCTAACTTATAACAATTATGAGAGAAAGTTTAGGTCTATTTTTCTTGAAGTCCATCAAACACTTACAACACTGCTTCCCACGAATATTGATACTTCTAGAAACATAGAGAAAGTAACTTCATTCTCATAAGTATAATTCAAAATGAATCTTTTGTTTAGTTATATATTATAGTAACAAACTTTTTTAAGCATAAAAGCAAAAATGTTTCAAAAATGGAATAAAGAAAAAACAAAAAAAAGTATTGATTATTATAAATTCATATTCAAAAATAGTTTGATGAGTCCAATGGGAATTATAAAGGAAACCTCACGCAGAAGCCTCATTAATCAATCGGATACGAAAAGAACTCTCGAATTTTTTCTGAGATCCAGACTATGATTGACAATGACCCCAGCAAGTCAATTTCCAGAGCCATTAACATAGGAGTATTTTAGTTTCTTATTGTCACGAAGTGTTCTATTTATTCAAACACCTTCGCCAAGTCGTGTGAGTCCTAATTGTTAGGCAATTGACTCTCCAAGAAAAAAATATTTCAGGGAAAAAAATATAGAATGTTTTTCATTCAAGCAAAAAAAAGAAATTAGTCAATAAGACAATTTATTAGTGATAAATAATTATTTTATTTTATAAAAAAATTATTATTATTTACTTTTTTTAATGAAACAGACAGGTGTAAAATACATAAAAGTTCATGAAACAGTCCAATAAATACCTTTCTTTTTTCCGTTAAAACATAAGTTCCTCTTTTGTTATTATTTCTTTTCTTTCCTTATTTTTCCCATTAAATATAAGTTCCTCCTTTTTTTCCTCCTTTCTTTTTTCTTTAAATCCGTTTCCAAAAACCATCACTTCTTTTTGTTTTCTTTCCTTTTCAAATTAATTCAGTTTTCTTCAACAAATCTCTTTTCCCATTCTACAAATGTTTACCTTTTAACTTCAGCTCAGTCCTACCAATTCACTCTTCTTAATTTTCTTCGATAATCCACTTTCAATAAACTTTTCTTCTTTCCATCCAATTTCTTTTTATCTCTTACATTCTCAACCGTCTAATCCAAAAACTATTATCAACTCTGTCTACTTCAGTCATCTGTCTTGTTACCGACTCAACTCCATTCTCTAACCGCCTATCCTTTCTCGTGCCCCGTTCGTCTCTGCCCTATCGACTGTCTCAGTCAATTTTTCCCGGTCATTTTTCAAATCAAAACAAAACCTAATGGAACTAACCCCTTTTTTTCTGGCCAAGGAGATCAACTCTTACCTTTCCATTTATTTTTAAAAACTTTTATACTTTTTTTTATCTTTTCTTTTCCCAATAATTAGTTAACTCTTGTTCTATATTATTCAGGATATTCTTAGATTTCTCAGAATATCATGACACTTATCAGGCTAATAGTGCATTGACATTGACAATACAAGTTGAGAAAGGGACAATTTTTATCACATGCAATAAACGATAAAAGGAAAGACCACGCTGCAAACAAATTTAAGCATCGCCTCCAACCGAACATGCTTTTTTTTCTCTCTCAGATGAGAAAGATTTCTGCCGGGAGCAGATCGTGAAATCACAGAACAACCATTAGTTTGCTCTGTCCCACAATATGTGCTGATAGTAATGAAAAGCAAACACCCAGCCCAAATCATGGTGGTCGTCATGCCTTCATTCATTTTCCCCACATGGCCTGAAACGTAAGACGGAGGCCTACATCAAGTGCCTGTAGGAGGTAGAGGAACCTGGATCGAGAGGGTGGCTGCTGAAAGACCCTACGTCTGACAACGGGACTCTGCACCATGCCACAACAGGCAAGAGAACTCAGTGTTAGCTGTGAGAAATTTCTGTGACCACATCACCCCAAACACCTGGCCGCCTAACTCCCCAGACTTGAATCCCCTTGATTATTATGTGTAAGGCGCGGTTGAGTGAGAGACCAACAAGACTACGTACAACACCAAATATGAACTGGAAGCAAGGATAACGGCAGCATTTACCAATTTAAACAAGGAGACAATAGATGTTTGCAGGAGATTTCAAAGTCGCCATGTGTGTAATTGAAGCCAATAACAGAAATAAAGTAAACAAATAGTTACGTTACAATATGACTGTTGTGAAGGAAAGGTACAAGGCAAATATAGCGTGTATATTTGGGTTAACAGTTTATTCTGGGTTAGTAGTAATGTGTTAGAGTGTATACATTTCTTTTGTAAATGTCTTTAAGAGTAGTGTAATTGTCTTTCAGAGTTGCCAGAGGAATTTCTCCTGGCGGGGATATATTTATTGGTAATACAAGGAGTTTCAAATACACTTATCTTAATTATATTATTCTTTGCAATGTCTCTACGTTGTCCGGTAAAGTCGCGGTAGTTCTATTCTTCTGCTAGTATCAGCTAGTACTGCCCCTGTTGCCTGTCGGGTCTGTTCTGTGGAATTTTAGGGGTCTGCTCCTGGCGTCTGATTCCAGGAACTAATAGGGGCAGATAACCCAATTTCCGATACCAATGGCTCCTTTTTGTTAATAAATTCAACCTATTGTATTATCAAATGAGAAGAAAAACAAGGTTTTATGTGGATAGAAGATGAAGGATGTTTTGTATGCGTTGAATTAGAAAAATGTGTGGAAAAAGGTTATTTACCGTTAATTGAGTGGCGTTTGTATTTGACCGCTGGGTCACCCATTGAGCTCGGGTTATATTGTTAAAAAATCACAATAATGTAAAATAAAATCAGGGAATTTTACAATTTTAATGAAATTTTCAGTGTAGATTTATCAATAAATGAATTTTATAACGCATCAGTTATTTTATTTCAAAACTTTCTGACTTAATTAGGTATTTCTGCTATGGTAAATTAATATCTAGAATTCATTTATAATATGAAACGCCTAATTTTAAGTTTCAAATTTCCTATTTTTAGATTCTAAAAACAAATATCTATTTAATAACTACTTTAGTTTATTATTGTTATCTAATAATTTTTTTAGAAGCACTATATTGAAAATTTAGGACCCCTTCCTTTTGAACAGAACACATATTGATGTATATTTTTTCTTTTATAAGATAATAGTAGGATGGCCCATAATTCGTCTGCCCGCGACAGATCTGTTGTTTTAAAAACGAATTAAAATTAATTAAATCAATTATTTAAGGTCAAACTTTTGTCTAAAACGATAAGTAGTAAAATAATGACCATCATTAAAAAAAGAAAAATATCATTACATATACAATTAAAAAAAACAAAAACATTTAAAACGATTTTTCGGTCAATTTCTATCGCTTTCGGTCTGAGACGCTGGTTTAAAATGTTTTTTTACAAATTTAATTTAACATTCGCGATTGCAAAAAAAATTACCAAAAATCAGGGAATTATACGATTTTAATGAAATTTTCAGTATTGATTTATTAATTAATGAATTTTATAGCGCATCAGTTATTTTATTTCAAAACTTTAATTTAGTATTTTTGCTATGAATAATTAATATATAAAATTCATTTAGAATATGAAAACCCTGATGTTAAGTTTAAAATGTTTATTTTATATAACTCTATTGAAAATTTAGCCCTCTTTTTAAGCAGAAAAAAATATCGATGTATAATTTTTTCTTTTATAAGATAATTAAATAATTATCGAAATGAGTAAAAATGTAATCTCCAAAAAATTAATTATTTATTGTTTTTTTATATTTTATTTTTCGATTTTCGGTACTTATTTTCTCATAGAAAAGCCACCGTAAAATTTATTTATTTTTGTTTCTATTCATAACTTTGGTCTTTTATCTCTTTATTTATACTGTAATTAGCACAAAAAATGACCAACTCGCAAAAATGTTACGCCCCCAATATAGGGGGGGGGGGCAAAATTAAGTGATCTGAAAAAAAAAATGAGAAAGTTTTGAAATAAAATAAATAATGCATTATAAAAGTCATTCATTGATAAATAAACACTGAAAAATTTCATTAAAATCCGATAATTCCCTGATTTTTGGTAAATTATTTTTCGGGTGGGGGTAAAGTAATTTTGTCAAAAAAACATTTTAGGCTCATGTTTACCTTCCCTCGATAAGTTTATGTAGATAATAAAAAGATATACATATATACAGAGAGAGAGAGAGAGAGAGAGAGAGAGAGAGAGAGAGAGAGAGAGAGAGAGAGGGGGGGGGGTAAAATCAGCCAGCAGTCAACGCAGCTACAAGTAATTTTTTCAAGCACAGTAATGTTTTTCTCTCCTCATTCTATCCTCTATTCTACATGTATTGAGAGAGGGTGAGAGAAATAAACTATACTTATGAAAGAGATTGGTCGGTCTATGACTTAATTGTAAATTACGATAATTAGAATCAAATGAAGTGTATTTTTTTTCAAACATTGATTAGATTCATGATAGTATAATATTTTGAGATGGTTTTTATATCATTAATATACATAGAAAAAAAGCTTTAGCTGGCAAAGTTGGATTTGCTCAGCTTTAGTATAATAATAATAATAATAATAATAATAATAATAATAATAATAATAATAATATGAAGTTGCACATGAAAAGACTTGGACATGGTTAAGAAAGGGAAACCTCAAAAGAGAAACAGAATCACTTATAATTGCTGCACAAAATAATGCCAGAAGGACAAACTACATCAATGCGAAAATTGATAAGACCCAACAAAATAGTAAATGTAGACTTTGCGGTAATAGAGATGAGACTGTTAACCATATACTCTGCGAATGTAGCAAACTAGCACAACGAGAATACAAAACTAGACACGACTGGGTTGGGAAGGTGATCCACTGGGAATTATGCAAGAAATTAAATTTTGACCACACAACAAAATGGTATATGCATAAACCAGAATCTGTTCTTGAGAACGAAACGCACAAAATTCTCTGGGACTTTGAAATTAAAACGGATCACCTTATCCCAGCAAGAAGACCAGACCTAGTGTTGATTAACAAAAAAGAAAGAACTTGTCAACTGGTGGATTTTGCAGTGCCAGCAGATCACAGGGTGAAGTTAAAGGAAAATGAAAAAATTGACAAATATCTGGACCTTGCCAGAGAACTGAAAAAGTTATGGAATATGAAAGTGAAAGTTATACCAATTGTAGTTGGTGCAGTCCCAAAAGGATTAGAAAAGGGCTTGGAAAGTTTGGATATCAGAGGAAGGATTGAAACCATTCAGAACACTGCACTGCTGCAATCTGCCAGAATACTCAGAAGAGTCCTGGAGACCTGAGGAGACTTGCTGTCACTCAGACTCCAGTGAAAGACCATCAGCTAACACTGATGTGAAAACTCAAAAGGAGTAAATAATAATAATAATGATAATAATAATATATAATATATATATATATATATATATATATATATAATATATATATATATATATATATATTGTAAACAAGGTATGTTTGGAATGGCTTTTTTGCCGACAATTTTTTGGAGAATATTTGAAACCGGACTGCCAAGCTGACAGGCCGATACCATAACCGCTACACCCGCCTAATTCATTATTAATTAATTAATTTTCAAAATTAGGTACGACTCCAATTAAGCACATATTCTCCAAAAAATTGTCGGCAAAAAAGCCATTCCAAACATACCTTGTTTACAACTTATCATATAGTCGTGTAATAAAAGTCACTAGAAGAGGAATATTAACCTACTCTAAACAAATCGTAAAATCTGGGAGGTCCGTTTGGTGTAGCGGTTATGGTATCGGCCTGTCAGCTTGGCAGTCCGGTTTCAAATCACGCACAGGGCGGCCTTCCTATCTATAGCTCTGCTGATGAGGCCTAATAGGCCGAAATGTACATACAGAGATTGATTTTTCTCGATTTTTTTAGCCATACATTTAAATAGGCATTCCCGCCTAATTCATTATTAATTAATTAATTTTCAAAATTAGGTACGACTCCAATTAAGCACATATTCTCCATATATATATATATATATATATATATATATATATATATATATAATATTCCTACATACTATTATAGCTTTGAGCACTATTTCTATGCTCTTTTCTTATTTGCTGTTTGATTTGTTTTACGGCATATCAACCTCAGTGGGTTATATAATGCCGGCAAAGTTTTGAAAGATTCCCAGGGATAGTTTGGAAGAAAAACATTTTAAACTCAGTTTTTTTGGGGTTTTTTTGTAAACAAATTTTCTATTTAACTCGGGTCAGAGTGAGCCTGGTAGCAATGGTGATGAAGGGGTGCTCCACATTCCCCAGACCTCCAGAACTGGAACCTGACCATCAGAGTTTAACGTCATGCCTAGGACATAAAGACCCTCAGCCACCACCTTCAAACATCCATATGATAAAAAGGGTTGGAGCTTGCCATAAGAGTCGGGACAATCATATAAGTGCTAGGGCTTGACGTGACCAGCCGATTGATCGGAGGGGGCCTCTCCGCCCCCTGTCTAAGGGCTAAAGTGGTGTGTTGCATGTCATGGACTGCTCGTCCACCATGATTCCGTTATTAAGCATCACGGGTCACCACCCACGGCCAACAGGTGGCCCCAGAAATGCAGTCAGTGTATGTCCTAGCCGACAGGGCTGCTTAAATAAGCTGTAACATATTTGTGATTCATCCTAAGTTAAAATTTTAGGAGATAAAAATAAACTTACAAATGTATTAATGTTTTTAAACTTTGGAAAACCCCGTTTTGCTATGTAATTATGTGGAATAAGACTATTGATCTAAAATATAAGAGAACTATAGCATATGCTTTTTCTTTTTTTTGATTCAACTAACTACGTGTACTTAAAAAAATATTTTTTTTAAAATATTCTCCCTTCTCCCCGTCTTTCTTCTCAACCCCCCCTCTCTCTCTCTCTCTCTCTCTCTCTCTCTCTCTCTCTCTCACACACACACACACACACACATAAAATGTATCCTAAGAACAAATTAAATATTGAAGTACATCTCTGTAAGACTCACAGACTGGATGCTCCAACAATATGACACCATATCAAAAATAGCTAAACTTAAAATATTCAAATTTAACTAACACTTACCTTAAATTAAATATGATGTTATAATTGCACAGAACATCTATAAACCAAATAAAAAAGTTGACTTTTATTGAATAACAACAAATATTAAGAGGGTGTGGTTTGCGACAAGAATAATACTTATTTATTCTGTTATTATTACTATAATATTGATATTTAGGTGTAAGTGTTATTTCCATGTTCAGCTGTGTGTTATTCATTATTTTAATTTATTTTTTTAATTTTTTATTTATTTGTCTGTTCTTGAGGAAAGTCTCGTCGGGTCCGGAACCGGTTATTCCCCGGCTTTTGACGAGAATCTCGTGATAATCGACCAATCAGAAAACGCCAAGTCGCCTGACGTCACAAACGGCGCGCTGACGGGGCACGTTGCTACTTGGCCACATATACGCACACCTTGGCCGTTTAATGATACCTCAAAGCCGCTAATAACAAAAGGACAAAAACTTGATTCCCTGGCATTTTAAAGAGAAAACTCAGAAAAACAACATCTCATTTGATTCTTAACATACACTGGATTTCTGTAATTTTATTTAGATCATTATTATTATAAGATTTTCCACTCGTTTGAGAAAAGTTTCTCACATTTTTGTATAACCGAGAGTGAGTTTTCCTTAAAAACAACAACCTCTTTAACTATTTTTATTTATTACTATCATTATTAATATTGGTTTCTTTTAGTTTTTGTTTTTTGGATTAGACTTATTGTTTTGGGGAGTTCCTGTTTAGAAATTTTATTTTTGCTGAAAGGAGGATCAATATTAGTAAAATCTACGAACAGGATTGAAAAAAAAAAAAAAAAAGAGAGCAAAGTTTGATATTTATTTTATTTATTATTACCAGTTATAATTTATTGGAAATTTCTAATTTATTTCGTCGAAACTGAATTAAAACTGCTGTAAAAATGAACTTTCAATTAGTTTTGTTGCTACTTGGCAATGTTTTGTTGTTCCTGACAAACAAAAGTGAAGCTGCACTTAAGGAAGGAGACTGTGAAGGTAAGTAAATAAAACAGACATCTACATCTTTCTTTCTTTCTTAAAATCGAAGTTTATGTTTTTATTATTATTTTCAAATATCAACGGAAAAAGTTTTCTCGCGTTGTAAATAGGATTTAAAAATGATAATTTATAATATCATTTTTAAATAAAATCTAATTGGAAAAAATTTTCCTCTCGTTTTTTAATTTTTACACTTTTCAGCTTCTATACAGTACAACTTACAACAAAGTAATCGCGTGACCAAAATTTAACAAGATGCCTTTTCTCTTTTCCGATTGTTTGTGAGTGTCGACGTAATTGTTTATTTCGCTTTCTGTCACTGTTAACCGCTGTTTGAGCCTTGACACATCAAATTTTTCGAGACAAGTTCAACCTTTTTAATTAGATTGGCGCAACACTGTCTTTCTACCTTTCATTTGACCCAAACTAGATTAAAAGTATTGGGATCCAATTACAATAAAAAGGAAAATCTTATTCTTTTTCGTTGTATTGACAGTATGACTCTCGTAGATGTCAATGTGCCCCAAATACCACCACCCTGCTTTTAAAATCGATCCTCTCCAAGACGAGACACGTCAGCGTTTTATTAAAATACCGGTGCCAGTGATTGATGTTCGAACCTGAGTAAAAGCCAGGATTTCCAATAAATACCTATAATTTTAAGGTAGATGAACACTAATATGTACTAGGATGATTGGCGTAACTTAATCTTGCCAAAAAATTGGTTTTATGCGTATAATTTCAGATTTTGTTTAATAGAAATAAAATTGAAAATTAAAATTGCAAATTATTTTATTTTAAATTAAATAGAAATTTAAAAGACACAAACCAAACCTTTTTCTTCTCTTCACTATTTATATATTATCATTTTTCCTTTCTGGGAATGTACGAAAAAAAAAACAACACATAAATGAAATAAGAATCTGTCAAAAGTGACAAGAAAAAATTATTTGTGTATTATTAAAGATTTTTTTAAGGCCACATAAATGGGAAAAGTAAAATGATTTTACTTTTTCCATTTATGTGGCCTTAAAAAATTCTATGTCAATAAGATTCTTATTGTAAATAAAAATGCATCTTTTAGATTCTTAAGACTTTTTAACACCTGACAATTTGTCAAATTACTGAAAAATCAACTAATAATAATTTAACTTGGTGTGTAAATTTTGATAATTAAAAAACACCACTTTTGTGATGGACGCACTCGTTAGATTTATTAATTTTTTTATCTTTAAATGCTTAAAATAAAATCCTAAAATCCCTGAAACAAGTAGACAACGATTTAAAAAAAAATTTAAGTGTAAAAGTTATTTAAGTATGATTTTTTTTTTATCTTTAGATTATACATAGGGTGGGTGGGGGTCTCTTCTCTTTTACAATGATGAAAGAATTATTTTGTTAAACATGTGTCACTACCAAAGAAAAACTATAGAGTTGACACATGCAATTTCAAAGCACCAAACATTTTCTTTAATCATTTTATTGAGTGCCCCTCCCACTGTTCTGTTTTTTGTTTTTTTTATTTTTTATTTCCGCATTCTTTTCTGAAAAAAAAACAAACTTTTCTTCTCAACACAAAAACCATTACCAGAAGAAAAGGGGAAAAAAGTTAACAACAGAAATGCACCAACTTAAAAATTGATTCTTTTGACTTTGATTTGTTTGAAAGAAAACAAGTTTTTTGTTTCTTACTCAATAATTGGTTTCATAACCTTTATGTGAAAACTGAATATTTGCCAAAAATTGTCCCTTGTAAAAAAGGCACTTTAAAAAAAAAAAAATTTTTAAAGTTGACTCTAATATTTAGAATTGTGTTAATTTTACTAAATACACCTTTAGAATTATCTCCTGAATATCAATCTCTTTACTAATTTTTCCCCTTTAGAACACAAAACTCATCTTTTATTGAGACTTTAATGTTTGTTGAGAAAATAGCTTTGTACTCTCTACTCTTATGTTGATGTATCAAATGCTTGTAGCCCCAAATTTTTTTCTTCCAGAAAGAATACCACCAAAGAACCTGTGAACAGACCTAATTTAAAGATGCCTCACTCCCTATAAATCTCTCAATTACAACCATTCAAAACTGGACATAACAATTAGCAATATTTCTACAAACTGTTGTGAAATCATTGAGAAAAATTAGGAGCAGTGAATGTTGTTCTAAAAAAAAATGAAACTGGATTTACATTTTTGTTTTAGCAATCTGTCATTCGTTCTTGTTGTTGATATTTATTTTCTCCATTTTCAGTGTGCATCAAAGAGCTTGACAATTTTAGGAAAAGTTTACCAGATGAAGCAAAAGGAAATGAAAATTCCATCACAGAACAATTTAAGATATTTTGTAAAAAATCAAAAAGCAAAAAAGAAAGACTGGTAAGTTTTATTTTATTTAGTTTATCAGTAAAAGGGTTTTAAAAAATAGATAAATAGAAAATTAATCCCATTTATAAACCTTAAAAACAATCACATTTCCAAACACCTGCAACTTTACTTTTGTCCATTAGGAACTCATATAATAGTTTAATTCAAAATGCTTGGAAATGTTATAAGTGATCAAACTGTAGCCATGTCAATGCTACTGTATGGCTGCACCACATTAATGAGACGCTTGGAGAAAAAAGGTAAATGGGAACTACACATAGAGGCTGCATGCTGTTTTGAACAAATCCTAAAAGCAACTGTATGGTCGCTTGCCACTTATCACACAAGCCATCCAAGTAAGACGAACAAGACATGCTAGACATTGCTGGAGAAGTAAGGACTAACTCATAAGTAACGTTCTGTGGACACCTATACATGGACACACCAGTGTAGACCAACCAGCAAAAATTTACATTAATCAGTTCTGTGCAAATACTGAATGCTGTGCAGAGGACTTGCCAAGAGTAATGACTGATAGGGACAGGTGGTGAGAGTCATGGGAATCTGTGCTGTCAGCCGACTAGATAATGATATTGACCTTGTTTTTAACATACCCCTTTTCTTTAAAAATCTAAACACAAAAAAAAACCCTCCAGTTTTTATTGATTTCAACTTGTTTCTTTTCTGCTAAAACCATAATAATTTTGCTGCAGTTTCACTCAAGTAAAAAGATTTTATGATGTGCAAACATCATGATTTAAACTGTTTGCCCCTTACCTTAGCTGAGTTAATCTTCATGTCAGGAGCCAGTTGTGATTTGATTACTTGAAATGATTTAGCAGGAGCAGAAATTCAGTTTTCATGATTTTTTTTCTTTTTACTAGGAACCATAGTTCAATTATTATAAAATAATTCTTAATGAAGCTTTAAAAATTATTTTATAATAATTGAACTATGGTTCCTAGTAAAAGAAAAAAATCATCAAAACTGAATTTCTGCTCCTGCTAAATCATTTCAAATGTAAGAAAAATGTTACTTTTAGCATTCATTAAAAAAGGGAAGACACAGCTTCATTAAAGAATTTTATTATCAAGCATTTTGAAAAATAGAAATTTTGCTGTTGTTGATGATGAAATTTACTAAAATAGTTTAGTCTCCTTATGTTTTTCCATTCCAAAAAGTTTGAAGAGATTTTGACAAATTGTTTTTTATCCACTTGTGTCATAAGCTGAAAATACAACCACAAAGTTGATAAGCAACTTTACTGATAATCTTGATTCCTATAGTTTTCCTTAACATTTTTAATTAAAGATGTGAACCATGAAGATTAATTTGGACTATTCTTTTTGTTATTAAATTTTCTCAAATATCTTTTTTTTCCTATGAATTTGGCTAGGTTTAGTTTCATTTAATTATTTAAAAAGTGTTCATGTTGATTAACTTCAATTTGAAGAAGTTTAAAATTTTGAATGGACTTGACAAAATCAACAAAGTCTCAGTTTGAATAATTCAGAAATTTGTTTGTGCCAATAAAAGTTCAAAAGAGCTTTTAAAACTCAACATTAATTGTTTGATTTGAAAGCCATCTCATCTAAATTAACTTGAGAATCATTGGCATTTCTCACTTAGATATGATAAATTATTTTCTTCTTGGGCTTTTATAAACTTATTTTATTTCTCTACATACAGTTCTGGTCACAATTCAAAATTCTCATCTCTTATTTAATGTATTTTAGTAATCAAAGAATTGTTCTATTACTTTAAATGAAATCTAAAATTCTCTAAGTACTTGGGGAAAAAATCTTCATTTTTTGGCTACAACAAACTTATTGATTTTTATTGATCATTACAGTTTCTGAATTGTTGTATACCCCCACCTATCCCCACATTTCTGTCTTTTGCTGCATTGTTTTGTCTATCAAAGTGGAAAGAATCTGCTCCTTTTCTTAATATTGTCAATTTTTCTAAGGTATATACAATTTTTCCTATCAAGAATTGTTCTGTGGTTTGTAGGTTTGCCAAAAGAAAAGACTATTTTTCTGCAATGAGTTGTCTGTCTAATCAAGCTGAAACTTGTCATTTAAGATTTTTCAAACAAACTGATAAATTAACCAATGAAGATCTGGGTAAAAATGAAGCCATGCTTTGCAAAATTAAATTCTTAATCCATTGAACCAGTAAGAGTATGTATCATAATTTTAGAGTGTTGTAAAATAGTTTGAAAAACCTGATATTTGTGTAGCACTATTCTCTACCATTAAGAAATTGGTAAATCTAATGGCTGCATCCTTTGTTTACATATTTTTACAAATAATTTTTGAAAATGGATAAAGATGACAAGTTTTGTCAGATGTGAATATTGCCACTGTTATTTTTGTGTGAAATGACGATCTACATGCCGACAAGATTGGCATCCTAAAAATAATGATAACCACCTAATATGTAAGTAAAATAAAGCTGTTTATATGAAAAATATTGCACAGAATATATGCTGTCCTTCACTGCTGATATTTTATTTCATAATCAGTTTTGAAATAGTACTTCAAATGTCCTGGGGTAGAATATCTCAAGGTTCAAAGGGGTTAATTCTTGTGTAACAATATTTATAAGACAACCTTCCCTTACAATACCAAATTTTTTGAGATGTTAAAACACTAATAAATTGCTTTATAACTATTTGTGAAGTGTAGCTTAAAAAGAAAGATCCAAATGATATGTCATCTTATACAAGGCTAAATTGTAAAAATAATAATCGGATAAACCAAATTTAGTAGTTCCTTCCAAATTTAGGAATATATACAAATTATTAAAAAGAATAAAAAATCTTGTGGACAAGATCTTTACAAATTGAAGCCCCCTTATATATATATATATATATATATATATATATATATATATATATATGATGATCCCCTTGTTTAAATTGGTAAATGCTGCCGTTATCCTTGCCTTCAGTTCATTTTGGTATTACACAGAGTTATATTGGGGGTCTCACTCAACCACAGCCCACACATAATAATCAAGAGGATTGCAATCTTGGGGAGTTATGTGGCCAGATATTAAGGGTTATGAGGTTGGATTAATGGATGCATAATGTCACCCCAAACGCTATGATGTGGACAGGGTGTTTGCTTTTCATCACTATCAGTACATCTTGTGGGGAGAGAACAAACCAATGGTTATTTTGCAAGTTCACCATCTAATCCTGTCAGATTTTTGTAATCTGAGAAAAAATAATGCATGTTAGTTTATGGGGGGATGCTTTAGTTTGTTGACAAGATTTGCAGTGTGCTCTTTCCTCATGTCCTTCATAATAAAATGTGATAAAAATTGTCCCTTTCTCATATTTTATAAGAAATGCCGAATGTCTTCTTGCACTGATAAGAAACTTGGATACTCCCATGTCAATGGGTTTGGACTTGGTCAACTTGCTGGGATCATTGTCAGTCATGGCCTGGATCACAGCAATAAATTTGGGAATTCTCCCTTTTTATCAGAATGATCATAATGAGGCTTCAGAGCTGCTGTACCCTTTGTAATCACTATTGAACTCCTTTGTTTTCCAATCCTCTGTATTGTCCTTCACTCTGAAATCTTCATATTGGAGCTTCTGGTGTAAATGCCAACCAGTACTGCCAACTGATCTCCTCACATCAGTTCCCAATTGATTTTAGTTTACTGTGCAGTAGACAAAATCTCAAACAAAGAAAACACCTGCAAAATTAATTATATTAAGTGGCAAAAAATTATCTATCACACTGCATATGTGTATGCAAATATACATCTATATCATATTTTGTTGTAATTGAGCCTTTATATATATATATATATATATATATATATATATATATATATCTTACATAATTACAATCCATTAATTTATTAATATTACTTTATCTCTACTTCTCCTTCTTATTTTACTTCACTTAAATACCACTTGCTCCTTTTTACTAAAATAAATATAATATTAAAACAAAATTATTTGCCCCTTTTTTTTCTAAACTAAAAATAAAAATTTTACTATAAAACAAAATTTTCATGTGATAACAAGCCCTTCTTTTTTCATTCCATTTACCTCTATTCTAAACCTCAATAATTTATTTTCTTCTTTCTTCCTACTCACTATCATTAACGACTTTATTTACATACCTTATCCACATTTATTTAAAAATATTTTCGCACCCATTTTTTTTTTTACACAAACTCTCTTTTTTCTTATTCTTTTCCCTCTTTTTCTTATTAAATTCTACCTTAAATAATCTAATAATTCTGATCCTTTATGCCGTTTTCTTTTCTTTCCTAACATTTTAAATAATATCACCACATCACTTTATTTAACATTTTTTTTTAATTTCATTTCAAACACACCTCATTCAAACATCAACAAGTTTCATGATTACTAATAACATTTCAATTTTTGCAATATAAATTATATCCATCCACCAGAACTTTCAAAAAAAAAATTTTTAACCGTCCCTAAACGGCGTCTGCGTTCATAAACATTTTTAAAAATATTCTTTTTCAAACTTTTTGAAATTCTATTCTCGTCTCCAACTCAATAACACTCTGATGAAGGTCGGCAAAATCTGTGTACGGAACATTTTATGCATTTTTCCTATTGTTATTATCATCATCATTTCAACTCATCTGATTATTTTAATAATAATAATAACGTAAATCTGTATACATTTTGATAAACGGACCGAAACACACGTGTAAGTGATATCGATTAAAAGTAATATCGATAAAATTCATTTTTATCCATCTACATTTCTTTTCTTTACTCATTTTTTCCTCATATATATATATATATATATATATATATATATATATATATATTATATGAGAGAGAGAGAGAGGGGGGGGTTTGGTATCAAATCTGACTGAAAAGTTTATGATGATGAAACAACAACTGGACATAATATGGATTGGTTTAGTTTTGGATCTTATGAGTTTTGTTTCTTTTTTGGTTGTCTTTTAGTGTTTACCCCACAGCCTAAAAAATTAATCACCTCCAGAAATATCAAAAATATCAGCAACCAACCAAAAAAAAAAAAAAAAAAACAGGCTCCATGTCCAAAGCAATAATTTATGAAATAGCCAGTAAACAATGCTAAGAAGAATACATTAATAAAATGTTGAGAAATGTTAAGGAAATAGCAGCTGCACATAAAAAGGGATTTAAAAATGAATAACATGCTTAATATTATGGTTCACCAGAGGAACACATATGACCACAGTTTTGATTTGATATATTTGGTATGCATATTTTATTAAAAAAAAGGAAATAAGTTTATGATGATGAAACAGCTGCACATAAAAGGGATTTAAAAATGAATAACATGCTTAAATTAATACTTAATGAATGTGGGATACTAAAAGACAATACAAAAGGAAACTGAACAACTCTGGATATAATCTAATTCAAACTATAACTTTTCTAAACTTCTTTTTACTGTGACCCATAGCCAGAACAACAATTTGAATTGCGACCCATTCAACCTCAGTGTAATAATATGAAATGAGTATATCAAAGACAAACACTAGTATTTTGTGACCTACTGAAGGGTCAGGACCCATAGTTAGAAAACCCTTGATCTAACAGATACAGAATATAAACATTCTTCTTAAAAATAAAAATAAGTCGTATGCTTCTCTCCCTCTTGTCATGTGTAGACTTTGTTTTTGTAAAATAGAATTTAATTTATAGTGAAAGATGTAAATTTAATTTTCTGTATTGAAGTCAATGGTGCTTGCTAACTCTCGGTTACTCCCCTATGTAGTTTTCACATACACAAACTGTATTTTGGCAGCAATTTTAGTTAAAGTGGTATATGTTTGTTGAGATAATTTCTATTGATTAGCCAAACAAATGTATACAAATTCACTTGCCTTTTATGAGAATACTTCCACAGTCATTGAATTCCTATATCAGACAAATTACTAAAATCCTATCTAGACATCTCACTTATCAGACTAAAAATCATCTCAACAAACCCACACCATTTGAAATCCCAATACACAAAATTCTTGTCAGAAACACCCAAGTATTTTACAAGATTTAAAATACTTGCGGTCTTAAAAAAAAAAAATCAACCCTCAACCAGATCTTCCATGGACAGCCCCACCCCCCATCTCAAACTGTCACATGATATCAGCAGGTGTTGCACCAACAAATACACAGAAAATTTGTTACCAAAACAATAGAATTTCTCATTATTTGATAATGAAACCAAATTGTCTAATATATTGCAAAAAGATTGATGTTAATAAACAAATACAAAAACCAGACAAATCTTATTTCAATATTTATTTAGTTTCTGTAATAGTTATTAATCTGTGTTCTAGATTTTGTTTTATGATATCTCAAAAAATGTCTATTGAAATAATTCATAATTTTTTATAAATTTGATTTCTCTTATAATTTAGAAAAATACATTCATGTATCCTAAGAAAAAAAGTAGTACAATGGTACAAACAAAAAGAAGTATTGCAAAACAACGGGAAAAGAAATAACTTTTTGTATCTATGAGTTGTTGTCAATATCAAAACTTATTTTTTTCTTATCATAAACAATGACTTTCTTTCAATCACTTCTCCTTAGATGAAAGTATAGTATCAGTAAAGAATATGTATATCAGGTTTATTCTTGAGAGAATATTAAATTTCATTATTCTTTGAAATAAATGGTTTCATTTGCATATTTTATGTTATGAATTTCAAAATAGCTGGAAATTCCATGGATACAGATACTACACTCTCACCAGGCAAAAGTGTCAATCCATACATAAATAATCCCATAAAAAATTACAAGAACTATGGCCGGATTTTTATAAAATATACTGGATTTTTAGCTCCTAAAATTGATTATAAGAAGAGTTGAGCAGAGTTTCCAGGGAAAGAAATCTTTTTTTTTAAATTGATAGATGAGATCCCTTTTAATATGTATCTCTTCCCAATTTTAGGACTCTTTTTGATAATTCCAAGTTAACCACTATGACTGACCAACTTTGAAGGAGTAGCTGTGTATGTTGGTCATGACAGATTCTATTTTGACAACCTTTATATCATGTGGGTTTGAAAGATTTTTGCTTACATAAACCTATTTTTAGAATGATAAACCTCAATCTTCTTACTACTTAAGTCCATTACTCTGCCAATTATTCTCTAACCCTTATTTCTAATAAGTCTTTCAATTTTATTGTGTAAGGGTTTGACACCTTGTTACCATTAACAAGGGGAAAAAAAGACAAAGGATTAACCAAGCAATCATACCAATTTCATTTTCAATTAAAAAAAATAAAACATTTCTGTAGTTATTTGCATTTGAAATGGTTTTTGCTTTAATCTTTATTTCTTTATTTTTCTACAGTGTTACTATTTGGGAGGACTGGAGATGTCAGCCACAAATATTATTAAGGAAATGTCAAAACCAATGAGCTGGGGTTTACCAGTTGATAAGATATGTGAAAAACTTAAAAAACGGGATTCACAAATCTGTGAATTGAAATATGGTATGTATTTTTATTGATTTATCCCCTCCCACCCAACTCCAATAATCCAAAGCTTAAAAAAAAATTCCTTTTCTGTAAAAATACTCTGGATAATTCTATTGTCAACATTGCTATATTATCTAATTGATATAATTTTTTCTATCTGTTCTTCTGTCCCAATTTCTTATGTTTCTAAAGAAGTAAATATCTCCCTTTTGGGAGAGGATTGTGCAAGTTTGTTTTTGCAAATAGTTATGATAGTTATTTTACAACCATTTGCTTTAGGGGGGGCTAAAGCAAATGGTTGTAAAATAACTATCGTCTGTCAATTTCTTCCTTTGCAACCACAAATCTTTGCCCTTTTTTAAATAGAAACTGAAAAATGGTCTCCACTATTCATTAATACGTGTTACTAAATTAAAAGAACTGAAAAGTTCAAATTACAGGATCGACTCATTTTGTCAAAAGAAAAAAAATGTTTTATTTATGATTTTCACTTGGGTTTCACTTTTAAGAATTTTCAGGGAGGTTTTTTTAGTTTTTTGAATTATTCTAAATTCTTCTGATGTTTTATTTCCTAGCATTTGCTTCATTATTTAAAAAAAAATCTTTTTCACTAATTTCTTGTTTGTTTATTTTCAGACAAAACAATTGACTTAGCCAAGACTAACCTTAAAAAACTGAAGGTAAAAGACCTGAAGAAAATCTTGTCTGAATGGGGAGAAGATCAAGCATGCAAAGGATGTGCTGAAAAATCTGATTTTATTAAAGTAATTGAAGAACTGATGCCTGTTTATGCACCAGAAGCCTATGCCATACGACAAAAAGCTGAATTATGATAACTCATTTATTAGTGCAATCATAACTGCATTGATACCCATGCCCCCTTTTCTCCTTCAGTGAAAATGACAGTATGTGTGTATGTGTATGTGTGTGTATGCGTTCTTTAAAATGAAATGTTACCCTATCCCTCTCTCTTCCTCCCCCAAAGGAAGCCACTGGGGATGAATGGTAGTCTCTCTACTTTCAACTGCTGTGCCCAAATGTGAAAATTTAAAGAAAAAAAACAAAAAACTTTCCTTAAAAAAAGGATTTCATGAAAAGTTCTTGGAGATTTCTGTGAGGCGCCCCCACCACCAACACCACCACTGAAATTTAAAAAATCTATTCCTGGTAAAGACATTAAAAATGTAATTGAACCGGTTTTCACCTTGTCCCCTTTTCATTTTGTTAAGGGCTCTGAACTTGTCAGTAAATGAATAATGTTTGAGAACCTTCCTCCTTGTGCTGCCCCTCTGCACACTCATACATTTTTCCATATCAACACATCTTTGAATTTTGTTTTGTTTTGATTAATGTTCAAATGTTACCAAAATCTTTTTCACTCCTTAGAAAACAAATATTAAACATCTAGTTTGAAATTAAAATTACCTAAAAATGTTCTGCTACTTAGAAAAACCTGTTTGCAATATTTGTTGGCAGTTCCAAGTTTAAAACTATTGAGTCTTGTTCATTTCCTTTGTTTTAATAAACTTCTTTGCTTATTGGATTTTCTCTCAAATAACGACGATAATCCTGCAAAATGGATTTGTAAAATATTTTGATTAAAATTGGATGTAAACTGATACAAAACACAAAAGATGAATTTGATGTTTGGTTTCATCTTGAAAGGCTTAAAATAAAACAAACAAAATTTAATAGTTTATTTTTATTTGGTTTCATCATTGACCCTCAAAATCTTTGCTTTTTGTTCTGTGAATTCATTCCCATCTCAAAGTATTCCAATTTGACTCAACATTTAAAAGAATTTTCTGAATTAGATTTGAAATTAATTTTCTTTGCTGAACATGAAACTTTTTCTTAGCTAAAATGTAATACTTTTGAGTAATTGATTTGAACTAATATCCTCATCTGTTCTATTCTCCTCTTTATTACATTTGTGAAGCTGGTCAATTAAAGGCCAAACAAATTCTATTTGTTTTTGACAACCTTTGTCAGATTGATAAAACTATTTCAGCTTATATGACATATTGATTAGAGTATTTGCTACTTGGTCAATGAAATTAAAAATTTTTTTTATCTTTTTGGGGGATCAGTTGAAAATCACAAATGCTTTAGATTCTTCAGGAGATTCTTGGCAATTTCTTAAAGAAAATGCTTTTTGCATTTGGCAAACTTTCTATTTAATTAGCTGACAGATATTAGCGGATTTTTATAAGAGGTAGAATGTCTCTAAATTCATCTCTCACTCAGGAATAGGATTATTTAGCTCCTTGCACAATCTGTTTCTTCTACTGCTGCATCACTGCATTTAGTTTGCATTTCACATACACACATGTACACACACATGGCAGCTAAAAAGTTACTCTGGTCAAATAAAGGCTAGATTCAAATGTGAATTCAGCTCTCAACTAAAAGTGACCTTCTATGAATGGACATTTAAGAAATTTTAGAAAAAATTTTTTTTACTTTCTTCTCTCTTTCTTGCAGCCCCCCAAAAAAAAAGAATAAAAAGAAAATTGAATTGACACAATGTTGAGTGCTTATGTTTTATGTTTTTTCTTTAAGAAACATTTCATAGTTCATATTTTCAAAAAAATTTTCAGACTGCAAAAATGCAGAGAAACTCTTGAAACATCTCTTGCTTTATGTCCCCCTCCCCTACTCTCGCCCTTAGCACGATTCTTTTACAGCTTGAGACAGAAAAGGTTTGAATCTTGAAAAAAAAATTTGATCAAAGCAAATGCCATCAATTATTATCTATTGTGTGCAGAGGGGACAAACATGTTGATATCGAAACATAAAAGAATTAAGAAAAGGAAAATAAAGTTCATATTCACCTTGAATGAATTTTGTTTCTTATAATTTCTATATTTAAAAAAAAATTATTTCCTTTCTTACAGTTAAAAGAAAATTCTCCATTGTGTGTAACTACTACATTTGGCAAAAATTGTCAAATTAGAGAATGTTAACTTTGTTTTTTTTGTTTTTTGTTTTTTTTAGCAGAAAATAAAGCAGATAAGATGCAAAAACATCTTTTATTTAATAGGTGAACATTCTGGCTTCATAGAATATATCTTAAACAAACTAAGGATGACCCATCATGGTGTAATGGTTAACATTATGCTAATTACATATTTTTTGACATAGATAGTAAACACTCAACAATATGTAACCTGGCACAGTTTTAGTAAATGAATTATCTCAAATGTTTAGCATATAATGTTCTATAATCAATAAGTAATATTCATCACTGAATTAAGTGCATTGACAAGAGATAGTTTTGTTGAAAATTTATTTGTGTAAAATAAATGTTTTGTTCATCATTATGCTATACTTATTGATGTATGGTTTTGTGTGTATGGATGTTATATACACATGTTTGTGATGTGAATAGTCTTCTCAAACCTGATTGATAATAAACAAAACTTATAATGACTTGAATATCTTAATTACTGTACAAGTGATTTGGTTGATGAAATTGCTTAAACATCATTTATTCAGTACTGTAAACTTTTAAGTGTTTCTCATCTGGCTAATTCTTTGAAAGCCATCTTCAAAAATTTGTTAATTTGTTTTACAATCTTGGTATAGGAATAAAAGTCCAGTAGCAAAAACTGTAACACTAAGATTTTTTATCTCTCTCTCTCTCGCAGAACATCCCAACAAGAATGCAGAAATTTTAAATTAAGGCAAAAACTATTTTGATTATTATTTTGATAATTGATTTAAACACAGTGATTGTTTTGTTTGTACATAACTTAATCAAATACCAATATCTTTTTTTCAGTCAGGATACTTGCTGAAAAATTCTCTACTGGTCTTTTATTTATTTTTTTTTTTTTTTTTTTTTTTTTTTTTAACTCAATAAAAACAAGTTTTGAGTTGTTCAAATTTATTATACACAAGGATACGATCGTGAATAACATCCTTTAATGTTGATAACTGGATATGGGTTATAAACAATAACATTCAATGTTAAATTTCCAACTAATTTAATATGAAATATTTTTTAAGTCGAATTTGTAGCTGAAAATAAATTTGAATAATCTTTGCTTGAAATTTTAAAAAATTAAAATATAAGCGTAATTACTTCCCCTAAAGAATTCCTAGTTCAAGAGACATAACTCTCTCATGAAATAAAACTTTCGTCACAAAAATACAGATATAACTCTTAACATTGAATTCTTTATTTACTGAGGTTGTAATTTCCTCTTTGTTTTTGTTTTGTAAGTGAGTTTAAACCTTTTTTGTTGAAAGAAAACATCACTGGTTGTGAGAACTGCTTTTGGGTTGCCTCCTGTCCAATCCGCCATTATTAAGTAAACTTGCAGTGAAATAAGATAACGTCAAAAAAGAAATCAAAATGGATATTTTGTGGTACTATGATTCATACTAACTATGTGAATAAACTGTATTAGAGGCTTGCTGGCATTTGGGTTGAAAAGAGTGGCATTTTTAAAAACTTTTTTTTTGTTAATGAGAAGACAATGTGAAATATTCTTGACAAGAATTGCTAAATTAGAAAAATCCCAATACCCACAAATTAATTTTAAGATAAACACACTTTAATAATCATAAATTCTTGAATTGGAAAACAATATTTTCACTTAGAAATGTTGAAGCATACTTTCAACAAGGAGATAGAATTTTTTACAGACAATGGGGAAATATTGTATTTACTTTGGAAGAGAATATGACAAAAAAAAACTGGTAAAAAGAAATTTAGGATAAAGAACCAAGATGTTTCTCTTTAATTTGGAATTATTAATTGGTTAAATGATAAAAATGCCTAATGCCATTATTTTGGAACTGACTTCTGAGTAACAGGGAGAGACAATAAAATGATGTGGTAGGAAAGCATTTGTAGAACAATCTCTGAAAGGGAGGAACCTCTAGAAAGAGAAAAACCTTTATGTAGTTAGAAAAGATTAGAATTCCTGATAATTGAAACTATCTGTAGTTTAAATATAGAAGGCAAAGATCACAGGATTATGTCATGTGATCTTTTGAGATCATGAGGGCATGTAGTTAAAATATAGAAAGTAACTCGCTTACCTTAACAGCAAGAGAGGAAAAAGTGAAGACAAATGTAAGTGAATATTCTATATGGAAATGAGGGGGGATTGTGGGAGCATGATTGGAGTCATGACATGTATAAAAGACTCAGGAAAGAGACAGTCAAGACCGTTTTTTTTTTTAACAAAGGCAAACAGCTAATTGTAAGCACAGAGAAACAGGACAAACTTTGAGTGAGTGAGTGAGTGAGTGAGAGAGAAGGATGAAACTGCTGGAGAGAATTTTTTTTTTTTTTTGAGTTAGTTTAAAATGCAAACACTGAAAAGAACTTGAAGTTTGAAGAGTGAATATTTTCAACCCAATAACTGAATAAGTATCCTATTGCCAGTGCCAACAGACAGAACCAAAGCATCTGACACTAGTTAGGCAACCATAACATCTAATAAATTAAGATGATATAGAAATGGAAAGGGTTAATCCAAATTTTGTACTTTATTTGAAACAAAGACATTGTTTTTTTTTTTTGTTGTATTCATAGTTTTTCCTTTATTTCAACATGTGGCTTGCATTTTACTTTTATTATTGTGACTGGAATTTATTTACTTGACATGGATCTTCAACCAACTCCACCAAAATTTTTTATCAGATCCAAATTCAATGCAGTATGGATGAGGAAGTAACTCTTGGGGGAAACAACACTGTGAGAGATAGTTGGAAATGTCATTAGAGTTAATATCAACTGACAGATCTGAAGGGTAGTATATCATAATTTGAATTGATTTTATTTATTTATAAATGAAACATTACCAGCCAAAATTCAATTTTTTCTTCTTTTTTTGTTTTTTTAAACTACTGGTCTTTCAGTGAAGTTTGAATAACAGCAAATCTCCACTGGTCTCCAGGGCTCTTCTGAGTATTCTAGTCAATGTTAACAATGCTGTTGTCTGGATGATTCTTCCTCTGATTTTCAGTTCCTCTCGTCTCCTTTCTAAACCTTTGGTGACCATTCCCCCCCAAAAAAAGGTTTTCGACAGAGAACGAATCAAATGGTTACTTCTTTATCAAAGAATTTTACTTCCACTGGTTTAATAATAATATCTTATCTCAAATGGTAAATGTGAATAAAAAGCCATGCTTACCTCCCTTAGAATCTATGATTATCTCCCCTTCTTATGACACCTGGGTGAAGAAAGCCATTTTTCTTTTCTGGTTGTTTCCTATAAGTCTAACATAATCAAAGGAGAACAACTCTTGACTAATAGATTATTTTCCTATTAAATTAACACTAAACCCTAACCTCGTCTTCTTTTTTCCTAATAGATCAATAAATAAAAAAAATAATTTATCAAGAGTGGTTCCCCTTTGACCATGTTAGACTTATAGGAAATAACCTTTTTTCTATTATTATTTCACTGACTTCATTTTTAAAAAAAATCGAAATTTGGTATTTATAGTTTTTCCTTCAGCAAAAAATCAGATTTTATTTTTTTTAAATTATTACTTAAGCCAGGTTTGTGTTATTTTCATTTTTAACAGGTTTTTTAAGGTTAAAAAAAGACCAAATCTTATTTTCAAGTCAAAATGTATTTTTAAAAAATTAACATAAATTACTTTCTCTTTTTCTGTTCCAATTACAAAAGAAAAGCTTGCAAGATTTTTTATGTTCATGCCTAGTGAAGTTCTTTCCTTTTTGTGACTTCTTTTTAGATTAACTGAAACATGATAAGAATTAAATATTCAATATTTATTTAAAGGATTTTGGGGAATTCCTCTTTTAGTTGTGATAGGTTAGAAGGATAAAATTACATTGATGACAATAAAAGGTGTCTGCTGATAGTTGCTGATACAAAAAAGCTTTAAAGTGCCAGACGTGTAGCATGTGCTTTTTCTTCCCTTTCTTTATGTTAAAAACAGAATGGTTCATTATTTAGCTGAAGTGATGACACTCATAAGAAAACAAAAAAATTCGGCAGATAAGCAACACCAGTTAATTAGGATTTATGTTTTTGCATAGGATGATTTGGATGGTCTTATTCTTAACCAGAGGGTGTTGTAAGATGTTAACAGTCTTTGATCAAATGAGTTGGTTATGTCAAGCCCTAGCACCTATATGATTGTCCTGGCCCTATTGCCCTTATGGCAACACCCCCAACCCTTTTTATCATGTGCAAGAAGGCGGAGGTTGAAGGTCTTAGTGTCCTGATATGATGTTAAACTACATGGTGAAGTTCCAATTCTGGAGCTCTGGGGAGTACCCTTTCATCGCCATTACTCCCAGGTCCACTTTGATCCACAGTAGTAGTACCTATTAGGGTCCCTTCTATGAGTTCAATAGATCAATTTAAAAAAATTAAATAATGGTTTTAAAAACAAAATTGAATACCCAACAAGAATGAATAAAACAAAATGTCTTTGGCATAAAATAATCTAAGAGTGGACATGCAAAAAAATCCAACCAACCAAATTGCTTATTCTTAAATCTCCTCGATTCCCTCAGCAGAAAACTAACAAACCATTCCAACTATACTCAATACTCAAATATCAATAGAAGTATCACCTGAAATAGCATACAAATACCTGCACAAGTAACAAGTTTTCAGTATAAAATAACCCAAGGGTTGACATACCATATAATCCAACTAACCAAGCTACATAGCTGAGATTCAGCTTGAGCAGGTGTATTTGCAGTAAGCGTTAATCTGCTTCTTGGCTTTTTTTGTGTGTATGTGAGACTTTCATTAGATCTATTGTAATAATGACACATATTTTCAATGTCTTGCTAAAAATATCAATTTCTACTGAGTGCTCCATAACTGAGGACTTGTGTCACATTTATAATAAAGGTCCACCATTTTGTTTTATTCATACAATTTTCAAATTTATCAACGATATTTGAAGATTCTTTGCTCAATTTTTTTTATACAAAAACATGAATAAATCAAATCAAAAAAAAAAAAAAAAAAAAAAAAAAAAAAAGAAAAGTCAGTTCTTTCAAAACTAAAATCATTTTTATTAATTTTGCATTTTATATTTACTCCCAAATTTAAGAATCTGAAATTTTGTTTCTCCTGAATGAAAGTAAGATTGTAGTTGTGCAAATGGCCAACACTTTGATCAATTCACTTACACTTTAAAAAAGTAATCAGTTTTATTTGTAATGTTTTAGTTGTGTATAACAAACAAACAAACAAAAATCAATAATTGTTATTTTCTTAAATAAATTTCTTTTTTAAGTTTCTTAAATCTTTTATTTTGCATTGAATCGGCAATGTCTCAAAATTTAGTAAAAAAAAAATTATTTTATTGCTGAAATATGAATTTGGTGATAATAATGAAATTCAATCTGCTTAAGAAAATGAAATAATTTTGGAATATACACAATGGCTCATCAGTTGGCTCAAAAGGTTTTAATTGTTTCAAAACTGAAAAGAGTAATTGACACTTCTACAATTGAAGGTCAAAAACTCTTTGTAAAAGAACACAAGAATTTCATATTCCATCAGAATGAAATGAAAGATAAAAGAATTGTCATTTTATTTATCATTTCTTAAAACAATCCATTATTTCTGATCCAAATAGATAGAACTTACCAAATTGCAAAGCTTAAAATATTCTTCAGCATTTTTATTTGGATCAACATTACAATTTCATTTCTTTCATCTTGAATATGTAAATTCACAGCCTGAAGGAATATGTTAGTATTTAATAATCTTAACATAGTCTGGTATAAGGCCAAATGAGAGTCAGAAGATTGTGTTTGCTCCAAAGGGTTTTCCTGCCTTATAATTCTGGGTTTGAAGTCCTAGACTTTATTTGGGCTTGAATCCTAACTTCTGGCTAATTCACAGCCACATAGTTTATACTTATAAAAAAAACATTTCATAAAAATGAGTTTTGTATTTCCTCTTTAAGCTTTCAAAATAATTTGCAGTTTGAATGAATTTAATAATGAATTTTATTCAAAATATGAAATCAAAACAGGTGAAATTAGAGGCCCAAAAATGACCTTTTGAGATTTTTATCAGAAGGCAATTATGCTGCACACTTACAAAAATGTGTGTTAAATCAAACTTAACGGACCTAAATTGCACCATATGTCACACCGCCAAAAGAAAAAAAAGAAAAAAATTAGGAATTAACTGAATTGAATGAAATTTTCAGTGGAGATATATTAATGAATAAAAGATATAATGCACTAGTTATTTATTTAAAAACTTTTACATATTTTTAGGTCAGTTAACTTGGAACCATGTATCTTTGAGGCATAACACAGATTCTCAAAGATATATGGTTCAAAGTTAACTGACCTGAAAAAATGTAAAAGTTTTTAAAGAAAATAACTGGTGCATTATATTTTTTTTATTCATTAATGTATCAATACTGAAAATTTCATTAAATTTGGTTAATTCCCTGATTTTTGGTATTTTTTTCTTTCGGCCGGGTGATATATGGTGGAATTTAGGTCTGTTAAGTTTGATTTAACCAAAATGTGAGGTGCATGCATATCTACCAAGGCAATATTTTCCCTTCATAGTCGATAAGTAAACCATTGTGTTCTTCTTTCATCATGGAAAGGATTTTGATTATCCCCTCGACACTTTTAGTTGGTTTGATATCAGCATTAGGGCCACCCATGTTTGTCTCTACCCAGCCTGGATGAATGGCAACAGATAAAATCTTATCTGGCTTCAAATCAACAGCCATACTCTTGGTAATCATGTTTAGAGCAGCCTGAAAAAAAATAAAAAATAAAATAAATAAATTAAAACTGCAGAAAAGGTAAATCAAGATGCTGCAGTCATCCTCTTAAGTGAAACAAACATAATCCTTATTTTGAAAAATAGTTTCCTTCTTCCAATTGCTTTTTATAAATTAACAATAAAAATATGTTGCAATTATTAATTAATACAGATTCTTTCATGAGTAAGAGAAAATAATTGGTGACATTGTTTCAAGTAACATGAATATTGGTAGGTTATATGATACCAACAGCAGAAAGTATCTCCAACAAAGATTGCATTCTTTGTCAACCATGACATGCCAGTGATAAAAACTTAGCAAGATATCTTGCACTTGGATAGAGAACAGGGAGAGGTGAATTTATGCCTTCCTCAAGGTTATTAGGTAGAAGTGAATACAAGAATTTTCAGATGGAATTACAATTCAGTTTGCTAACTCTTTTCTGACCACTTCAAGAAATGCATTTTCTCTACATACCTAAAGAGACCTTATAAATATCAAAAAACGGTCATGGATAATCCATACTTGGTCCTTAGATTCATTTTTCCTAATCAGATTGGCTAGGAAGTTCACAATAGATTTATAAATTATTCGCTTGTGGAGGTGTGTGGTGTAATGGTTACTGTTGCCGGAAATGAATATAGCAAGGGGAGTTCAAATCCTGGACAAGATTGTTTGCATTTCTCATAGTACTAATACCCTTAGAAAAGGTATGAATATATTCTCTCCAGCTATGGGGAAATAGTAGGACAGACTGAGCTTTTGAACTTTGGTTAGGCAACCAATCTAGAAGAAGGAAAGCTCTGAATTCAAACCTGTTAAAATAAGAAATTGATCACATGTCACATCCTACTTGTGTGAAGGGGTTGGTGAATATGTATAAATGCTCTTTTCAACTCAAAAAATGATTTGTTTTAATCACATAAATACCTTTTTTTCTTTGCATATCCACCTCTATATATGAAATGATTATTATCATAAGAAATGGAATTGGCAACCAGTGTTCAAATCCTGGACAAGGCTGTTTGCATTTCACTTTGCTAATGCTCTTGGGAAAGGCTTGAATCCATCTTTTCTCTCCCAAAAAGCACCAATTCCCACTAGATCACTGAAGTTAAACAGCAATGAACCCATTCAATACTTAACTAGGTGATCACTTAAGCAACAGCAGTTACTAAGGCAACCCAAGTCCTTTGTTTACCAAAATTATTCAATTTGGCATTAAATGACCTGAAAACAGTTGATATGCTGTTAAAAAAAAAACAAAAAAACAATCAGTCAAGTAGGTAGAATTACATACATGACCTATTCATTCAACATAACTGCTGAGTAGATAATTATTGATTTTTTTATTATTGAGTTGATTTGTACACGTTTTTTAATTTTTTTACCTAGGCTCATTTATGATTATAGTATTAACAAACACAACCTTTATTTCTATATGTTTGTATTATCCATCACAGTCTTGTGACAGAGAACACGAGGTGAGTGGCCCGCCGTATTCTCAAAGGAAGCAGGCTAGGCTTTGCCTGGCATGTGGAATCGAACCGCATCCTTCGGAATGTGAACGGGCGACACATTGGCACTGAATTCAAGATACTACTGTCCTGGATGTAAGCGCCAGGTGCCCGGATGATGGCTACGAGGATTCCGGCAGCCGAGATTGGCTCGGGAATCTCGTGCATGGGGTGCAGACACCCGGATGTTGAAGGAAACATTGTATAAGTAGAAGTGGGGTGATGACAGCAAGTAGTTGCGATTTTTCAGCTGCTGAAGTTATTTGAGTTGGTGATTTTACGACGACAACGGATTTTTTGTGCTATAGATTTTGTGTCGGTGACGACATTGTTGACCCCCCCACTCTTCAACAAGTCGAATTTAGTTTCCCCCTCTATTTTCTTTTCTTTTTCATACTAGAAGTCTATGGTAAATTATTCTAGATCTAATATTTGTAAACAAAGTCTTGAAACAAAGGTGAATATTTGATAAGTTTTATGTTAGAATAGGTTCTATAACTAGCTAGATTATAATGTGACCTATCTGTAGGTCACCCGCAAATACCCAATTTTACAACCACATATTAGAATACGACCTATCCACTGGTTTGACCTATCCGAGTATATATACAGTAAGTAAATAACTCATAAGCACATTAAACCATGTTAGACTTTTACACCCACATTACAGAATTAGTGGAAATATTTTCAATGTAAAAATATTCCACACTTTTGAATTCTCAATAAAACATCTGAATGAGAAATATCTTACATGTGTTAAAATATCTATCTCACTACACTCAATATACTAATTGTGCGCTTTTCAACCTTGTGCCATATTTGCCTTAATCCAATATAAATATTCAAAGATTGCTAGAGACGCACTGACTGAATTCTAATTTACCATCTTTGATTTTTCAACATTAAAATGAACATCAAATTATCCAAAGAGTTCCTGTGTTTACTTTGTCAACACTTTCACTGGTGAACAAGCATCTTTTTTTTTTTTAACCCTTTTCATATAAGATTTATTATTAATCCACTTTCAACAAATAATATCTTATTATAATGGAGATTATGTGTTTTTCCGTCTGTAACCGAAACTATATTACTATTCAAGTAACAATTCCCTTAGTTATTTACGTCACATTCTACAGGATTTTATTTTTATTTAAACCTCAATTTTTAATAAAATTGTTTTACATTATTAATACTGTTGGTATATCTACATACTAATAACATACAATTGTATTTATATATACAACAAAATAGCAGTTTACAGTATGAATGGGAAGGCTAATTTGCATATTGATATTAAAAATCTGATTTTAATAAATATGTGCTTAGTATTACTGATTTCTAATTGTTTGGTTTTATCTTAAGGAATATTATCTAAAATATCAGGGATAAATCTTAAAAGAAATCCATTAACAAGAAAAAATAACTGTAATTCTATTCTTTACTTCCTATTTTAACTAAATAGTTAAATTAGGAAAATTTAGCAATGAAAGACAGGAGTGAGGGAAGAGTAAGTTTCAGTTGTTCTTTTTTTTTTATTATACCCTCCTCTGTTTCAAATATTTTTATCTGCTTTCTTATTTAGTTTCATTAGCATTTCTAATTTGATACAATATTTTATTACATTAAAACTTAAATACTTGCACCCGGAGGGTGCATATATTTGCTAGTATATATAAAAGCATCTCCACAAACTTTTCATTTAATACAAAACTACTATTTTCACTGAAGTAATGTCTTGTACTTACTTTAGATGAATCATACTCATAGTACATAGACCTATCTTTTGTACAGGTAATAGATCCCAGCACACTGCTTACATTAACAATAGCAGCTCTGCTACAAGAAAATCCAGGCACATTTGATTTGGATGAGGCAATCTTCAACAAAGGATAGAAAATCTGCGGAACAAAAAAAAAAAAGAAAGAGAAATTAAAGATTCATAATTGCAATGTTTTTGCACAACAACAGAAATGATATTTCTCTGAATGTTTGAGATGAGGCTTGAAGATTAGTATTATCTGCATTATTCGGACTATTGTCCCCATCTTCATTGTTATTTGTACATTTCGGCCGATATGCCCTCCGGCCTTCTTCAGGTATTTCAATTACGACAAGAAAGTTCCGTGTCCGAGAAGGTTCCCGAGTCCGACAAGAAATACCTGAAGAAGGCCGGAGGGCATATCGGCCGAAACGTTGTACAAATAACAATGAAGATGGGGACAATAGTCCGAATAACGCAGATAATACTAACAGAAATGATTAAAAAAAAAAAAACAAATGGAAAAAACAAAGGTAAACCTAAAGTAGATTTTTAAGATTTATGGTTATCAGAAATTCACAAGGATCAAACAGCTGTAGCAATTGTCTTCCCTTGTTGGATGGAGTTGAGTGGAAAAGGGTTATCTTCCCTTGCTGCCAGGGTTTGCCACTAATGGCATTACTGCCAGGCTATTTAAACTCAGCCAGGGAAGCTCTCCCCCTCTTTCATCTGACATCCACAAAGATGCACTAGACAGGTTGTGTCTCTGTCCATTAGAAGACCCCCCCCTATCTATAGGTTTGTACCCGTGTATATACATAGCTCTTTCTACACCCAAGACTCCACTGAAGTTACATGCACCAGTTGCATCTTTACCATGTACTTGTTACACGATAGATATTCTACACAGTAAGTGACTCTTTTATTCTACATTTAGTAACCTCAAGATAAATTCTAAAAGAACTCTTCCTTCCTTAGGACATTTGTCCTAACTTTTTTGTATCTTTAATTTATGTTAAATGTGCTTAGACAATAAAGTATGTATTTTTTGGTTTACCTCTTTGTTGGATTTCTTTCTATATGTTCACCTATGTTAGAAACTTCTCTGAATCCTCTTTAACGTATTATAAGAAGTGTTTTTGGCTACTGAAGCTAAAACTACATTTAATTCTTATACAGCAACAACAATAAAGAAATGTGCTAAGCTTCAACTGCTCTATGGCAAAGGAATCTAATGGAAGGCATTATAGCAGAAGGTTATTTCATTCATGGGAACAAATTCTCTGAAGAGAAAATCTTTTAGCCATTTTAGAATCATTATTCTATTTACCATTATTTTCTTTCTTTTTTTTCTTCTTTAACAGTTGATTCAAAATCTTTTCTCTTGCAGTCATGGGAATTGTGTCAATTTGGACAAAGTGACAATTCTTCTTTTTATTTTATCCCCTTCATTTATTAGTTCCAAACTTATTCCAGCCAGAAATTCTATCAGTGGAAGTACGTAGTGTAATGGTTACTATCGTAGGAAATGGATACGGTGAGACAAGTTCAAATCCCAGGCACGGTTGTTTGCATTTCACATTGCACTAATATCATGGGTATGAATCCAACTATTCTCCCTCCAGCTATGGTTAAATGGTAGAACAGACTGGGCTCTTTAAACGTGGTATGCCAACGAATCTAGGAGAAGGAAAATTCTGGACTCAAACCGAAGGGGCCCTCTTCTTGTTAGTGAAAACTACTTTGAGAGTTCTCCCTCCCTCAAGTTAAATATCAAACATTAAAACAAATACACATTTCCTTACACTCAGATATTTATTTTCTGAAATGAAAATAAAGAAAAAAATTGGATGGGTGGGGTTACTTCTTCATTTAAAAAAAACAAAAAAAAAAACAATATTATAATAATAATATATAATTATATATATTATTATATTATATAATAAATATTATATAATAATATTTTCATGTCAAATCATATTAAGGTATCTTTGTAGAATTAAAAAGAGAATAGACAAGATTAGAAGTGTATCATCTACAAGACTTATCGAAACATTTCCTTACTTGGTGACATTTTTGTTGATTGCCACAGTTGAAATTCTTCAAATGAAATGTTGATCCCTGATAATTTCAATGAAAATTTCACATTCATCCTGAAACAATCCAATTCCTCAAGATAAGGAATTTTACTGAGATTGTTTTTATGCCAACTTTTTCAATTTGTGAGAAGATAAAATAAAATAAATATATAAGATAATAATAAAGAATTAAAACAAAAATAGAAAAAATGCATTTCCTTATGAGGCTAAAATTAAAAGGACTGGAAATATTTTTTGCCCATTTTTATGACCTGCACTTCTACAAAGGAAAAGAATGTCTCTTTTCACATACCAATCTTGGTGTGTGGATATGTTTTCAAGAGCTCATAGAGGGATTATGAAGTAAACAATTTTGCTATTTTTTTCCAGAAAGTTCGATGTACAACATATATTATAAATTTATTGTGTTCAAAAAGTGAAGATCCAGCATTATTAAACAACAAATTCAGCCCAGACTGTCCCAAATAATTTTCCACTTCCATCTTAGCAGCCACAATTGAAGCTTCATCATCAACATCTTCAAAAAAAAAAAAAAAAATACAATTAAAAAAATTTTTTAAAAACAAAAAAAACAATAAAAACACACAGAATAAATAAAAATTCATATATAGATAAATGGTATTTTATGTTTGAAGAAAAAGACCACAAGAAACTGCAGTATTAAAACCTCGGAACATATTAGACCACCAAAATCCAGCTGTTTGTTAGGGGTTAGGGTTAGGGGTTAGTTTTATAATTTAAAAAAAAAAACCCTCTAAAAATCATCTGTTAACAAACAACCAGATTTTGGCGGTGTAAATGAAAAAAAAATGTCCTTATGAAACGAGATTGCAAAAGGGGTGCCTAAAGGTCATATGGTCCAAAACTTCTAAAACAACCACTTTTCAGAGTTATATGAATTTTCAAACACTTTTTTACATTTTCACTGACAATTTTCATAGATTTTAAGCAAACAAATTTTTGTGTGTATCTGGAATGGTTGCATACTTCCCATCAGTGCCTGTGATAAAGGACATAATTTGAAAGCAGAATTTTAGGCTAGCAGCCCCCCTACCCAGCCTATTTGAAAATTAGCAAAACTTAATTTTTCTATTAACCCTTTTGCTAATTATAATAATTTAATCAGTTGCTCAGATTTTCATTATTACAATTTCTTTGTTTTATATTTTTTTTGCATCATTTAGATTTTTTGGACTGTTGTCCTCATCTTTATTGTTATATACACAATGTTTCAGATGATGTGCCCTCTGGCCTTCTTCCAGTGTTTCTTGTTGAATTCAGGAACCTTCTTTTTGAACTCAGAAGCCTTCATATAATAATCAGAAACCTTCATAGAACTTCGAACTGAGTTTGATGAGAAGGTTCCAGAGTTTGACAAGAGTCTGAAAAATCTAAATAATACAAATTATTAAGACTCATTAAAAAAAAAATTGAGACAAATAACAATTTGTATATTAGAAAAATTATTAATTATTTAACAACTATCATTATAGGAATTAATGTTAATGCAAAAAAAAAAAAAATTCCCCATTTACAGCAAATGAACTAAGTTCACTTTAAAAACATTTAAAAGTGAAAATCTTAAAAGAAAAAAAAAAAAAGGAATTAAATTTAAAGGAAATTAACAACAACAACAAATGTTTATGTTCAGTTATGAAATATCAATTATCAACAAAATGTTTTTTATGAAAAACTTCTCACCGATTCTGATGACATGAACATTGGAATGATCTTTGGCAAAATCCTGTAATTGCTGAAAAAGAAAAAAGTTTTTACAATTTGATGGCGCTGCATATCAACTTAAAAAATCTCATAAATTTTTTTTTTTTTAAAGTTATAAGGGAACTACACAAATATGCTTTGTGCTGTTTTGAACAAATCCTGAAAGTAGAATCTCACTTAACTCCCAACACACAAAGATGAATAAGACTGCATATTGTTAGAGAAGTAAGGGCAAACTCATAAGTGATGTTCTCTTATGAACTTTTACACATGGACACACCATCGTTGGCTGACTAGTGTTGTATATGCAAAAGTCGAAATCTCCCGATTCACTAATACAAGCTACATACACTCGCCAACGGGACGGACAAAGTCGGAAGTGCCCTCTATCGTTACCTAAAACGGAATGACCATTTTAACATATATCTGCGCATGGGCTCCAATCGGAGTTCCGCTTTGATAGTCAATTCCCAAAATTAAATAAAAATAAAAAATTGGTAAATAAAATTCGAATATCATCCAATGAAAGCGATTCCCGGGTGAAGTGAAAACAACTCCAATTGATCCAACTTGGGACCGCCAATCTCTATAAAACGAACAGCTTTGAAAGGCACCGACAGTCAGAGCCTCAGGCACCATTACGAACGCAGGCCGACGAGCGCTAGCAAAAGGGAAGGACACATCAAAAAGGCGGCGGATCACACCCCCAACTTACCCAAACCTGACCTCACCAGGCAGTCAAATCAACAAGTGAACATTTATACATCATTCGTTGATACAAAAAACGCTACTACCAATACACAATATTCTGCCTAGAACAAGACACGAAAGAAGCGAACATTTCTACAAGATTCGACGATACAAAAATATACTAGCTATCCTAACACGATACGACCAGCGATCGACTTCAGAATAACCGAAACTACAAGATTCTGCCTACAACAGCTAACGACTCTAAAACGCAAGACTCGACTCACCTACCAACACCCATCACTACTCGCTGACTTTTATTCAAGACACAGCACCTACCACTACACACACAATATTCTGCCTACATCACCACCCCAATACCACAGTCAAGCTGGACATTTTACGGACTCAATATCCACCCATAACTATAACCAAATTTATCCTGTAATTCTCATTTCTATCCTTTCACCGTTCTCATGTTGTTTTTCTTAATACAATTTTAAACTTAAAATCTGTGTTTTGTTAATTTCCTCATCACCATACGCTTGCATGCAAATACGGTTTATAACACTAGCAAAAACTTACATTCATCAGCTATGTACAGATGTTGGATGCTGTCCACTAGATATCTTACCAAGAGCAATGGTTGATAGGGACAGATAGTGAAAGAGAAAGAGAGAGTCAAGTTTGGTTTTGGGTTTGTTTTATTTTACGGCATATCAACCTCAGTGGGTCATTTAATGCCGATAAAGTTTTGAAATAAATCAATTCTTAATGGATAATACAATTTTGTTTATCAGCTCATGTTTTTCTATTTAACCCATAGATGGGACCCTAACAGGTACTACCACTCCGGGTCAGAATGGACCAGGGAGCAATGGTGATGAAGGGACGCTCCACATTCCCCAAACCTACAAAACTGGAACCTCACCATCAGATAGAGTTTAACGTCATTCTCAGGACATGTAGACCCTCAGTCACCGCCTTCTAGCACCCATATGATAAAAAGGGGTTGGGGCTTGCCATAAGAGCAATAGGATTGGGACAATCATATAGGTGCTAGGGCTTGATGTGACCAGCCGATTGATGGAGGGGGCCTCTCCAACCACCCGTCTATGCCAAGATAGGGCCAAAGTGGAGTATTGCAAGTCATGAACTGCTCATTCACCTGGGTTCTATCCAACGTCCTATACCACCTCATTCCACCCGTCCGGAAGTCATTCATTTTCTTAATCTACCCCAAATGATAGCTTTGTTTAAATATAATATTAAACCTACTTTAATTTAAGGGAAGTCTTTAATTTAAGGGAAATAACAGGTAACTTTAAATGAAAAGGCCATTTTTAGCCATTTTTGATAAATGGTTATAGGAATTGAGCTCTGGACTTTGAAAATTCTCAACAGGATGTTAAGAGTTAAGCATCATGGGTCGCCACCCACGGCCAACAGGTGGCCCCATTGGGGGAGTCTTACCCCTCTGCAGAGGTGCAGTTGGTGCATTCTAACGCCCCACCGACAGGGCGGAGAGAGTGAAGGGAATCCTTGCTGTCAGTATGCTTTGATAATGATGATGATGATGATGAAACAAGGAAGAAAAAAAGATTAGTTTCTGGTAAATTGATTTTACAAGGAATGGTAAAAAATTATCAACACTTTCACAATAATGTAACTTTATTATTGTCACACTGGGTTCTGCGCATGCGTGCTCATAGTTGGCACTAATGTGGTCACGTGATCAAAGTTTGAGCCTGATCACACCATTTTGCTTGCTGTCTTTACAGTGTAAACATGACCACTCCATTAACAGAGTACACCAAGGAAGTGACCAGATTTCTCTGGTCGGAAGGAGTGTCAGAGGCTGAAATTCATCAGAGGCTTTTAGCACAATACAGGGACAGTGCACTACTGCATAGAAGTCTGTATAAGGGGATAGAGAAGTTTAAAAGTGGCTGGACAAGCATGACACATAAAGAGGGAGCAGGATGCCTGTCAACCTCTAGCACTGATGAGAAAATTCAGCAAGTTTGAGAGATGGTAATGGCGAACCTGCGAGTTATCATTAATGAGGTAGCTTTTTCTTTTTTAATATTAATAATATAAAAAACATTATATCATCTGAATTTCTGAGATGAGGCTTGATAATTTGTATTATCTAGATTTTTTGAACTGTTGTCCTCATCTTTATTGTTATGTAAACAACAGACACATGGTGCAATGGATATAAAGGTTGAATTAATACAGTTCTAAGTGACAATCGTCTGTAGGTTACAGGTTCAATCCTGACCACAGGCAAAAATAACATAGAATACTTAACATAGCTTAACACTTGTATCCAGTCATGGTTAACAGAATGAGAACAGTCTACCCTGGTGGATAAAGGGTTCGGATTGAAGTTCAGTGAAGGCTCCGGAGTTTAATGAAAAGGTTCCAAGGTTCAACAAGAAGCACCTGAAGAAGGCCGGAGGGGGGGGGTGAGATTTTTTATATATAAGGTGTGTAAAAGATCTCCGCTCCTACTTATAGACTAGGCGAGATCATGTGATCTATTCCTTGGCCAATCACTGGCAGTACTCTGAGGCTGATACAATACTTAAACCCCCTACTGGTCATAATTACTGCAACATTCATAGACAACGGACATAGGATCAAATCACTGGACCTTTACCAATATACAGGATAGGACTTATACGCTTACCAAAGGATCACCAAAGGATTCCATAACATAGGACTTTCTTTAAGCCCTTTTCAACTGGATGGCACTTAAAAACTTTACAGGGTGAGGGGTACACATCAGACAAAACATGTATATAACAATAAAGATGAAGACAAGAGTCTGAAAAATCTAAATAATACAAATAAAACACATTGCTATAAAAAGTTACACATTAAGATGTGATGACCTTGCAATCCACTTGTATAAAAGATGTGTAAACAAACGTGACATTTAGTTACAATTGAATTGATACAAATTGAATGTTGTGAGTAATCTTGTTGGCAGAAATTCAGTCAGACACTCAGGTGGCAATTTTCAAATTGAATAGAAAAAGAGAAAATTAAATTCACCTTTTATGCACGTGCATTACACACATCACTAGCATAATGCCTGTCAAAAATGATAAGATTATTTACATATGGATTACACTTTTGTCTAGAATCAGTTGGTTGGTTGATGGTTGGATTTTACAGTGTCTCAACCCTTTGGGTTATTTTATGCCAAAAATATTTTGTTTTATTCATTCTTGTTGGTTATTCAATTTTTTTTTAAACACATTTTAAAAAAGTCATTTTAAAAATCTATTTAACCCATAGATGGGACCCTACTACAAATTCAAATCAGGGTGGACTTGGGAGTAATGTGGATGAAGGGGTACTCCATATTCCCCAGAGCTCCAGAACTAGAACTTCACCACTAGATGCAGTTTAACGTCATACCCAGGATGCTAAGACCCTCAGGCCCTGCCTTCTAGCACATATATGATAAAAAGGGTTAGGGATTTGCCATAAGGGCAATAGGGCTGGGAAAATCATAAGTGCTAGAGCTTGACGTGACCAGCCGATTGATCAGAGGAGACCTTTCTGACTGCCCGTCTAGCCTAAGTAAGGGCCAAAGTCGAGAGTTGCATATCATGAACTGCTTAGCCACCAGGATCCCATCCTTAAGCCTCACAGATCACCACCCACAGCCAACAGGTGGCCCCAGTGGGGGGATTTTACCCCTCTGCAGAGGTGCAGTCAATGTATTCTATTGCCCCAGCTAACTAAGATTAGCGTAGTACCTCTACACTAATACCCTTGGGAAAGGTATACATCTAATTATTCTTCCTCCAGCTATGGGTGAATAGTAGGACAGACTGGGCTTTCTAACCTTGGTATGGCAACTGGTCTGGGGGAATAAAAACTCAGAATTCAAATCTGTTAAACTCTGCTTCAAAATTTGACCTAATGTCGCATCCTGTTTGTGTGGAGGGGTTGGTAAATACGTACACTTTGTCTAGGATCAAAGTGTTACTTCTTGGCCTTCTCCCAACTGATCCTGGGAATTCTAACCTCAGAGCATCATTTCTCAATTACATTGGAAGGGGGCGGGTTGGAATAGTCTAATGCCTTTTATAACTTTGATCACTAGGAGAAAGAACATTTTTGTCCTTGCCCATATGTATGCGTGTCCACATGTTAAATTGATCACATGTCAAATCGGTCTTCATGGGGAGGAAAATAAATACTAGGATCAAAGTGAAGTATCTGTAAAAAATATCTGACATTAGCACAATGACAACTGGAGTGTAGATAAAAAGTAATAAAACAACTTTTACTTATAGTTTGGAAAAAAAGTTAATGAAGATTATCATAATCATCAATCTTATTAAAATTGATTTTATTAAAACATTAGGACCATATGACCTTTAGGCACCCCTTTTGCTTTGCTGATTCATAAGTACATTTTTTTCATTTACACTGTCAACATCCAGTTGTTTGTTAGGGGTTAGTTTTATAATTAAAAAAAAATCGTCTGTTAACAAACAACTGGATGTTGACAGTGAAAATGAAAAAATGTACTTATGAATCAGCAAAGCAAAAGGGGTGCCTAAAGGTCATATGGTCCAAATATTACTTAAACTATCAAAATATGACTTATTTTCTGCACATTTGCCAAAAGTCAAAGTTTTAACTTATTTTTTCAACTGCTATTCAGTCATGACAATAAAATTTCATACATACATATTTACCAACCCCTTCACACGAGTAGGAGGTGACACAAGGTCAATTTTTAAGCAGAGTTTAACAAGTTTAAATTCAGAGTTTTCCTTCTCCTAGACTGGTTGCTAAATAAGGTTAAAGAGCACAGTTCACCCTACTATTTACCCATAGCTGGAGGGAGAATAGTTGGATAATATAAAATGTTTTTTTTATATTTACATACCATTTTTCCATACTTTTAATATACTCTATCTGAAGTGACCAGTCTTTCTTCAAACCCTGTTAATGAGCCTCACCAGCTTGGGATACAAAACCAGATTTTGCAGCTCTCAATTGTCTATGTTACGATAAAACTGCAAAATTTAAGCTAAAATTTTGCTGTCTGTGAAATATTCATAAAATTTATATAAGCTGAATCAAATAGTAAAAATTAAAACTAATTCGGAACCTTTGAATATAGAATGATGGGCCAAAAAGTATAGACAACAACTTAATAACATGGAGCTCCTCCTTTCATTTCATTGAAGAATGATGATTGGCTGACTATCATTTCCTCAAACGGTGAAAAGAGACATAGAACAAGGACGAAAGTGATAAGAAATGGACTTTAATGTTGGAGAAAACTCAGAAATAATACAAATCAGGATAGAAGAATATAAAGAGCTTAAACAATATAAATAGAATAAATGTTCTAATAGGAAAAGAGTCTTTGTAGATAGTCTTGAGGCTACTAAATAGAGAATAAAAGTTGTCACATACAGATTCATGGAAAGATTGGGTAAGGGTGAAGCTCCCTTGTCCTAATAGACAGGTGACAACTGGTGTGTTAGCTCTGATGGCTGGAGAGTCTAAGAGAAAAGAGAATTTGACTTTTGCGGCACTACCTTTTATACAATCAGTTGCAACAACACCTAACAAACAAACTGTGGTAAATAAGGGAGATAATCCCAACCACTTGAATAAACAGAGGCCATACAATGTGTAATGGAGTTAGAAAGGTGATGAATTCATTGTGTGGGTATATATATCCAGAAATGTTTCAGGGTTGTCCATAACAATCATCATTTTATCAAACAGTGTAAAATCCTGCTGCTGTCACAGCTACACACTACCGCTACAACACTACCGCTACACTACCTTTTTACAGCTGAACTTGCATAAAGGTGTCAAAATTAGGGCGACTCAGAAAAAACAGAACCCACAAATTTTGTAATAAAACTGTTAATTTTAAAATGGGGGTCTAGGGTTAGGGTTAGTTTAATGGGAAAATGAATAAATAATTTGGGTTCTGTTTTTTCTGGGTCACCCTGTATACCGATGACTCAGAAAAAACAGAACCACAAATTTTGTAATAAAACTGTTAATTTTAACTAGGGGGGGGGGGTTAGGGTTAGGGGTTAGTCGGGGTTGGGGTTTAAGGTTAGTTTAATGGGAAAATAAATAAATAATTTGGGTTCTGTTTTTTTTTTTCTGGGTCAATCTAATTTTTACTTATTACTAGGTCATCTGGCCGAGTCCATTTCTACAAGTGACAGGGAGGGAAAAAAAAAAACATCCTTGTTGTCCAGAGTTTTTCAAATTTTTCATCTCATAAATTGATCGAGGTACTGGTACACCATCAGTATATAAATATTATTTTATCATTTATTTTTAAGAATACACAAATATTTAATTAATTTTTTTTTTTAATTAAAACAAAAAATATTAAAGTAATAGAATAAAAATATAAGGGCAAACCTACGGAAGCTTCACGGTACACTAGTGTACCGTGACACACCGGTTGAAAAACTCTGCTGTTGTCTCTAATTTTTTTTGCTCTTCAGTTGAAAATTATTGCATTACATTTTAAATATAAACAAATATTTTTAGAATTATTCAACACAGCAAGTAAAAATGCATTTTTCTGTCAGAATGAACTAAATATGATTTTAACCTCACAAGTCACCCAATGAAGCTGACTATTAATACTGCTGTAGCGAGTTCGATCGTGGTTATGTACCAGCTTAAATAAGTATTAATATTAATATACAACGAATAAACAAAATATCTGGCATTTTATTAAGTTTTTTGTTGTTGTTGTTGTTTTTCTTGCTATATTGGAGGGAAAAGAAGATAACATGATAAGTGCAAGAGCACCAAAATGCTGCATTGTTGTTTTGTTTATTAAGTTTATGTAAGTCTCACTTATACTCACAAAAATATTTTGTAAACAAACATTTTTTGTTTATTATTTCATACTACTACACTACTTTGTAAACATCTTTGACAGATAAATCTCATATTGAAACCTTAAAATTTCCTTTATTTATTCAATTGCTTCAAATAACAAACAAAAACAACTTTTCATTCAAACAAATATTTACTAGATTTTACTCGTATGTGAAAAATAGACCCCTCCTCTCCAACCTACCAAGTTCAAAACTAGCAAACTCCAGTAAATTCTTATATAGGTTTTTTTCAGTTTTATTTTATTCACCCATTACTTATGTTACATAAGTAATATATAACTTATATAACTAGTTTCTTTCTTCTTTTTATCAACTCCCACAAGGTCAATCAAGTGCAACGGCCGATGCCCAAAATCAATTTACAAAAAAAAAAAATAAATGAATAAAAAATAATAAGAAATGAATCATATACACACACATTTTCTTTGTTTTTTTATTATCAATTTAAATATAAAATAGCTTTTTTAAGAGTACTGATGTTTTTTAATAACAACATTTAGGAGATTTCGAAATTTTAGAGACGAATAAAAAAAGGTAAATCTTAGAAATTTTTTGTTCTTTTTCCTTACAGTATCGGTGAATTTTACAGTGAAATGTAAAGATTACAAAATAAAAGTTAACTTTTGATATATGTCATAAATAGTTTATCATATTTATTCATTGTGTATTATTATTATTAATATTATGTTTAAAAAATAATTCAACAAGAATACTGATAAGTGCTGAAGTTTTGAGAAAACTTGTCAATTGACCCCCCCCCCCAAAAAAAAAACTGGTTCAGGTGGGAGATTTCCCAAAATAAGCATAAACAAAATTTTCTGTTGAATATTAGTTTTATTCTATTTTATTTTTTTTTTAACTAAAAATTAACATTGGTATTTTTACTTTTTACAACAACAATGATTATTTTTTGGAATAATTTATTCGAAGTAAAAACAATTTCATATTTGCAAAATAAACAATTTTTACATTTTAAAAACTCTAGTCTGAAATTTAAAAAAACAGAAAAGAAAAACTTGTTTTGTTTAATATTTTGTTTACTTACCTCGGCCTTTTCTGGGTTACGACAAGCAGCGAATAAATGTTGTGGTGAAGAAGGTAAATGTACAATTTGTTTGATTAGTTCCAAACCAATTCCCCTACTAGCACCAGTTACTAACATCGATTTGACATTATTCAAAGACATGCTTAATTTTGGACAAGAACAGAATTAACTTTTAAACGTGGCCTAACAACTCCCCACGGCTAAATGACACATTTACACAACACGACTTCGCTGAGAGTTTTTTTTTTCTTTTTTTAACAAAGACTGAAGAACCAACGCCTACCCCGCCCTAAATGAGAGACGGAAAATAGATAAACGTCACTCGTGACTTTTTTTCTTTTAATCTTTAATTTATTCTTATTATCTTATTGATTTAAATTTTCTTTCTTTCTTCTTCCTCTTCCTCTCTCTCTTTCTTTATATCTTCTTTTTCTTTCTTCTTTTTTCTTTCTTCTTTCTTTCTTTGCTTTCTTTCTTTCTTTCTTTGCTTGCTTTCTTTCTTTCTTCTTTCTTTTTGACACAAAGGTCAAATAAAACGCAAGGAAATACGTTAAGAGATTCAGTTTAGCTTGCAGATTATTAGGTACCACCAGACCGTTTAGGTCATCTTGAATAAAACGGAAATAGATATTTCCGAACTTTGTTTATCAAAAATCTCGTTAAAAAAAGATCGTACAGGGTTGTTACAAAGAAAAATAGTTAATTCAAAGATCAAATTATCCGATTGGGAAAAATTACATCGCTATCTTAAAAAATAAACAAACCTATCCATATTACGTGCGAAAGGGTAATTTTCAGGCCGCGATTTAGAGAGAAAGAAATACATATTATTACCCTCTTACAGTTATGCATCTAAGTACGGATGGGTGTAACGGACAAACTTTTTTAGCCAAATTTTTCTATTAAAATGAATAAAATCTTTAAAAACTTTAATATTACAATTTAAAATGAATAAAATCTTTAAAAACTTTAATATTACAATTTACTATGAATAAAAACTTGAAAAACTTCAATCTTAAAATTTCACAGTGAAATTGACGTTAAAAAATGTCTTCGGTTTTAGTATTAATTCTTAAAATCGAAAATAAAATGAAAATTTGAATATTTTTCTAAGAGAAAAACTGATAAAACAATCATTCAATATATTATTTTTTTATTCTAATTGGTCGTAAAAGTTAAATAAATATTTTTTTTACGCTCAGAAAAACAAACTTTAGTTACGAGAAGCGTCTCGTCATATGTCAGTTTTGCTCTTCCGTACATTCTAAGAATCACACATTACTATTCAACAATAAAAATTACAAATTCTTTTAAAAATATTAATCGAGCACGGATCGGACCAACTTTTAGTTCACCTGAATTCTAAAATTCATGTTTTTAAATATCCGTGAAAATTTTGATTTTTTTCCACAGGAAAAAAAAAAAATTTAATTTATTTCACGCAGAAAATAAAAATATTTAATCACACAAAAGATTGAAAATCTCGTAAAAATTAATTTCTTAAAAAATTTTTTTTTTTTTTTGACAATTTAATAGAATATAGTACATACCAATTACATAAGAAAAAAAAAGTTTTCAAATATTAATATTATGACATTTTTTTGCACTTTTTATTTCCGATTTCATTATTTTTCCTAAAAAAACTATAATTCGGTACGTTATACAATTTCATTGATATAGTTATTCAGACTCTTATCTTTATAGAAAAAAAGTACCAAATTTTTTTTCCACATCATTTTTTTTTTTATCTCATAAAATAAAATAGGGGGGGGGTGATAGACATCGTAAAAAAATATTTCCCCTAATATATTTTAGAAAAAAACTATTTCAGATGTATTTACATCCAATGATAAACATTTATGGAAATTTTCCTGAAAATCGGACCATTAATTGATTTTTCATAGAATTTTTAAAAAATCCTCTTATCGTAAGTTGTTTTTAGCTACGTTAAATTTCAGTTGATTTAACAGTGCAAAAATGAAAACATTGTTTTTCAATCATAATTTTCATTATTTTTGTATGCTGATAAAAAATTTAAAAAATCATCAGGAGTTTATTTAATGTTTTTTCTTTCGAATGGAAAAAAAATTTCAAGAAAATATCAATTTTTCTGCAAGTTTCATTGTGTTAAATGTAGGGGGGGTAAATTGCACAGGGTCAAATTGGTGGTACCTACAGATTATGTTGTGCCAATCTTCCAAAAACGGAGAGGGGATACTCACCTATTTTGAAAATTAATAAAAAAAACAAAACAAGATTTGTGACATGAGGTGTCTAAGTGGATAATACGCAATGACATCAGCCCTTAAGGAGATCCTTAAAGGGGGAGTTTCTTTTGCCTTTACAATGGATTGATTGCACATTTCATTCGGATATAAAATTTTCTCGAAAAAGAAAAAAAAAAAAAAAAAGAAAAGATAAATAAATAAATTCTTAACTTAAGACAAAAGCCGAAAAATCAAACTAAGGGGAAGCTACTCCCACTTGGGAGTAAACAGTTTTGTTTACATTTGTCCACAATAATCATTTGCTAAGCTTAGCTTAGTTTGGCACAAGGCCAGAGGTATAGGCCACCCAGTATCAAACTCACTTAATACTTTGCTAGTCTATTACGCGAGGCGTCCACATTTTTTCACCAATAAATCAATTCCAATTGATTATTTTTAGTATGCAAAATAAATTTTTATTTCGCAGCAATTTTATATAACAACAAAAAAATTATTAGGTTTGTAACAAATGAGAGTAGTTTCCCTTATAATTATTTCGTGTATTTATCGGCATAAAACGAAAAATAAGTTTTTGTTCATTTATATAGGGGTTAAGTTTTCATTATATAACTTATATGTAAAAAATAAATAAATAAATAAAGTAAACTCTCTGAAATGTAATACTAATGTTTTCTGAATGACAAATATGTTTATTCAATAAACTAGGTACCACCAATTGTGGCGTCCTAGACGTATTTTACAAAATTAATTTAACCCCCTGATTAAAAAAAAAAAAAAGAAAAAAAGAAAAGAAAATTAAGGACTTATCCGATTTTAATGAAATGTTCAATGTTGATTTATCAATGAATGAATTCTATAATGCATCAGTTATTTCATTTCAAAACTTTCTGATTTTTTTTTTCAGATCACTTAATTTTGACTCGCCCCCTTATTTTTTTTTTTTTTTGGTGCAAAATACTGGTGGCGTTTCACTTTTATATAAAAGTGAAACTAATTACCGTATAAATAAAAAGATCAAAGACCGAAGATATGAATAGAAAAAAATTTAAAGGAGTGATTTTGGTAGAAAATAGTACTTTGTGTACTAGTATGAATGAATTTCCCCATTGACTAATAAAAATTGAGGGAACTCGACGTTACATGCTGAATGGCGCTGTTGGTAGCTTAGGGAACAGGTTATAGATGAGACTTATTTGTTGAAAGGAATAATTTTTTAAAACAAAAACCTGTATGTGTGAGTGTTTGCTTTATAATAATAGTCATGAATTGACAAAGTCTCACTCATTATCTTTCATAAGTGTTCAAAAAGGTAAAATATGAGAAATAAGGTCAGTCCTATTGACTCGGAACAAATGAATCCCTGTACTCTGTGAACTGGTGAAAATCCTGTTTTTTATAACTCTGGGGTGGAAAAAGTCTTTCGTTGTGAACGAGAAGTATTTAGATTGGTTGCATGGAAGTTTTTTTGTTTTTTTTTTAATGGGAGATTATAAGAATTAATGAGTTCGTAGCTAACACCCGCATTCCTTATCATGCGATGGGTTATCCAAATGAGGTTAAACCAACACAGAATATTCGGTCTAGAAAAGAAATTTATTCAAGATAACAGCATTTAATTAACAACATATAAAGATGGGACATAGTTCCAGTCTCAAACCATAAAAAGGACACAGGGATGTTCTACGGATCATGAAGAAGTGTAAAATAAAAAGGGTTGGAAACGACTTATTAATCTTCCTTCCTTTGTTTCAGGAGGTCTGAGAACCAAACAAGCACATATGGGCATAGTTGTTAAGGAAGCGAAAGAACACACATCTAAATGTTTCTAAGTTGTGTTGGAGAAAGAGGGAAATTTTAGGGTTCCCAGATAAAAAAAAGACCGTTTAAACTCCTAAGCTTTGTAGAGAAATAAGTACAAGTATATGCACAGAGAAAAAATAGTGAAGCTTTTGAAGAAAGGAAACAACAATCTTTTCCACTACGAAGAATTTACTGGAAAAATAGCCCACGAATATATAATTAGGTTCAAAAAGCTTAAAATAAGCAAATCAAAGTTCATTATTAAAGTTTTAGGTTTTGTCAGGTTTAAGTTTAGTTTGAGTTACAGATAATATGCCTGCTGAACTTGGGTCTTGTTGAAGTCAGGTAATTCGTTCACACGCGCGCAGTTTAGTTCAAATTGTAGTAAGTGATTAGGTTGACGGCTCTCAGCCCTTTTGGTGATGGAAGAAGGCATTGCTTTTGATCTCACCATCTTGGGCAGTATCACGAACCGATATCTTATCGTGTTGGCTGGTGGCCTAGTAGTAACTAAAGAAACCTGAGTTGGCCGATACCAAAAGGACGAAGAGGGACAACAACAGCAAAAAAACAAAAAAAAGAAAAAAAGAACCTCCAGGATCCTTACTTTTATAGCTGGCTTCACGTGACCTCCAGGAGGGTTGTGATTGGCTTATTTGACCATTCGCACGTTTGTACAAAACAATTTCTAATTGAATGTACGACAAGATGAACGTTTGTAATGTATCATTTTTGTTTGCTTCACAACTTCATTACTCACGAATCCAAAGTGAAATCTCAGCCCGTCAGTCACTTTCTCCAGTTCTTGAATTGAATTTGAATTATTATTAGTCTGGCTTTTATTGGAATCATTACATAACAATCCAAGTTATAAGGAAAATTTTTAATGGACTGGAATAGTTTCTGTTGAGAAAACTAATAGATAAATATTGACAAAAAGAAAGCTCCACAATTGGCGAATCTATGGGGTTAGGATATTACTTGGGTGTACTTGTTTTTCTTTTAACCCCAATATGTGTAGTCTTTTTTTTTTGTTGGTCGTCAGACCGAAAAGAAAGGAAGAAAGAAAGAAAGAAAGAAAGGAAGAAATGAAAGAAAATGAGACGAAAGATACTTTCAAAACTCAACTTTTATTTCCAGGTTCGTTGCTATCTATTGGAGAGGAATTTCCTTCCAGAGCCAATAATAGTCGTGTTCCCATTCAAAAGTTTCAGAGAGATCTGCCACAAGTTTCTTTTTGGCCTCAGGAATCCCCTATTTTCCAAGCATGCCTAGATGGCTCTACCAGTTAGAGACCTCCTTTGAGATTATTATTTTTGTATTTATTTATTTTGTGTTTTTATTTTTATTTTAAAAATTTTTTATTTGGTTTTATTTATTATTTAATCCCAACAGATCCCGACAAAAGTAGAGAAGTTAATTAGATGAAACCAAGTTTGACAAAAATTAAAGTCGATAGGATAGTGGAAGGTACGTGTACTTTTTCTGATGTTCTGAGAGAAAAATGTTGTTGAAACCTTTTGGCCCATGTCCAAGACTGAAGCCAGGAAACACTAAGAACCGTAAGAAGTGGATGATGCGATGTTACCACAGTCTCTTCACATAGGTGAGAATGAGGGCTAGGCCTAAGAAAAGCCGGAGTCTATCATTGGTCGGGGGTTCTGTCAGGAAAATTCATTTCAGTATAGGAGGTGACATGATCCCAACAGTCAGAGAGAAGCCGGTAATAAGTCTCAAGTGGCTTTATACTATCACATTGATTGATCAACGCCGGGACACAGAGGTGCAGAAAGTGGCTCTGAAGGGAGTTTAATATATTGGCAAAACATATATCCCAGGCGGAATGAAGGCTTGGTGCTACCAATATGGTTTGCTACACCCTCTCGTATCGAGCTGGTGCAGCAGTACCTCAACAGGTACCTGCGTAAGTGGCCTGTTTTTCCAAGGTGGGACTGTACACCAATGCTGGAAGTCTGCAACTTCCTATATTTTCACGTGTGGAGGAATTGAAGGTTGGGAAGATACGCCTGCATATGATGATGAAGGACTCCGCATCCACAAGATGCAACCGACTAGCAAAAAAGTGGTCTGCTATAGAGGCTGCCCAAGGAGTAGTATCCAGCCAGCGAACCAAGGATATCATGGCGATCACTCAGATAGTCGAATTGGGCTGGGAAGCTCGAGTAAACGATTCTTCTCCAGCGAAGGCCCCAAGGAGGAAAAGAGACATGGTGATCGAAGAAGTCATGTTGTCTGAAGAGGAGCAGCGAATAGCCGCTGATGTTATTCAGGCTAAGCAATGTGCAAGACAACATGGAATTATATGGAGTCGATTAAAATTTCGTGGAATTCCTTAATTGCAGTATATCCATTGGCGATATAATTCCTTCTTCGATCTATTAATGATTTCCTACCAAATGTAACCAACCTCAAACATGCCGGAATGATCCGTTTGGCTTGCATCATGTGTTCTCCACATGTCCCAAATAACCCAGGATGTACATATGGCGATACAACAAATTATTGGATGGGGCCATGGACTTACTAAAGACAGTATAAAGCAGCAAACCATCAACTGATGATAACAGGGGAACCCGAATCCCAGTCTCACAAGGAAGGTGAATGCCCTGGAAGAATAATGAAAGCGACTACCAACATGAAGCTGCTAAATAGAGCCAGTCACTGGACGGTATCAGCGGATCTCAAAACGCCCCTACAATTTGCAGTACACATTATTTAAACAGACAAACGCCTTTCTTTCTCTCTCTTCCTTGACCGGGGGGAGGGGTCCCTCATTTTTTTCATTAATACCCAGTACAATGACAGAATCTGCCATTGGGGACAGGGGTGGCAATACCCCCTCAGCCACCAAAAATGTGTTACCACCCCTGGTTGGCAGCTCATGAGGACAGGGTATCGCACGTGCTCTTTAAAGGTATATTAAACAATATATATATATATATATATATATATATATATATATATATATATATATGAGGAGCTACCAACCTGTCTGAGAAGTTTGACCATGGAAAAATAGCTCACCCTAACGCTTAGTTTTTACCATCTCATTTGAATTAGTAAATTTAGACAGCAATCTGTAAAATGGGTACTACTGACAAGCGTAGTGTCAAAGTTGGTTCATATAATTATACTGTAGGTGCAATTTAAACTCTGAGATTCAAATATCTCAACATATGTCCCAATGTGCCACAAGACAAACCTGTAATTCAATCCACACCCAAACAAATAAAATTCATAATTTTATCTATGTGTAAATAAATAAACTCTGAAATTTTGTAGACCTAATCACATAATCTAACATTCAATCTACCTGTGTAAATAGATAACGTTTTACATATAGAAGTCACAAGCTCTCTCTCTCTCTCTCTCTCTCTCTCTCTCTCTCTCTCTCTCTCTCTCTCTCTCTCTCTCTCTCTCTCTCAAGATTGTAATTGAACTGAACAAGATTTTCATAGCAACCTATTCATTGTTACTATTGTCACTGAAGGAGACTTGACTGATTATTTATAGTAGTGGAAACACAAATTTGTAGTATAAGTATTTTTTAAAGTAGGGAAGGGCCTTTCTATAAGTATGATTCAACGCTCTCTACCTCCAAGGTAATTTATTCCGTAGTACAATAAGACGGCATAACTGACATACTTTTTGAATGCAGGAGTTACCAGAAAGGTGTTAGTGTTTACCACCAGGGGGAAGGAGCTCTATTTCTTTCTTTTTTCTTTTTTTTAAAAAATAATTTGTTTGTCTCCTAGATTGGTGGCCAATAAAAGTTTTGAGAGGTTCTGTTATTTATCGATAGCTGAAGAAGTGGATTCACGCTTTTCTCAGAGGCATTAGTGTGATGTGAATGCAAAAATCCTGAGCCAAAACTCAATTTGGGTTTAGCAACTTTTCTTTCTATTTAATTCACTGCAAATTTTGCCCGCCTTATCGTCTGGGGGAATAGAATACGGCGACTGTAACTCTTCAGTGGGGAAAACCCCAATAAGGCCACCTGTTGGCCGTGGATGGTAACCATAATGATTAAGGACAGAATTCTGGTACCTGAGCAGTCCATGACATACAACACTCCACTTTGGCTCTTACTTGGGCTAGACGGACGGTCAGCGATGCCTCCTCCAATCATTTGGCTGGTCACCTCAAGCCCTTGCACCTATATGATTGTCCCGGCCATATTGCCCTTATAGCAAGCCCATCAACCTTTTTATCATATATGTGCTAGAAGTTAGTGTCCAGGGTATGACATTAAACTACATCTAGGGGGAAGTTCCATTTTTGGAGCTCATGGGAGTGTAGAATCGCCTTTACTCCCAGGTCCACTCTGACCTGGAGTGGTAGCATATGTTAGGGTCTCATCTATAAAAATGAGTTTGAAAAATGTTTTTAAAAATGGATACCCAACAAGAATGAATAAAAAACAACTTCGGCATAAAATAACCCAAGGGTTGACATGCCGTAAAATCTAACCAACCAACCAAACAAACAATAAAATTTTGTTAGTTTCACAAATATTCATATGAAATTCTTATTCATTATTGATTATCTTTTTATCAAAATATTTCTCTGACTTTTCAAACTTGACCAACAGATGATTCAGCTTTATAATGAGATTAATGCTTTACAAATTTTCTGATATCAAAATATATTAACTATATATTTAAATACACTTATTCATTAAGATTTGTTTTGTTTTGTTTTGTTTTACGGTATATCAACCTCGCTGGGTCATTTAATGCCGACAAAGTTTTGAAATAAAATCATTCTTAATGGATATTCAATTTTTTTATAAACACATTTTACTATCTAACCCGTAGATGGGACCCTAACAGGTACTAAAACTCCGGGTCACAGTGGACCTGAGAGCAATGGTAATGAAGGGGTGCTCCACGTTCCCCAGATCTCCAGAACTGGAACCTCACCATCAGATAGAGTCTAACGTCATATCCGGGACATGAAGACCTCAGACACCGCCTTCTAGCACATATATGATAAAAAGGGTTTGCGGTGGCGCGTGGTCTAATGGTTAGAGTTGTGGTAAATGGACTCGTCGATCCGAGTTCAATTCCTGGACGAAGCTGTTTAGATTTCACATAGCGTTACTACCCTTGGGAAAGGTATGAATCCAACTCTCCCTCCAGCTATGGGTAAATAGCAGGGCAGACTGGGCTCTTGGACCATGGCTAGGTAACCAGTCTAGGAGAAGGAAAACTCTGAATTAAAACCTGTTAAACTCCGCTTAAGAAATTGACCTTGTGTCGCATCCTGCTCGTGCGGAGGGGTTGGTAAATATCTATATGATAAAAAGGGTTGGGGCTTGCCACAAGGACAATAGGGTTGGGACAATTACATTAGGTGCTAGGGCTTGATGTGACTAGCCGATTGATCGGAGGGGTCCTCTTCAACCGCCCGTCTAGCCCAAGTAAGGACCAAAGTGGACTGCAGCATGTCATGGACTGCTCAGTCACCAGGGTTCCATCCTTAAGCATCACGGGTCGCCACCCACGGCCAACAATTGGCCCCATTAGGGGGATCTTACTCCTCTGCAGAGGTGCAGTCGGTGTATTCTAAAGCCCCAGAAGACATGGCTGTTATTCATTAAGAATAGGCACAATAGTTACCTGCAGTAAAATAAAAATTAGCAAATGAAAGGAACTTATAGTAGGAAGATTATGTTGCACCAGTCTTCTTAATTCTAAATATCAGCATTAAAAATTTACCTGTGTTTGAACCCTAACCACTGGCACCAGTGGATAAACATATGTGTATTTATCCAACCTGTCGGCCATGGGCAGGATGTGACACAAGGTCAATTTTTTTTATTGAACTCAGGTTTCTTCAACTTCCCTTCAACTTAATGAATTAAGTTTATTAATCATTAACTTATTTAGATGGAGGCGCATTGTGTAATGGTTACTGTCGTAGAAAATGGAAACATCGAAACGAATTCAAATTCTGGACGCGGCTGTTTGCAATTTTCATTGTGATAATGCCCCCTGGGAAAAGTACGAATCCAATTAATCTCCTTCCAGCTATGGGTAAATAGTAGGGCAGACTGGGCCCTTTTACTTTGGTATGGCAACCATTCTAGGAGAAGGAAAACTCTTAATTCAAACCAAAGGGGTTCTCGTCTTGTTAGCCAAAACTTCTTTGGGAGTTCCTCCTCCTCATCCTCTTTGCTCCTTTCTACTAAATATAAAATATGAATTTTGATTATTTAAGATTTTTGAGCCAATGAAATTAATGCATGACAATGCTTTAATTTTTTTCAACCAATGAAATGGATTCATAGTAATGCTTTAAGATTCTTCAACCAATAAAATTAATGCAAGGACATCAGAATCCATTCTACACCAATAAAAGCAACAAGCACATTCATTGTTTAATTTTCATATGAGAGTTTAAACTTTGTATCATATATATATATATATATATATATATATATATATATATATATATATATATATATATATACCTTTCAAAGAAAGAAAAAATTAACAAACCGTCATCCCGTAATAATTTATTTCAACCAGAAACAAAAAAATATTTTTTCTTTGAAAGTGAAATATTGCTCTGAATATAATCTAATTTATTAAAATAAATAAAAGTTAAATATTGTTCTGCATATAATCTAATTTATTGATTATTATACATTGAGCTCTCTTTAGGGATTTATAAAAATCCTTGTATGAATATATGTTTGCACCTACAAGAGCATACAGCATGGTTATACAGTGAGATTTTGAAGATCCCAAATAGAATCATCCCTTACAACCAGTCATTTGGATTACCTTACACACACACACATGCACGCACACACACCATGCACACACACACACACACACACACACACACACACACATATATATATATATATATATATATATATATGGTATTTGTGGAAAAGGTGACTTACCGGTGAAACAGGTCACAATAGTTAGTTGATGCAAGATTCATAAGGCAGCGATATAACAAATATAAAGTGCTCAATACGTTGGTAGAGCAAATTTATTATGATAATGGTACACGGTAATAACCTACTCGAGTTTCACCATAAGGATCGTCAGGGTTAAATCCGCTGGATTAATCCAGATATTGATTAATTGCAGTTGATTGCACGTGTGTATTTTTTGGCAAAAAATACACAGTTTATTTTTCCGTTTATTTTTATCTATTTTTATTTTTGCTTTTCATCATATTGTTTTTAGCTTATTTATTCTTCTATCATCAAATGAAATTGAAGAAAGAATTTCTGAGTACAACCATCACCATCTCTGCTACTAATACCACTTGTACTACTACTATTGCTGTTGATGCTACTGATACCACAGGTAAATGTTCATGAACAATGCAAAATAAAAGCAATAAAGTCATTGTTTAAAAAAACGATCACAATGATTTGGTTAGCCGAAATTGTAAGGCATTACCACACAATGCTGCAAGTTATTTGCGAAGAAAGTTCAAGTTTTGTCCAATTCTATTTCTGTATTCCAAATTCTTTAAATTTCTCAACTGATGAATAAGATTGTCAAAAAGCAAGACAAAAAACAAAACAAAACAAAAAGCCAAGGGAATTCATCAAAAATAAAACTGTAAAATAATATAATTATTTCATCTCAAAACTCGAAACCAAATTTTTGTTTCTTCTTTTTCAGTAAATAGGTTGTCAGATTATTTTTTTTACATTCAGAAAATTGTGTGTTTTAAGCAAAAAGTTCAGATCATCATGATGTGGCAATATTTTGTGAAGCTTTATTGTGTTTATAAGATATAAGAATTGCAATTGTTATACAATCCACAATAAACGTATTTTTCTTAATATGATGAAACAAAAAATTGTCTTTGCAACCAAGGCTTTATCTTTTTAGACAACATTTTTTTTGATAAGTAGAAAATCAGTTTTCAATGGAAAATTTTGACAAGTTTTCTGGTTGATCAACTTATTTTTCTTTTTTCTCCATTTTTGACGAGTTTATTCATCTTTCTTAATAATTATGTTTTTAGCCAATTTAATTTTCGATCATCAAACAAAATTGAGCATTCAAAATAAAGAAATAATTTCGAGCAACACTTGAAGTATTACGAGTTCAAGTCTCATTAGAAGTTAATTGTTTATTTTGTAGATGGCAAATAAAAGAGTGACTATTTCAATTCGGCCACAACTGAAGGCAGAACTGAAGAGGCTAACTAAAATGGGTGTCATTGAATCCGTGGAGAAACCAACACCACAGGTTAGTCAGCAGGTCCCCACTAACAAGAAAGATGGTTCACTGAGAATATGTTTGGACCCCCATGGATTTACTAGGCTCTCCTCTATGAATATTACGCTATGCCTATCCTAGAATATGTTCTACACAACAAGAAAGATGTCAAAATATTCACTAAAGCGGATTTATCTTCAGAATGGCATGTAGAAGTTGATGGCGCATCAAGTGACCTAACTACTTTCCAGACGTGCCATGAACGATTTCATTGGTTGAGGCTATCATTTATCTTGAACTTTGTCTCTGAAATCTTCCAGCAGAGACTGCTTGAACACTTTCGAGGTATGGAAGGAACAGCCACCATTTTGGTGACCTGATGGCATTTGGTCGGATTCAGGAAGAGTATGAAAAAACGGATGCGGGTGCTGCTTGCAAGATTCCATACAGTTGGAGTCAATCTCAAACCTGCAAAATTTGAGATGGGTATGCACACACCCTCACTTTCCTGAGACATCGGATTATCAGCAACGATATTGAGGTCGACCCAGTGAAGGTGCAGGCCATTCTAAACATGCCTACCCCAAAAGAAGTGGGAATCTTGCGCAGATTCTTGGGCAAGGTCAGATATATGGGTAAGTCCATTCCCAACTTCACCTCCATCATCAAGCCCCTTCAGAATTCCACAAAAAGGATACTACATGGATGTGGTCAAAATCTCAACGAGCAGCATCAACACAGTGAAATACCTAATCACTAGGGTCCCAGACCTTACATATTAAAATTCACATGAAGATCTGATACTGGGGAATCATGCCTGCAAATATGGCATGGGTACTGCTCTGATCGAAAAGGAGAGACCTGTCACTTATAGTCAGAAACAGAACGACGATATGCACAAATACAGAAAGAGATGTTGGCAATTGTCTATGGCCTAACATATGGAAGACACACGAAGATTCCGGTTGATCGCAGACCACTCGTGTCAATTTGTGCAAAGCCATTGTCAAGAGCACCCGAAAGACTACAAAACTACCTGATGCACTCCCAGAAATATAACTCCTCGCTGCAGTTCAAATTCCACCGGTGGATGTCTTATTTAGTGCACTAACAAGTGGGTTGATCAATGAAGAACTGTTGTTGGTAAATAAATTGACATTGCATTAAATAGAAAACCATAGGCTGGTACAGATCTGTTGCAATACAATGGGAGATCCCACCATAGCAGTACTTGCAGAAGTCATCGCTAGAGGAAAGCCTGATGATAAAAAGTCATTGCCAGATGAAATCCCGGCCCTGATACTGCGAAGTCAAAGGATAGTTATCCCCATTTCCATGCGATCTGAAATGAATCAGAAGGCGCATGCAGACCCCCTTGGCATCAATACCTGCCTTTGACAAGCGGGGAATTTAATCTTCTGACCAGCTATGTCCACAGAAATTCAACAATATGTGGAATCCTGTGCCACCTGCGCAACCTTTGTAGATCGCTAGCCAGCTGAACCCCAGATTGTGACACCAATACCAAGAAGACCATGGCAACAAGTGGCGGCTGATCTTCTTTGATGGGGTGGAAAGGATTATCTGGTCACGGTGAATAGGCACAGGAATTTCTTTGACATTGACAGGCTCAGCACCCCAACATCAGAATTGCTGAATGGGTGTTTGAGGACTTTGCACGCTTTGGTATTCCTGACACAATAACCTCTGATGGATCTCGGTTCATGTCGTATGCATTCAAGACTTTTGCAAAAAGTGTCTGTTCAAACATGTGAATAGACAGAAACATCCAGGTCAATGGTCCTGCCAAAGCGGCTGTAAGTGTTGTCAAGCGTTTCATGTGAAAGTGCAGAGTCTCAGAAGAACAACCATTTCTAGGGCTGCTGAACCTCCGGAATGCACTAACTGAAGGGCTCAACACCAGTCTGGCACATAGACTTTTGGTTGGCGGAAAAGGTCGACCATTCCAGCTACAGAAGCAAAACTAACACCCCATTGATCCTACTCTGTTGAAGAAGCAAAATATGAGGCTGAAGTAACACGACATGGACAGAGAACTTAAAAGCCTAAATATAAGCAACACTGTCCGTGTCCAGCCATCCAAATCGTAAGCCAGAGAGTGAGAGGTGGCTACAGCCAATCCTATGAGATAGCGATTGACAACGGACAGAGATACCGACACAAAAGATGGCTCCTGCGTCAAACTACCAGATCCATGTACTCATTCCCAGAATGGTGACCGCCCTTCATCGGTAGTGGTGCATAAGAAAGTGTGCGAGGAGAACTCCACATCACCGGAAAACAAAAACAGCAATGATAGTCAAAAAGCACTTAATGAAAGTCAGCAAATAAACCAGTCTGATATAGAAGGAATAAAAGACTATCTATCCTCCCCACACACACACAGGAGAGAGAAAGAGAAAGGTGTGGTTGGTGTGTGTTGAGAAGAGAGAGAGAGAGAGAGAGAGAGAAGAGAGAGAGAGAGAGAGAGAGATCTCCTCCAAGTGAGGGGAATGTTACGTATATTAACTACCTCTGACTTTCGTCTCTTATTGTGTTCCCTATTGTATAGCTCTTCTATTAAGGGAAGCGGCACTATTTACGGTTAGCATGTCCTAGCAATAAAAATGTTTTATTCTCAACTCCGTTGTTGTGATCGTCTATACTAACGGTACATTAACGTAACATTTATGGGTAAATAGTAGTACAGACTCTTTAACCTTGGTATGGCTACCGGTTTTGGGAAGGATGTTACGTATAATCAAATGATCAACAATTGGAAACTCCTAGAATATTCTTAGAGACTCTCTGACGCCAGGGCTGAGGTTGAGAATCCCAGAATATGACCCCAACGTCGAAATGATGTATTTTACCGGAACAAATAATTCTGCTTGGTCATGTCACGTAGCTGACCTTGCGGAGAAGAGGAAGGCAAGGAAACGAACAACTGATACTACACTTGTTGCTTTCCTCACGTACGCCAAGCTTACCGAGAGACAGGGGACGTCACGATTTGGGAAGGAAAGAGATCCCTACCATCAGTTTTCAGTTGGCACTCAGGACCCGGTCGGCAACATAGTAGGATTCCATCGCCTCGCTTGAGAGATGGAAGAAAAAGTTCCCATGAAGAAAGTTAATACTATAGAACGCAACATAAAAAAATGATACCCGGAGTAGTCGTTCATACAGATATGACCGAAACAAGAATAAAAGGAAAATCACCGGATAAACCCACGGAGATAAAAGAATGAACCGCTAAAACAAAGTTAAGGGTCATATTCCGCCATGGAATTTTTATACAACCTGCTCTCATTGCCTTTTGTCCAAAAATATATAATAATGTATATCTTCGAATTGACTATGACCTACGGGCCGAAACTATAACAAACCTATCTTACTATCTCATTCAAACTATACAGAACAGGTAACGATGAATATATTCCCTAATACCTCTACATATACCCCAGCCTGGGGATTTATTTTATCCTCATCTCAATTCTCGACTTTCTGAATGTCTAAAATTAATAATGTACTTGTTGTTCTTGCCAAGCGTACTAATCCTCTCATTTTCTTTGGTATCTCTGATGGAAAAGCGTTGATATAACATTGAAACGATAGGTGAAGTAACAAGAAAACTATGAATTCAAACCTGTTAATCTTCGCTTAAACTGACCTGTATCGCCACCTGTTCGCGTTGGAGTGGTGAAGTATACATATTTGTTTATTTCAATTATGCCATAATTCGACAGATTGGGTGAAAAGTTTTTGATGTAAAAACGATGAAAGAAACTAAATAAAACTAAAAACAAATAACAATGAAGAACTTCGTCATCAAATTTCAGTCAGATTTTGACTTTTCTTTCTTTTTTTGTTTTTTTTTGTTGATAAATCTTTGAAAATTTTTAATTTTTATTGTAAAAATAGTTGACCATTTTCATGAAACAATGTAATTAAAAGAAAAGATTTTGTAAATCTCTTCATGAAATAAAATTTCATATTATATAACATCATATAATAATTTATATTCAATTGAAAACAAAAATGAAAATTTGATTTTTTTAGTGACTGAAAAGTAAAAGAATGTTTTTTTGTTTATAGTTTTGATGTCTTAATTTTGACGTTTGGTTTAGAATCGAAAATCTGAAATGTTTCGAAAAAGAAATAATTTAATGTTTGTTGAATTGAGATCAACGTCCAATGACGAGCCATTTTCACTGGGAACTTGGAGGAATTCCTCTTATTGGTTATATCTTCTCTTACTGGGTAAGACAATTATTTGAAAATATTGCCCACATCTTCTACACTACTATGCTGAACAAGTTCTCTCTCTGAATCGACGATGTGCAATTCTTGAGGTATTGTCTTTAATTGTGGTTAACAAGATTCATCTGGGTAAGCCTGAAAAAATCAAGACAAATGAAAAATAGATTTGGATAAAAAAAAATATTTTTCATTCCAATCAATTCATGGTACACCTGAAGGTAAAAAAAGGGGGTTCAAGTTCACAAAGAGTCCATTAAAAGTATAATTAAGAGGCCAGGATTAAGGCACAGAAAAAGATTGCAGCATCCAACTCCGGATGAAATCATTCCACAACATTGCAAATGGAATTTGCAATTCTTTATAGACACTCTAGAATGTTTTATGGTTTGGTTTAGTTGGTTGTTTACGGCATATCAATCTCAGTGGTCATTTAATGTCGAAAAAATTTTGAAATAAATTAATTGTAACGGATACTCAATTTTTATAAACACATTTTCTATTTTAACCCATAGATGAGACCATAACAGGTCAGACCTCCAGAAACTGGAACCTCACCATCAAATAGAATTTAACGTCATACTCAGAGCATTGAAGACCCTCAGCTCCCGCCTTCTAGCCCCCTATGATAAAAGGGTTGGGCTTGCCATAAGGGCAATAGGTTGGGACAATCATATAGGTGCTAGGGCTGGATGTGACCAGACCGATTGATCGGATCGGGCCTCTCTGACCGTCCGTCTACCCCAAATAAGAGACAAAGTGGAGTGTTTCAGCTACCAGGATCCCGTCCTCACGCCATTTAGGTCCCCAGCCACGGCCAACAGGTGGTCCGTTGGCGGGTCTTCCCCTCTACAATGTGCAGTCGGCGTATTCTACAGCCCAGCCGACAGGGTGGATGGAAGTTGTTAAGTCCTTTTCTGAATGAACATGTACATGAACAAAGTTCATTTGTAATAAATCCTTTCGTTAATTTTATAATATAAAATCTTGTTGGTTTTGTCCGCCAATTTAAACGTTTATAATATTCATATTTTTTAAAAGATTGACATGTGCATGACCCCCCCCAACACACACACCCTTGCAAATTTATAGAAACAGATTTCCGTTTTGATATAAGTTCACACGGTGCAGTCAGCTTCTTTTTATTCCTTCTCTAATGTGGAAACAAAAAGATAACTCAAACAGAATGCACTTACTCGATTGCAGGAAGACCAATTTTCTGGTAATGTTTCCAACCATTTTTGAAACCAGTCGGAAGTTTTCTTGCCCTGAGAATAATGCGCCAGACTTTCATAGAATTGGGTCTTTTCGACACCTACACAAGAAATAAAAAAAAATAGAACATTAATTGCAGTACAGTAGTTCTCCAACAACACACCCACACACATACACACACTTAATAAGTATATTATATATTATATATATATATATATATATATATATAGAGAGAGAGAGAGAGAGGAGAGTGAGAGAGAGGGGGGGGAGAGACAGACAGAGACAGACAGAGATTTGCTGATGACCAATATCAGAATTAACAGACCCGTTAGAAGTCATGCTAAACGGCCTGAATAGAAAGCGTATAAAACTGCATTAAAATGAGTAAGACAAAGTGCTCAACAGTAGCGTCTCAAAAACAATTCTAAAATAGACAATAGAGTTTTGTGCCAATTCAACGAATGCAACTAAATAGTAAATTGGTAGATGATAGAATAGAGAAAATCCTGAAAATGAAAAAAAAACAAAAAAACAAAACAAACAAAAAAAAACAAAACAACAAAAACAATATTCTCATAATTGCGGGAAACTTCCTTATGGTTGGTTGATTTTACGGCATGTTCAAACCCTGGTTATTTCATGCCAGAACGTTTTGTTTTATCTTGTTGGTATTCAATTTTAAACATATTTTTAACTCATTTTTATCTATTAATCCATAGATGGGACCCTAACAGTGGTGTACACCACTGCGGCTCACAGTGAACCTGGGAGTAATGGTGATGCAGGAGTACTTTACACTCCACAGAGTTCCAGATTGGATTCACCCCTAGATGCAGATTAATATCCTACCCCGGACATTATGACCCTCAGCCACCGCCTCATAGCCATTTAGAATCAAAAGGTGGGGGTTTGCTATAAGGCAATAGGGTTGGACAATCATATAGGTGCTAGGGCTGAGTGACTAGCAATAACCGGGAGGGCCTCTCGACCTCCGTCTAACCCAAGTAAGGGCCAAGAGAGAGAGAGAGAGAGGAGAGAGAGAGAGAGAGAGAGAAGAGAGAGGGGGGTGACTCCCTTCTTCGCTACCTGTTACTCAGACTATCTCTGTCGCGCGCCAGTTAAGAAAAAAAAAACATTTAAAAAAAAGCAAAAGAAAAAAAAGGCAGAGAAATCCAATTAAAAAATTTTTAGATTAAACAACCCCGCAAAATCCGGAACATTATAGAATTGAATGTTTAATCTAAATATCAATTCATTTCTAAGGTTATGAGAGTATCTGAGATCTTAAAACAAACCGTATGCCACACTCGGTGTAATCAATCCAGTCACCAGTAATACATAAACAATTAAAAAAAACATATATAAAACATCCTTTTATATATGAATCATTATCGTAAATTTAATAAAAGCATTCAACGTCCTTAATCTTTTAATAATGACCATTACAACCCGTATAAAATATGGGTAATACTGTTAGTAAATACTTATATGCATTAAACAGCGAGTAGACTTTTTAAAGTAAACCCCTGTGTTTTAGATATGCATACTTTTTGAGTGTGGATTGCATTAATTATACAGGTAAGTATAGATATTGATATAAACTTATAATTCACAATTTTTAATACGAGGGAGATTTAAGAAATATCCACACTTTTTTTATGGAAGCGAGCTCATCGTGGATTTGATAGGCAGAACCATGACTAATTTGCAGGAATAAGCTACTCATCGATGATAAACTCGCCTGTTCACCATTACCATCTCTTCCGGCTTGCTGAATCTTCTCATCTGGTTGATGGCGTTGTGCTCTCTGTTCGTGCGTCATTACTAGTCCGCCACTTTTAAACTTCTCTATCCACTCATACACATTTCAACGCATAGTGCACTGTCCCCGTGTTGTGCTAAAGACTCCATGAATTCCAGCCCCTAACACTCCTTCCGAAAAATCAGGTCACTGCTCTTTGTTCCTCCTTGGTGCATACTGAAGTGAGTGGCCATGTTTACACGTAAAAGATAGCAAGCCAAATGGCGAGATCAGGCTTCACTTCAATCACGTGACCACAATAGTGCAACTATAAGAACGCATGCACAGGACGCAGTGTGACAATATAATGTTATGGCGAAAGTGCGGATACATTTTTTTTCTCCCTCGTAGATGAGCACAAAAGGCTGAATTACTTGTGTAAAAGTTGCCTCTCTGCTGTATGGTAAATGGCCAGGTAGCTAAGAGCAATGGCAGCATTTCCTCTGACCCTTTCAAGTGGAGAAAGAAGAAGGCACACAGATATTTCAACTGCATCGATTGAAATCATTGCATGGGAACACCTGTAAAATATAAAACAACAAATCAAGCACAAACAAATAAATATAAAAAACAAAAACAACTAAATATGACTTCTTTTGTTCTTTTGTTTTTCAATTGAATATATAGGATTCACTCCTATATTTTTACGTGTCTAGCAAAATAAAAAACGCCCATCGGGCGACGTAATAGATTTGAAGCATTTGCCTGAGGGGTTGGAGTTAAAATCCCAAATGTCAGCGAGTTTGTACGCTATAAGTAAAAATCATCCAATTCATTAAGGATTAAAAGAACATTAGTT
>CM042138.1:54505544-54613044 GCA_023376005.1 Doryteuthis pealeii
ACAGGAGGAATATATATTATACTGAATTCATTCATATTAATGTTGTGCTGTCCACTAGAGGTCTTACCAAGAGCAATGGTTGAATAGGACAGATAGTGAGAGGAGAGAGTCAAGTTGGCTTTTGAGGTTTCGATTTTTTTCGTACTCAGTGGGTCTAATGCAAATATATATATGATTCAATTCTAATGGATAATACATTTTGTTTATCAGCTCATGTTTTCTTTTACCATAGATGGACTACAGGTACTACCACTCCGGTCAGAATGGACCAGGGAGCAATGGTGATGAAGGACGCTCCACTTCCCAAACCTACAAAACTGGAACCTCACCATCAGATAGAGTTTAACGTCATTCTCAGGACATGTAAGACCCTCAGTCACCACCTTCTAGCACCCATATGATAAAAAGGGGTTGGGGCTTGCCATAAGAGCAATAGGATTGGGACAATCAATATAAGGTGCTAGGGCTTGATGTGACCACCGATTATGGAGGGGGCTCTCCAACCCCGTTGCAGATGGGCTGTGGTTTGCTTGACGCTCATCACCTGGGTTCTATCCAACGTCCTATACCACCTCATTCCACCCGTCCGGAAGTCATTCATTTCTTAATCTACCCCAAATGATAGCTTTGTTTAAATATAATATTAAACCTACTTTAATTTAAGGGAAGTCTTTAATTTAAGGGAAATAACAGTAACTTTAAATGAAAAGGCCATTTTTAGCCATTTTTGATAAATGGTTTAAAGGAATTGAGCTCTGGACTTTGAAAATTCTCAACAGGATGTTAAGAGTTAAGCATCATGGGTCGCCACCCACGGCCAACAGGTGGCCCCATTGGGGACTCTTACCCCTCTGCAGAGGTGCAGTCGGTGCATTCTAACGCCCCACCGACAGGGCGGAGAGAGTGAAGGGAATCCTTGCTGTCAGTATGCTTTGATGATGATGATGATGATGAAACAAGGAAGAAAAAAAGATTAGTTTCTGGTAAATTGATTTTACAAGGAATGGTAAAAAATTATCAACACTCACAATAATGTAACTTTATTATTGTCACACTGGGTTCTGCGCATGCGTGCTCATAGTTGGCACCAATGTGGTCACGTGATCAAAGTTTGAGCCTGATCACACCATTTTTGCTTGCTGTCTTTCAGTGTAAACATGACCACTCCATTAACAGAGTACACCAAGGAAGTGACCAGATTTCTCTGGTCGGAAGGAGTGTCAGAGGCTGAATTCATCAGAGGCTTTTAGCACAATCAGGGACAGTGCACTACTGCATAGAAGTCTGTATGAGGGGATAGAGAAGTTTAAAGTGGCTGGACAAGCATGACACATAAAGAGGGAGCAGGATGCCTGTCAACCTCTAGCACTGATGAGAAAATTCAGCAAGTTTGAGAGATGGTAATGGCGAACCTGCGAGTTATCATTAATGAGGTAGCTTTTTCTTTTTTAAATTAATATATAAAAAACATTATATCGTCTGAATTTCTGAGATGAGGCTTGATAATTTGTATTATCTAGATTTTTTGAACTGTTGTCCTCATCTTTATGTTATGTAAACAACAGACACATGGTGCAATGGATATAAAGGTTGAATTAATACAGTTCTAAGTGACAATCGTCTGTAGGTTACAGGTTCAATCCTGACCACAGGCAAAAATAACATAGAATACTTAACATAGCTTAACACTTGTATCCAGTCATGGTAAACAGAAGAGAACAGTCTACCCTGGTGGATAAAGGGTTGGATTGAAGTTCAGTGAAGGCTCCGGAGTTTAATGAAAAGGTTTCCAAGGTCAACAAGAAGCACCTGAAAAGGCCGGAGGGGGGGGGTGAGATTTTTTATATATAAGGTGTGTAAAAGATCTCCGCTCCTACTTATAGACTAGGCGAGATCATGTGATCTATTCCTTGGCCAATCACTGCAGTACTCTGAGGCTGAATACAATACTTAAACCCCCTACTGGTCATAATTACTGCAACGTTCATAGACAACGGACATAGGATCAATCACTGGACCTTTACCAATATACAGGATAGGACTTATACGCTTACCAAAGGATCACCAAAGGATTCCATAACATAGGACTTTCTTTAAGCCCTTTTCAACTGGATGGACTTAAAAACTTTACAGGGTGAGGGGTGCACATCAGACAAAACATGTATATAACGATAAAGATGAAGACAAGAGTCTGAAAATCTAAATAATACAAATAAAAATACATTGCTATAAGTTCACATAAGATGTGATGACCTTGCAATCCACTTGTATAAAAGATGTGTAACAAACGTGACATTTAGTTACAATTGAATTGATACAAATTGAATGTTGTGAGTAATCTTGTTGGCAGAAATTCAGTCAGACACTCAGGTGGCAATTTTCAAATTGAATAGAAAAAGAGAAAATTAAATTCACCTTTTATGCACGTGCATTACACACATCATTAGCATAATGCCTGTCAAAAATGATAAGATTATTTACATATGGATTACACTTTTGTCTAGGATCAGTTGGTTGGTTGGATTTTACAGTGTCTCAACCCTTTGGGTTATTTTATGCCAAAAATGTTTTGTTTTATTCATTCTTGTTGGTTATTCAATTTTTTTTAAAAACATATTTTTTAAAAGTCATTTTTTAAAATCTATTTAACCCATAGATGGGACCCTACTACAAATCCAAATCAGGGTGGACTTGGGAGTAATGTGGATGAAGGGGTATTCCATATTCCCCAGAGCTCCAGAACTAGAACTTCACCATTAGATGCAGTTTAATGTCATACCCAGGATGCTAAGACCCTCAGCCCCTGCCTTCTAGCACATATATGATAAAAAGGGTTAGGGATTTGCCATAAGGGCAATAGGGCTGGGAAAATCATAAGTGCTAGGGCTTGACGTGACCAGCCGATTGATCAGAGGAAACCTTTCTGACTGCCCGTCTAGCCTAAGTAAGGCCAAAGTCGAGAGTTGCATATCATGAACTGCTTAGCCACCAGGATCCCATCGTTAAGCCTCACAGATCACCACCCAGCCAACAGGTGGCCCCATTGGAAGGATTTTACCCCTCTGCAGAGGTGCAGTCAATGTATTCTATTGCCCCAGCTAACTAAGATTAGCGTAGTACCTCTACACTCTAATACCCTTGGGAAAGGTATACATCCAATTATTATTCTTCCAGCTATGGGTGAATAGTAGGACAGACTGGGCTTTCTAACCTTGGTATGGCAACTGGTCTAGGAGAATAAAAACTCAGAATTCAAATCTGTTAAACTCTGCTTCAAAAATTGACCTTATGTCGCATCCTGTTTGTGTGGAGGGGTTAGTAAATACGTACACTTTGTCTAGGATCAAAGTGTTACTTCTTGGCCTTCTCCCAACTGATCCTGGGAATTCTAACCTCAGAGCATCACTTCTCCATTAAATTGGAAGGGGGCAGGTTGGAATAGTCTAATGCCTTTCATAACTTTGATCACTAGGAGAAAGAACATTTTTGTCCTTGCCCATATGTATGTGTGCGAGTCCACATGTTAAATTGACCACATGTCAAATCTGTCTTCATGGGGAGGAAAATAAATACTTCAGAGTGAAGTATCTGTAAAAAATATCTGACAATGACAACTGGAGTGTAGGTAAAAAGTTATAAAAGAACTTTTACTTATAGCTTGGAAAAAAAGTTAAAGATTATCTTAATCATCAATCTTATTAAAATTGATTTTATTAAAATATTAGGACCATATGACCTTTAGGCACCCCTTTGGCTTTGCTGATTCATAAGTACATTCTTTTCATTTACACTGTCAACATCCAGTTGTTTGTTAGGGGTTAGTTTTATAATTAAAAAAAAAGACTCATAAATCGTCTGTTAACAAACAACTGGATGTTGACGGTGAAAATGAAAAAATGTACTTATGAATCAGCAAAGCAAAAGGGGGGCCTAAAGGTCATATGGTCCAAATATTACTTTAACTATCAAAATATGACTTTTTTTTCTGCACATTTGCCAAAAGTCAAAGTTTTAACTTATTTTTTCAACTGCTATTTAGTCATGACAATAAAATTTCATACATACATATTTACCAACACCTTCACACGAGTAGGAGGTGACACAAGGTCAATTTTTAAGCAGAGTTTAACAAGTTTAAATTCAGAGTTTTCCTTCTCCTAGACTGGTTGCTAAATAAGGTTAAAGAGCACAGTTCACCCTACTATTTACCCATAGCTGGAGGGAGAATAGCTGGATAATATAAAATGTTTTTTTATATTTACATACCATTTTCCCATACTTTTAATTTACTCTATCTGAAGTGACCAGTCCTTCTTCAAACCCTGTTAATGAGCCTCACCAGCTTGGGATACAAAACCAGATTTTGCAGCTCTCAATTGTCTATGTTACGATAAAACTGCAAAATTTAAGCTAAAATTTTGCTGTCTGTGAAATATTCATAAAATTTATATAAGCTGAATCAAATAGTAAAAATTAAAACTAATTTGGAACCTTTGAATATAGAATGATGGGCCAAAAAGTACAGACAACTACTTAATAATATGGAGCTCCTCCTTTCATTTCATTGAAGAATGATGATTGGCTGACTATCATTTCCTCAAATGCTGAAAAGAGACATAGAACAAATCCTGACGAAAGAGATAAGAAATAGACTTTAATGTCTGAGAAAACTCAGAAATAATACAAATCTGGATAGAAGAATATAAAGAGCTTACACAATATGAATAGAATAAATGTTCTAATAGGAAAAGAGTCTTTGTAGATAGTCTTGAGGCTACTAAATAGAGACTAAAAGTTGTCACATACAGATTCATGGAAAGATTGGGTAAGGGTGAAGCTCCCTTGTCCTAATAGACAGGAGACAACTGGTGTGTTAGCTCTGATGGCTGGAGAGTCTAAGAGAAAAGAGAATTTGACTTTTGCGGCACTACCTTTTATACAATCAGTCGCAACACCTAACAAACAAACTGTGGTAAATAAGGGAGATAATCCCAACCACTTGAATAACAGAGGCCATACAATGTGTAATGGAGTTAGAAAGGTGATGAATTCATTGTGTGGGTATATATATCCAGACATGTTTCAGGGTTGTCCATAACAATCATCATTTTATCAAACAGTGTAAAATCCTGCTGCTGTCACAGCTACAACACTACCGCTACACTACCTTTTTACAGCTGAACTTGCATAAAGGTGTCAAAATTAGGGTGACTCAGAAAAAACAGAACCCACAAATTTTGTAATAAAACTGTTAATTTTAACATGGGGTCTAGGGTTAGGGTTAGTTTAATGGGAAAATGAATAAAATAATTTGGTTCTGTTTTTTCTGGGGCACCCTGTATACCGATGACTCAGAAAAAACAGAACCACAAATTTTGTAATAAAACTGTTATTTTAACTAGGGGGGGGGTTGGGTTAGGGGTTAGTCGGGGTTGGGGTTTAAGGTTAGTTTAATGGGAAAATAAATAAATAATTTGGTTCTGTTTTTTTTCTGGGTCAATCTAATTTTTACTTATTACTAGGTCATCTGGCCGAGTCCATTTCTACAAGTGACAGGGAGGGAAAAAAAAAACATCCTTGTTGTCCAGAGTTTTTCAAATTTTCATCTCATAAATTGATCGAGGTACTGGTACACCATCAGTATATAACATTATTTTATCATTTATTTTTAAGAAACACAAATATTTAATTAATTTTTTTTTTTAATTAAAACAAAAAAATATTAAAGTAATAGAATAAAATATAAGAGCAAACCTACGGAAGCTTCACGGTACACTAGTGTACCGTGACACACCGGTTGAAAAACTCTGCTGTTGTCTCTAATTTTTTTTTGCTCTTCAGTTGAAAATTATTGCATTACATTTTAAATATAACAAAATATTTTTTAGAATTATTCAACACAGGCAAGTAAAAATGCATTTTTCTGTCAGAATGAACTAAATGATTTTAAACCTCACAAGTCACCCAATGAAGCTGACTATTAATACTGCTGTAGCGAGTTCGATCGTGGTTATGTACCAGCTTAAATAAGTATTAATATTAATATACAACGAATAAACAAAATATCTGGCATTTATTAAGTTTTTTGTTGTTGCTGTTGTTTTTCTTGCTATATTGGAGGGAAAAGAAGATAACATGATAAGTGCAAGAGCACCAAAATGCTGCATTGTTGTTTTGTTTATTAAGTTTATGTAAGTCTCACTTATACTCACAAAATATTTTTGTAAAAACATTTTTTGTTTATTATTTCATACTACTACACTACTTTGTAAACATCTTTGACAGATAAATCTCATATTGAAACCTTAAAATTTCCTTTATTTATTCAATTGCTTCAAATAACAAAAACAACAACTTTTCATTCAAACAAATATTTACTAGATTTTACTCGTATGTGAAAAATAGAGCCCCTCCTCTCCAACCTACCAAGTTCAAAACTAGCAAACTCCAGTAAATTCTTATATAGGTTTTTTTCAGTTTTATTTTATTCACCCATTACTTATGTTATATAAGTAATATATAACTTATATAACTAGTTTCTTTCTTCTTTTTATCAACTCCCACAAGGTCAATCAAGTGCAACGGCCGATGCCCAAAATCAATTTACAAAAAAATAAATAAATAAATGAATAAAAAATAATAAGAAATGAATCATATACCACACATTTTCTTTGTTTTTTTATTATCAATTTAAATATAAAATAGCTTTTTTAAGAGTACTGATGTTTTTAAAACAACATTTAGGAGATTTCGAAATTTTAGAGACGAATAAAAAAAGGTAAATCTTAGAAATTTTTGTTCTTTTTCCTTACAGTATCGGTGAATTTTACAGTGAAATGTAAAGATTACAAAATAAAAGTTAACTTTTGATATATGTCATAAATAGTTTATTATATTTATTCATTGTGTATTATTATTATTAATATTATGTTTAAAAATAATTCAACAAGAATACTGATAAGTGCTGAAGTTTTGAGAAAACTTGTCAATTGACCCCCCCCCTAAAAAAAAATTTAAAAAAAGAACTGGTTCAAGGTGGGAGATTTCCCAAAATAAGCATAAACAAAATTTTCTGTTGAATATTAGTTTTATTCTATTTTATTTTTTTTTTAACTAAAATTAACATTGGTTTTTTTACTTTTTTACAACAAAAATGATTATTTTTTTGGAATAATTTATTCGAAGTAAAAACAATTTCATATTTGCAAAATAAACAATTTTTACATTTTAAAAACTCTAGTCTGAAATTTAAAAAACAGAAAAGAAAAACTTGTTTTGTTTAATATTTTGTTTACTTACCTCGGCCTTTCTGGTTTACGACAAGCAGCGAATAAATGTTGTGGTTGAAGAAGGTAAATGTACAATTTGTTTGATTAGTTCCAAACCAATTCCCCTACTAGCACCAGTTACTAACATCGATTTGACATTATTCAAAGACATGCTTAATTTTGGACAAGAACAGAATTAACTTTTAAACGTGGCCTAACAACTCCCCACGGCTAAATGACACATTTACACAACACGACTTCGCTGAGTTTTTTTTTTCTTTTTTTAACAAAGACTGAAGAAACCAACGCCTACCCCGCCCTAAATGAGAGACGGAAAATAGATAAACGTCACTCGTGACTTTTTTTTCTTTTAATCTTTAATTTATTCTTATTATCTTATTGATTTAAATTTTCTTTCTTTCTTCTTCCTCTTCCTCTCTCTCTTTCTTTATATCTTCTTTTTCTTTCTTCTTTTTTCTTTCTTTCTTTGCTTTCTTTCTTTGCTTGCTTTCTTTCTTTCTTCTTTCTTTTTGACACAAAGGTCAAATAAAACGCAAGGAAATACGTTAAGAGATTCAGTTTAGCTTGCAGATTATGTTGTGCCAATCTTCCAAAAACGGAGAGGGGATACTCACCTATTTTGAAAATTAATAAAAAAAACAAAACAAGATTTGTGACATGAGTGTCTAAGTGGATAATACGCAATGACCTCAGCCCTTAAGGAGGTCCTTAAAGGGGAAGTTTCGTTTGCCTTTACAATGGATTGATTACACATTTCATTCGGATATAAAATTTTCTCGAAAAAAAAAAAAAAAAAAAAAGATAAATAAATAAATTCTTAAGTTAAGACAAAAGCCGAAAAATCAAACTAAGGGGAAGCTACTCCCACTTGGGAGTAAACAGTTTTGTTTACATTTGTCCACAATAATCATTTGCTAAGCTTAGCTTAGTTTGGCACAAGGCCAGAAGTATAGGCCACCCAGTATCAAACTCACTTAATACTTTGCTAGTCTATTACGCGAGGCGTCCACATTTTTTCACCAATAAATCAATTCCAATTGATTATTTTTAGTATGCAAAATAAATTTTTATTTCGCAGAATGTTTTTATATAACAACAACAAATATTATTAGGTTTGTAACAAATGAGAGTAATTTCCCTTATAATTATTTCGTGTATTTATCGGCATAAAACGAAAAATAAGTTTTTGTTCATTTATATAGGGGTTAAGTTTTCATTATATAACTTATATGTAATAAATAAATAAATAAATAAATAAACTCTCTGAAATGTAATACTAATGTTTTCTGAATGACAAATATGTTTATTCAATAAACTAGGTACCACCAATTGTGGCGTCCTAGACGTATTTTACAAAATTAATTTAACCCCCTGATTAAAAAAAAAAAAAAGAAAAAAAAGAAAAGAAAATTAAGGACTTATCCGATTTTAATGAAATGTTCAATGTTGATTTATCAATGAATGAATTCTATAATGCATCAGTTATTTCATTTCAAAACTTTCTGATTTTTTTTTCAGATCACTTAATTTTGACTCGCCCCCTTATTTTTTTTTTTTTTTGGTGCAAAATATTGGTGGGGTTTCACTTTTATATAAAAGTGAAACTAATTACCGTATAAATAAAAAGATCAAAAGACCGAAGATATGAATAGAAAAACATTTAAAGGAGTGATTTTGGTAGAAAATAGTACTTTGTGTACTGTACTAGTATGAATGAATTTCCCCATTGACTAATAAAAATTGAGGGAACTCGACGTTACATGCTGAATGGCGCTGTTGGTAGCTTAGGGAACAGGTTATAGATGAGACTTATTTGTTGAAAGGAATAATTTTTTAAAACAAAAACCTGTATGTGTGAGTGTTTGCTTTATAATAATAGTCATGAATTGACAAAGTCTCACTCATTATGTTTCATAAGTGTTCAAAAAGGTAAAATATGAGAAATAAGGTCAGTCCTATTGACTCGGAACAAATGAATCCCTGTACTCTGTGAACTGGTGAAAATCCTGTTTTTTATAACTCTGGGGTGGAAAAAGTCTTTCGTTGTGAACGAGAAGTATTTAGATTGGTTGCGTGAAAGTTTTTTTTTTGGGGGGGTTAATGGGTGATTATAAGAATTAACGAGTTCGGAGCTAACACCCGCTTTTCCTATCATGCGATGGGTTATCCAAATGAGGTTAAACCAACACAGAATATTCAGTCAGGAAAAGACCAATCAATTTATTCAAGATAACAGCATTTAATTAACAACATATAAAGATGTGACATAGTTCCAGTCTCAAACCATAAAAAGGACACAGGGATGTTCTACGGAACATGAAAAAGTGTAAAGTAAAAAGGGTTGGAAACCACTTATTAATATTCCTTCCTTTGTTTCAGGAGGTCTGAGAACCAAACAAGCACATATGGGCATAGTTGTTAAGGAAAGCGAAAGAACACACATCTAAATGCTTCCAAGTTGTGTTGGAGAAAGAGGGAAATTTTAGGGTTCCCAGATAAAAAGACCGTTTTTATAAGTATATGCACAGAGAAAAAATAGCGAAGCTTTTGAAGAAAGGAAACACAACAACCTTTTCCACTACGAAGAATTTACTGTACAAATAGCCCACGAAAAGTTTAAAACAAGCAAATCAAAGTTCATTATTAAAGTTTTAAGTTTTGTCAGGTTTAAGTTTAGTTTGAGTTACAGATAATATGCCTGCTGAACTTAGCTCTTGTTGAAGTCATGGTAACTCGTTCACACGTGCGCAGTTTGGTTCAAATTGTAGTAAGTGATTAGGTTGACGGCTCTCAGCCATATTGGTGGTGGAGGAAGACATTGCTTTTGATCTCACCATCTTGAGCAGTATCACGAAGCAATATCTTATCGTGTTGGCTAATAGCCTAGTAGTAACTAAAGAAACCCGAGTTTAAGAGTATTTACGGGTTTTGAAGGAGCTCTTATTTCTCCATAGTTGTAGGCAAATTGTCGGACAAAGAAGACAAACACACAAGTAAATGCAGACACTTGTATTAACAAAATTACATAAATGTTTTTGCAAATTTTATTGGTATTTGCTACAAGACTTATCTGAGTTAAGTAATGTTCTTGGAGTAGTGGTGATAACAGGGATATTCTGTTCGTTGGTAGGAAATGTTGATAGTACGCTTCTTCGGACGTTTCTCTTTCTTCCTGGTAACCGGTTCTGTGATAAGTGATGGGGGATGCTATTTTAGAAGCTTCTCGCCCGGGGTAACAGTTCTTTAAATGACGGTGAATGGACTATTTTTAAGTAGACTATTTGGTCTTCTGCCTTCTATAGTGTGCTTTTGTTCCTTCGAAAGTGTGCTGTGAAAAAATGCCTCCGTCCAGGTCAACGGTCCATAGATAAGTAAGCCCTGTTTTTGGGCTAAGTGATGAGTGAAGTTTAGGGACCGCTATTTACGCGACTACCCCCAGTGCGTGCTCCGTGATAAGTAAAGTTTTTGGTTTTGGCGCCAACATACGTTGTTGGCGATTCGTCCCCTAGCGGCAGGGGGAGATAATTAACTGTGGAATTTCCAAAAAGTTGACCGATACCAAAAGGACGAAGAGGGACAAAAAAAGAAGAACCTCCAGGATCCTTACTTTTATAGATGGCTTCACGTGACCTCCAGGAGGGCCGTGATTGGCTTATTTGACCATTCGCACGTTTGTACAAAATAATTTCTAATTGTGTTAGGGTGATTCATCTCACCCTAACACAATTAGAAATTATTGGAGGGTACGACAAGACGAACGTTTGTAATGTTGTATCATTTTTGTTTGCTTCACAATTTCATTACCCACGAATCCAAAGTGAAATTTCAGCCCGTCAGTAACTTTCTCCAGTTCTTGAATTGAGTTTGAATTATTATTAGTCTGACTTTTATTGGAATCATTACATGACAATCCAAGTTATAAGGAAAATTTTAAATAAAATTCTACTGGAGTGGAATAGTTTCTGTTGAGAGAACTAATCGATAAGTATTGACAAAAAGAAAGCTCCACAATTGGCGAATCTATGGGGTTAGGATATTATTTGTGTGTACTTGTTTTTCTTTTAACCCCAATACGTGTAGTCCTTTCTTTGTTGGTCGTCAGGCCGAAAAGAAAGGAAGAAAGAAAGAAAGAAAGAAAGAAAGAAAGAAAGGAAGAAATGAAAGAAAATGAGACGAAAGATACTTTCAAAACTCAACTTTTATTTCCAGGTTCGTTGCTATCTATTGATGAGGAATTTCCTTCCAGAGCCAATAATAGTCGTGTTCCCATTCAAAAGTTTCAGAGAGATCTGCCACAAGTTTCTTTTTGGCCTCAGGAATCCCCTATTTTCCAAGCATGCCTAGATGGCTCTACCAGTTAGAGACCTCCTTTGAGATTATTATTTTTGTATTTATTTATTTTGTGTTTTTATTTTTATTTTTAAAATTTTTTATTTGGTTTTATTTATTATTTAATCCCAACAGACCCCGACAAAAGTAAAGAATTTAATTAGATGAAACCAAGTTTGGCAAAAATTAAAGTCTGTAGGATAGTGGAAGGTACGCGTACTTTTTCTGATGTTCTGAGAGAAAAATGTTGTTGAAACCTTTTGGCCCATGTCCAAGACTGAAGCCAGGAAACACTAAGAACCGTAAGAAGTGGATGATGCGATGTTACCACAGTCTCTTCACATAGGTGAGAATGAGAGCTAGGCCTAAGAAAAGCCGGAGTCTATCATTGGTCGGGGGTTCTGTCAGGAAAATTAATTTCAGTATGGGGGGGGGGTGACATGATCCCAATAGTCAGAGAGAAGCCAGTAATAAGTCTCAAGTGGCTTTATACTATCACATTGATTGATCAACACCGGGTCACAGAGGTGCAGAAAGTGGCTCTGAAAGGAGTTTAATATATTGGCAAAACATATATTCCAGGCGGAATGAAGGCTTGGTGCTACCAATATGATTTGCTACGCCATCTCGTATCGAACTGGTGTAGCAGTACCTCAACAGGTACCTGCGTAAGTAGCCTGTTTTTCCAAGGTGAGACTGTACACTAATGCTGGAAGTCTGCAACTTCCTATATCTTCACGTGTGGAGGAATTGAAGGTTGGGAAGATACACCTGCATATGATGATGAAGGACTCCGCATCCCCAGGATGCAACCGACTAGCAAAAAAGTGGTCTGCTATAGAGGCTGCCCAAGGAGTAGTATCCAGCTAGCGAACCAAGGATATCATGGCGATCACTCAGATAGTCGAATTGGGCTGGGAAGCTCGAGTAAACGATTCTTCTCCAGCGAAGGCCCTAAGGAGGAAAAGAGACATGGTGATCGAAGAAGTCATGTTGTCTGAAGAAGAGCAGCGAATAGCCACTGATGTTATTCAGGCTAAGCAATGTGCAAGACAACATGGAATTATATGGAGTCGATTAAAATTTCGTGGAATTCCTTAATTGCAGTATATCCATTGGCGATATAATTCCTTCTTCGATCTACTAATGATTTCCTACCAAATGTAACCAACCTCAAACATGCCGGAATGATCCGTTTGGCTTGCATCATGTGTTCTCCACATGCCCCAAATAACCCAGGATGTACATATGGCGATACAACAAATTATTGGATGGGGCCATGGACTTACTAAAGACAGTATAAAGCAGCAAACCATCAACTGATGATAACAGGGGAACCCGAATCCCAGTTTCACAAGGAAGGTGAATGCCCTTGAAGAATAATGAAAGCGACTACCAACATGAAGCTGCTAAATAGAGCCAGTCACTGGAGGGTATCAGCGGATCTCAAAACGCCCCTACAATTTGCAGTACACATTATTTAAACAGACAAACGCCTTTCTTTCTCTCTCTTCCTTGACCGGGGTGAGGGGTCCCTCATTTTTTTCATTAATACCCAGTACGATGACAGAATCTGCCACTGGGGACAGGGGTGGCAGTACCACCCCAGCCACCAAAAATGTGTTACCACCCCTGGTTGGCAGCTCATGAGGACAGGGTATCGCACGTGCTCTTTAAAGGTATATTAAACTATATATATATATATATATATATATATATATATATATATATATGAGAAGCTACCCACTTGTCTGAGAAGTTTGGCCATGGAAAAATAGCTCACCCTAACGCTTAGTTTTTACCATCTCATTTGAATTAGTAAATTTAGACAGCAATCTGTAAAATGGGTACTACTGACAAGCGTAGTGTCAAAGTTGGTTCATATAATTATACTGTAGGTGCAATTTAAACTCTGAGATTCAAATATCTCAACATATGTCCCAATGTGCCACAAGACAAACCTGTAATTCAATCCACACCCAAACAAATAAAATTCATAATTTTATCTATGTGTAAATAAATAAACTCTGAAATTTTGTAGACCTAATCACATAATCTACCATTCAATCTACCTGTGTAAATAGATAACGTTTTACATATAGAAGTCACAAGTTCTCTCTCTCTCTCTCTCTCTCTCTCTCTCTCTCTCTCTCTCTCTCTCTCTCTCTCTCTCTCTCAAGATTGTAATTGAACTGAACAAGATTTTCATAGCAACCTATTCATTGTCACTATTGTCACTGAAGGAGACTTGACTGATTATTTATAGTAGTGGAAACACAAATTTGTAGTATAAGTATTTTTTAAAGTAGGGAAGGGCCTTTCTATAAGTATGATTCAACGCTCTCTACCTCCAAGGTAATTTATTCCGTAGTACAATAAGACGGCATAACTGACATACTTTTTGAATGCAGGAGTTACCAGAAAGGTGTTAGTGTTTACCACCAGGGGGAAGGACCTCTATTTCTTTCTTTTTTTTTTTTTTTTTTTTTTTTTTTTGAATAATTTGTTTGTCTCCTAGATTGGTTGCTAATAAAAGTTTTGAGAGGTTCTGTTATTTATCGATAGCTGAAGAAGTGGATTCACGCTTTTCTCAGAGGCATTAGTGTGATGTGAATGCAAAAATCCTGAGCCAAAACTCAATTTGGGTTTAGCAACTTTTCTTTCTATTTAATTCACTCCAAATTTTGCCCGCCTTATCGTCTGGGGGAATAGAATACGGCGACTGTAACTCTTCAGTGGGCCACCTATTGGCCGTGGGTGGTAACCATAATGATTAAGGACAGAATCCTGGTACCTGAGCAGTCCATGACATACAACACTCCACTTTGGATCTTACTTGGGCTAGACGGGCAGTCAGCGATGCCTCCTCCAATCATTTGGCTGGTCACCTCAAGCCCTTGCACCTATATGATTGTCCCGACCGTATTGCCCTTATAGCTTGCTGATGTCTCCTGGGGCTTTAGAATACACCGACTGCACCTCTGCAGAGGATTAAGATCCCCCCAACGGGGCCAACTGTTGGCCGTGGGTGGCGACCCATGATGCTTAAGGATGGAACCCTGGTGACTGAGCAGTCCATGACATGCTGCAGTCCACTTTAGTCCTTACTTGGGCTAGACGGGCGGTTGAAGAGGACCCCTCCGATCAATCGGCTAGTCACATCAAGCCCTAGCACCTAATGTAATTGTCCCAACCCTATTGCCATTGTGGCAAGCCCCAACCCTTTTTATCATGTAGATATATACCAACCCCTCCGCACGAGCAGGATGCGACACAAGGTCAATTTCTTAAGCGGAGTTTAACAGGTTTTTATTCAGAGTGTTCCTTCTCCTAGACTGGTTACCTAGCCATGGTCCAAGAGCCCAGTCTGCCCTGCTATTTACCCATAGCTGGAGGGAGAATTGGATTCATACCTTTCCCAAGGGTATTAGCGCCATGTGAAATCTAAACAGCTTCGTCCAGGAATTGAACTTGGGTCGACGAGTCCATTTCCCACGACTCTAACCATTAGACCACGCGCCTCCGCAAACCCTTTTTATCATATATGTGCTAGAAGTTAGTGTCCAGGGTATGACATTAAACTACATCTAGGGGGAAGTTCCATTTTTGGAGCTCATGGGAGTGTAGAATCGCCTTTACTCCCAGGTCCACTCTGACCTGGAGTGGTAGCATCTGTTAGGGTCTCATCTATAAAAATTTGTTTGAAAAATGTTTTAAAAAATTGAGTACCCAACAAGAATGAATAAAAAACATCTTCGGCATAAAATAACCCAAGGGTTGACATGCCGTAAAATCTAACCAACCAACCAACCAAACAAACAATAAAATTTTGTTAGTTTCACAAATATTCATATGAAATTCTTATTCATTATTGATTATCTTTTTATCAAAATATTTCTCTGACTTTTCAAACTTGGCCAACAGATGATTCAGCTTTATAATGAGATTAATGCTTTACAAATTTTCTGATGTCAAAATATATTAACTATATATTCAAATACACTTATTCATTAAGATTTGTTTTGTATTGTTTTGTTTTACGGTATATCAACCTCGCTGGGTCATTTAATGCCGACAAAGTTTTGAAATAAAATCATTCTTAATGGATATTCAATTTTTTTATAAACACATTTTACTATCTAACCCGTAGATGGGGCCCTAACAGGTACTAAAACTCCGGGTCACAGTGGACCTGAGAGCAATGGTAATGAAGGGGTGCTCCACGTTCCCCAGATCTCCAGAACTGGAAGCTCACCATCAGATAGAGTCTAACGTCATATCCGGGACATGAAGACCCTCAGACACAGCCTTCTAGCACATATATGATAAAAAGGGTTTGCGGTGGCGCGTGGTCTAATGGTTAGAGTTGTGGTAAATGGACTCGTCGATCCGAGTTCAATTCCTGGACGAAGCTGTTTAGATTTCACATAGCGTTACTACCCTTGGGAAAGGTATGAATCCAACTCTCCCTCCAGCTATGGGTAAATAGCAGGGCAGACTGGGCTCTTGGACCATGGCTAGGTAACCAGTCTAGGAGAAGGAAAACTCTGTTAAACTCCGCTTAAGAAATTGACCTTGTGTCGCATCCTGCTCGTGCGGAGGGGTTGGTAAATATCTATATGATAAAAAGGGTTGGGGCTTGCCACAAGGGCAATAGGGTTGGGACAATTACATTAGGTGCTAGGGCTTGATGTGACTAGCCGATTGATCGGAGGGGTCCTCTTCAACAGCCCGTCTAGCCCAAGTAAGGACCAAAGTGGACTGCAGCATGTCATGGACTGCTCAGTCACCAGGGTTCCATCCTTAAGCATCACGGGTCGCCACCCACGGCCAACAGTTGCCCCCTTGGCGGGGGGGGGATCTTACTCCTCTGCAGAGGTGCAGTCGGTGTATTCTAAAGCCCCAGAAGACAAGGCTGTTATTCATTAAGAATAGGCACAATAGTTACCTGCAGTAAAATAAAAATTAGCAAATGAAAGGAACTTATCGTAAGAAGATTATGTTGCACCAGTCTTCTTAATTCTAAAGATCAGCATTCAAAATTTACCTGTGTTTGAACCCTAACCACTGGCACCAGTGGATAAACATATGTGTATTTATCCAACCTGTCGGCCATGGGCAGGATGTGACACAAGGTCAATTTTTTTATTTGAACTCAGGTTTCTGATTAGTTCCCTTCAACTTATCATTAACATATTTAGATGGAGGCGCATTGTGTAATGGTTACTGTCGTAGAAAATGGAAACATCGAAACGAATTCAAATTCTGGACGCGGCTGTTTGCAATTTTCATTGTGATAATGCCCCCTGGGAAAAGTACGAATCCAATTAATCTCCTTCCAGCTATGGGTAAATAGTAGGGCAGACTGTTCCCTTTTACTTTGGTATGGCAACCATTCTAGGAGAAGGAAAACTCTTAATTCAAACCAAAGGGGTTCTCGTCTTGTTAGCCAAAACTTCTTTGAGAGTTCCTCCTCCTCATCCTCTTTGCTCCTTTCTACTAAATATAAAATATGAATTTTGATTATTTAAGATTTTTGAACCAATGAAATTAATGCATGACAGTGCTTTAATTTTGTTCAACCAATGAAATTGATTCATAGTAATGCTTTAAGATTCTTCAACCAATAAAATTAATGCAAGGACATCAGAATCCATTCTACACCAATAAAAGCAACAAGCACATCCATTGTTTAATTTTCATATGAGAGTTTAAACTTTGTATCATATATATATATATATATATATATATATATATATATATATATATATATATATATATATATTAATAATTAATAATAATTAATAAGTAATAAGTCATATACCTTTCAAAGAAAGAAAAAATTAACAAACCGTCATCCCGTAATAATTTATTTCAACCAGAAACAAAAAAAAAATTTTTTTCTTTGAAAGTGAAATATTGCTCTGAATATAATCTAATTTATTAAAATAAATAAAAGTTAAATATTGTTCTGCATATAATCTAATTTATTGATTATTATACATTGAGCTCTCTTTAGGGATTTATAAAAATCCTTGTATGAATATATGTTTGCACCTACAAGAGCATACAGCATGGTTATACAGTGAGATTTTGAAGATCCCAAATAGAATCATCCCTTACAACCAGTCATTTGGATTACCTTACACACACACACATACACGCACACACACACACACACACACACACATATATATATATATATATATATATATATATATATATATATATGTATATATGGTATTTGTGGAAAAGGTGACTTACCGGTGAAACATGTCACAATAGTTAGTTGATGCAAGATTCACAATGATAAGGCAGCGATATAACAAATATAAAGTGCTCAATACGTTGGTAGAGCAAATTTATTATGATAATGGTACACGGTAATAACCTACTCGAGTTTCACCATAAGGATCGTCAAGGTTAAATCCGCTGGATTAATCAAGATATTGATTAATTGCAGTTGATTGCACGTGTGTATTTTTTGGCAAAAAATACACAGTTTATTTTTCCGTTTATTTTTATCTATTTTTATTTTTGCTTTTCATCATATTGTTTTTAGCTTATTTATTCTTCTACCATCAAATGAAATTGAAGAAAGAATTTCTGAGTACAATCATCACCATCTCTGCTACTAATACCACTTGTACTACTACTATTGCTGCTGATGCTGCTGATGCTACAGGTAAATGTTCATGAACAATGCAAAATAAAAGCAATAAAGTCATTGTTTAAAAAAAACGATCACAATGATTTGGTTAGCCGAAATTGTAAGGCATTACTACACAATGCTGCAAGTTATTTGCGAAGAAAGTTCAAGTTTTGTCCAATTCTACTTCTGTATTCCAAATTCTTTAAATTTCTCACCTGATGAATGAGATTGTCAAAAAGCAAGACAAAAAAAAAAAAAAAAAAGGCAAAGGAATTCATCAAAAATAAAACTGTCAAATAATAGAATTATTTCATCTCAAAACTCGAAACCAAATTTTTGTTTCTTCTTTTTCAGTAAATAGGTTGTCAGATATTTTTTTTACATTCAGAAAATTGTGTGTTTTAAGCAAAAAGTTCAGATCATCATGATGTGGCAATATTTTGTGAAGCTTTATTGTGTTTGTAAGATATAAGAATTGCAATCGTTATACAATCCACAATAAACGTATTTTTCTTAATATGATGAAACAAAAAATTGTCTTTGCAACCAAGGCTTTATCTTTTTAGACAACTTTTTTTTTGATAAGTAGAAAATCAGTTTTCAATGGAAAATGTTGACAAGTTTTCTGGTTGATCAACTTATTTTTCTTTTTTCTCCATTTTTGACGAGTTTATTCATCTTTCTTAATAATTATGTTTTTAGCCAATTCAATTTTCGATCATCAAACAAAATTGAGCATTCAAAATAAAGAAATAATTTCGAGCAACACTTGAAGTATTACGAGTTCAAGTCTCATAGAAGTTAATTGTTTATTTTGTAGATGGCAAATAAAAGAGTGACTATTTCAATTCGGCCACAACTGAAGGCAGAACTGGAGAGGCTAACTAAAATGGATGTCATTGAATCCCTGGAGAAACTAACACCACAGGTTAGTCAGCAGGTCCCCACTAACAAGAAAGATGGTTCACTGAGAATATGTTTGGACCCCCATGGATTTACTAGGCTCTCCTCTATGAATATTACGCTATGCCTATCCTAGAATATGTTCTACACAACAAGAAAGATGTCAAAATATTCACTAAAGCGGATTTATCTTCAGAATGACATGTAGAAGTTGATGGCGCATCAAGTGACCGAACTACTTTCCAGACGTGCCATGAACGATTTCATTGGTTGAGGCTATCATTTGGCTTGAACTTTGTCTCTGAAATCTTCCAGCAGAGATTGCTTGAACACTTCCGAGGTATGGAAAGAACAGCCACCATTTTGGTGACCTGATGGTATTTGGTCGGATTCAGGAAGAGTATGAAAAACGGATGTGGGTGCTGCTTGCAAGATTCCATACAGTTGGAGTCAATCTCAAACCTGCAAAATTTGAGATGGGTATGCACACCATCACTTTCCTGAGACATCAGATTATCAGCAACGATATTGAGGTCGACCCAGTGAAGGTGCAGGCCATTCTAAACATGCCTACCCCAAAAGAAGTGGGAATCTTGCGCAGATTCTTGGGCAAGGTCAGATATATGGGTAAGTCCATTCCCAACTTCACCTCCATCATCAAGCCCCTTCAGAATTCCACAAAAAGGATACTACATGGATGTGGTCAAAATCTCAACTCAGTGAAATACCTAATCACTAGGGTCCCAGACCTTACATATTAAAATTCACATGAAGATCTGATACTGGGGAATCATGGCTGCTCTGATCGAAAAGGAGAGACCTGTCACTTATAGTCAGAAACAGAACGACGATATGCACAAATACAGAAAGAGATGTTGGCAATTGTCTATGGCCTAACATATGGAAGACACACGAAGATTCCGGTTGATCGCAGACCACTAGTGTCAATTTGTGCCAAGCCATTGTCAAGAGCACCCGAAAGAATACAAAACTACCTGATGCACTCCCAGAAATATAACTCCTCGCTGCAGTTCAAATTCCACCGGTGGATGTCTTATTTAGTGCACTAACAAGTGGTTAACCAATGAAGAACTGTTGTTGGTAAATAAATTGACATTGCATTAAATAGAAAACCATAGGCTGGTACAGATCTGTTGCAATACAATGGGAGATCCCACCATAGCAGCACTTGCAGAAGTCATCGCTAGAGGAAAGCCTGATGATAAAAAGTCATTGCCAGATGAAATCCCGGCCCTGATACTGCGAAGTCAAAGGATAGTTATCCCCATTTCCATGCGATCTGAAAGGAATCAGAAGGCGCACATAGACCACCTCGCCATCAATACCTGCCTTTGACAAGCGAGGAATTTAATCTTCTGACCAGGTATGTCCACAGAAATTCAACAATATGTGGAATCCTGTGCCACCTGCGCAACCTTTGTAGATCGCTAGCCAGCTGAACCCCAGATTGTGACACCAATACCAAGAAGACCATTGCAACAAGTGGCGGCTGATCTTCTTTGATAGGGTGGAAAGGACTATCTGGTCACGGTGGATAGGCACAGGAATTTCTTTGACATTGACAGGCTCAGCATCTCAACATCAGAGTTGCTGAATGGGTGTTTGAGGACTTTGCACGCTTTGGTATTCCAGACACAATAACCTCTGATGGATCTCGGTTCATGTCGTATGCATTCAAGACTTTTGCAAAAAGTCTATTCAAACATGTGAATAGCCAGAAACAACCAGGTCAATGGTCCTGTCGAAGCGGCTGTAAAAGTTGTTAAGCGTTTCATGTGAAAGTGCAGAGTCTCAGAAGAACAACCATTTCTAGAGCTGCTGAACCTCCGAAATGCACTAACTGAAGGGCTCAACACCAGTCTGGCACAGAGACTTTTGGTTGGCGGACAAGGTCGACCATTCCAGCTACAGAAGCAAAACTAACACCCCACTGATCCTACTCTGTTGAAGAAGCAAAATATGAGGCTGAAATAACACGACATGGACAGAGAACTGAAAACATAAGCAATACTGTCCGTGTCCAGCCATCTAAATCGTAAGCCAGAGAGTGAGAGGTGGCTACAGCCAATCCTATGAGATAGCGATTGACAACGGACAGAGATACCGACACAAAAGATGGCTCCTGCGTCAAATGACCAGATCCATGTACTGATTCCCAGAATGTTGACCGCCTTCATCGGTAGTGGTGCATGAGAAAGTGTGCGAGGAGAACTCCACATCACCGGAAAACAAAAACAGCAATGATAGTCAAAAAGCACTTAATGAAAGTCAGCAAATAAGCCAGTCTGATATAGAAGGGAATAAAAGACTATCTATCCTCCCCACTCACACAGGAGAGAGAGAGAGAGAGAGAGAGAGAGAGAGAGAGAGAGAGAGAGAGAGAGATATCTCCCTCCGAAGTGAGGGGAATGTTACGTATATTAATTACCTCTGACTTTCGTCTCTTATTGTGTTCCTTACTGTATAGCTCTTCTATTAAGGGAAGCGGCACTACTTACGGTTAGCATGTCCTAGCAATGAAAATGTTTTATTCTCAACTCCGTTGTTGTGATCGCCTATACTAACGGTACATTAACGTAACATTTATGGGTAAATAGTAGTACAGACTGGGCTCTTTAACCTTGGTATGGCTACCGGTTTTGGGATGGATGTTACGTATAATCAAATCAACAATTGGAAACTCCTAGAATATTCTTAGAGACTCTCTGACGCCAGGGCTGAGGTTGAGAATCCCAGAATATGACCCCAACGTCGAAATGACGTATTTTACCGGAACAAATAATTTTGCTTGGTAGCCGACCTTGCGGAGAAGAGGAAGGCAAGGAAACGAACAACTGATACTACACTTGTTGCTTTCCTCACGTACGCCAAGCTTACCGAGAGACACGTGACGTGACGATTTGGGGGAAGGAAAGAGATCCCTACCATCAGTTTTCAGTTGGCACTCAGGACCCGGTCGGCAACATAGTAGGATTCCATCGCCTCACTTGGGAGATGGAAGAAAATCTTTCCCATGAAGAAAGTTAATACTATTAAGAACGTAACATAAAAGAAATGATAGCCGGAGTAGCCATCCATACAGATATGGACCGAAACAAGAATAAAAGGAAAATCACCGGATAGAACCCCACAGAGATAAAAGAATGAACCCGCTAAAACAAAGTTAAGTGTTATATTCCGCTATGGAATTTTTCTACAACCTGCTCTCATTGCCTTTTTATCCAAAACTATATATATGTATATCTTCGAATTGACTATGACCTACGGGCCGAAACTATAGCAAAACCTATCTTACTATCTCATTCAAACTATAACAGACAGGGTAACGATGAATATATTCCCTAATACCTCTACATATACCCCAGCCTGGGGATTTCTATTTTATCCTCATCTCAATTCTCGACTTTCTGAATAAAATGTCTAAAAATTAGTATTATGTCTTGTTGTTCCTTGCCAAGTCGTACATGTATCCTCTCATTTTTCTTTGGTATCTCTGATGGAAAAGCGTTGTATAACGTTGAAACGATAGGTGAACGTAACAAGGAAAACTATGAATTCAAACCTGTTAAACTTCGCTTAAAAACTTACCATGTATCGCCACCTGTTCGCGTTGGAGTGGTTGAGTAAATACATATTTGTTTATTTCAATTTGCCATAATTCGACAGATTGGATGAAAAGTTTTTGATGTAAAAACGATGAAGAAACTAAATAAAACTAAAAACAAATAACAATGAAAAACTTCGTCATCAAATTTCAGTCAGATTTCGACTTTTCTTTCTTTTTTTTCTTTTTTGTTGATAAATCTTTGAAAATTTTTAATTTTTATTGTAAAAATAGTTGATCATTTTCATGAAACAATGTAATTAAAAGAAAAGATTTTGTAAATCTTTTCATGAAATAAAATTTCATATTATATAACATCATATAATAATTTATATTCAATTAAAAACAAAAATGAAAATTTGATATTTTTAGTGACTGAAAAGTAAAAGAATGTTTTTTTGTTTATAGTTTTGATGTTTTAATCTTGACGTTTGGTTTAGAATCGAAAATCTGAAATGTTTCGAAAAAGAAATAATTTAATGTTTGTTGAATTGAGATCAACGTCCAATTGACGAGCCATTTTCACTGGGAACTTGGAGGGAATTCCTCTTATTGGTGATATCTTCTCTTACTGGGGTAAGACAATTATTTGAAATATTGCCCACATCTTCTACACTACTATGCTGAACAAGTTCTCTCTCTGAATCGACGATGTGCAATTCTTGAGGTATTGTCTTTAATTGCTGGTTAACAAGATTCATCTGGGTAAGCCTGAAAAAATCAAGACAAATGAAAGATAGATTTGGATAAAAAAAATATATTTTTCATTCCAATCAATTCATGGTACATCTGAAGGTTAAAAAAAGGGGGGTTCAAGTTCACAAAGAGTCCATTAAAAGTATAATTAAGAGGCCAGGATTAAGGCACAGAAAAAGATTGCAGCATCCAACTCCGGATGAAATCATTCCACAAACATTGCAAATGGAATTTGCAATTCTTTATTAGACACTCTAGAATGTTTTATTTGGTTTGGTTTACGGCATATCAATCTCAGTGGGTCATTTAATGTCGAAAAAATTTTGAAATAAATTAATTGTTAATGGATACTCAATTTTTTATAAACACATTTTTCTATTTAACCCATAGATGAGACCATAACAGGTCAGACCTCCAGAACTGGAACCTCACCATCAAATAGAATTTAACGTCATACTCAGAGCATGAAGACCCTCAGCTACCGCCTTCTAGCCCCCGTATGATAAAAAGGGTTGGGGCTTGCCATAAGGGCAATAGGGTTGGGACAATCATATAGGTGCTAGGGCTGGACGTGACCAGCCGATTGATCGGATCGGGCCTCTCTGACCGTCCGTCTACCCCAAATAAGAGACAAAGTGGAGTGTTTCAGCTACCAGGATCCCGTCCTCACGCATTACGGGTCCCCAGCCACGGCCAACAGGTGGTCCCGTTGGCGGGGGGTCTTACCCCTCTACAAATGTGCAGTCGGCGTATTCTACAGCCCCAGCCGACAGGGTGGATGGAATGTTGTTAAGTCCTTTTCTGAATGAACATGTACATGAACAAAGTTCATTTGTTAAATAAATCCTTTCGTTAATGTTATAATATAAAAATCTTGTTGGTTTTGTCCGCCAATTTATAACGTTTATGAATATTTCATATTTATTTAAAAGATTGACATGTGCATGACCCCCCCCCCCACACACACCCTTGCAAATTTATAGAGAAACAGATTTCCGTTTTGATATAAGTTCACACGGTGCAGTCAGCTTGTTTTATTCCTTCTCTAATGTGGGAAACAAAAAGATAACTCAAACAGAATGGCACTTACTCGATTGCAGGAAGACCAATTTTCTGGTAATGTTTCCAACCATTTTGAAAACCAGTCGGAAGTTTTCTGCCCTGAGAATAATGCGCCAGAACTTTCATAAGAATTGGGTCTTTTCGACACCTACACAAAGAAATAAAAAAATAGAAACATTAATTGCAGTATAGTAGTTCTCCAACACACACACACATACACACACTTTAATAAGTATATATATATATATATATATATATATATATATATATAGAGAGAGAGAGAGAGAGAGAGAGGGGGGGAGAGACAGACAGAGATTTGCTGATGACAATATCAGAATAAACAGACCCGTTAGAAGTCATGCTAAACGACCTGAATAGAAAGCGTATAAAACTGCATTTAAAGATGAGTAAGACAAAGTGCTCAACAGTAACGTCTCAAAAACAATCCTAAATAGACAATAGAGTTTTGTGCCAATTCAACGAATTCAACTAAATAGTAAATATGGTAGATGATAGAATAAGAGAAAAATCCTGAAAATGAAAAAAAAACAAAAACAAAAACAAACAAAAAAAAACCAACAAAAACATAATATTCTCATAATTGCGGGAAACTTACCATTATGGTTGGTTGGATTTTACGGCATGTCAACCCCTGGGTTATTTCATGCCAGAGACGTTTTGTTTTATTCTTGTTGGGTATTCAATTTTAAAACATATTTTTAACTCATTTTTATCTATTTAATCCATAGATGGGACCCTAACAGTGGTAGTACACCACTGCGGCTCACAGTGAACCTGGGAGTAATGGTGATGAAGGAGTACTCTACACTCCCCAGAGTTCCAGATTGGAATTTCACCCCTAGATGCAGATTAATATCCTACCCCGGACATTATGATCCTCAGCCACCGCCTCATAGCACATTTAGAATCAAAATGGTTTGGGGGTTTGCTATAAGGGCAATAGGGTCTGGACAATCATATAGGTGCTAGGGCTTGATGTGACTAACCGATTAATCGGAGAGGGCCTCTCCGACCTCCCGTCTAACCCAAGTAAGGGCCAGAGAGAGAGAGAGAGAGAGAGAGAGAGAGAGAGAGAGAGAGAGAGAGAGAGAGAGAGAGAGAGAGTGTGTGGGAGTGACTCCCTTCTTCGCTACCTGTACTCAGACTATCTCTGTCGCGGCCAGTTAAGAAAAAAAAAAACATTTAAAAAAAAGCAAAAGAAAAAAAAGGCAGAGAAATCCAATTAAAAAATATTTAGATTAACACAACCCACAAAATCCGGAACATTATAGAATTGAATGTTTAATCTAAATATCAATTCATTTCTAAGGGTTTATGAGAGTATCTGAGATCTTAAAACAAACCTGTATGCCACACTCGGTGTAATCAATCCAGTCACCAGTAATACATAAACAATTAAAAAAAACATATAAAACATCCTTTATATATGAATCATTATCGTAAACTTTAATAAAAGCGATTCAACGTCCTTAATCTTTTAATAATAACTATCTTACAACCCGTATAAAATATGGGTAAGTACTGTTAGTAAATACTTATATGCATGTAAACAGCGAGTAGACTTTTTAAAGTAAAACCCCTGTTTTGAGATATGTATACTTCTTGAGTCTGAATTGCATTAGTTATACAGGTAAGTATAGATATTGATATAAACTTATAATTCACAATTTTAATACCAGGGAGATTAAGAAATTATCCACACTTTTGTTTTATGGAAACCGAGCTGATCGTGTATGATTTGATAGGTAGAACCATGACTAATCTGCAGAGAATAAGCTACCTCATCGATGATAACTCGCCTGTTCACCATTACCATCTCTTCAACTTGCTGAATCTTCTCATCTGGTTGATGGGCGTTCTGCTCTCTGTTCGTACTGGTCCGACCACTTTTAAACTTCTCTATCCACTCATACACATTTCACGCAATAGTGCACTGTCCCCGTATTGTGCTAAAAGACTCCAATGAATTCCAGCCCCTGACACTCCTTCCGAGAAATCAGGTCACTGCTCTTTGTTCCTCCTTGGTGCATACTGCTAGTGGAGTGGCCATGTTTACACTGTAAAGAGAGCAAGCAAAATGACACGATCAGGCTCAAACTTCAATCACGTGACCACAACAGTGCCAACTATAAGAACGCATGCACAGGACGCAGTGTGACAATAATAATGTTATGGCGAAAGTGCGGATAATTTTTTAAATTCTCCCTCGTAGATTAGTACAAAAGGCTGAATTACTTGTGTAAAAGTTGCCTCTCTGCTGTATGGTAAATGGCCAGGTAGCTAAGAGCAATGGCAGCGTTTCCTCTGACCCTTTCAAGTGGAGAAAGAAGAAGGGCACACAGATATTCAACTGCATCGATTGAAATCATTGCATGGGGAACACCTGTAAAATATAAAACAATAAATCAAGCACAAAACAAATAAAATAGACAAACAAACAAACAACTAAATATGACTTCTTTTTTGTTCTTTTTGTTTTTCAATGGGAATATATAAGATTAACTCCTATATTTTTACGTGTACTAGCAAAATAAAAAAACGCCCACTGGGCGACGTAAAATAGATTTTTGAAACATATTGCCTGAGTGGTGGGAGTTAAAAATTCAATGTCAGCGAGTTTGTACCCTAAGTAAGCAAAATCATCAAATTCATTAAATGATTAAAAAATAAAAGTTTACATCCTAGAGTGTGTGTTAGAGGGGGGGGGTAAATAATACATAAGAACATTAGCTTTGAATGTATTGAGTTCGTCCAAATATTATGTCTCTGTTTCAGTTTAAGTTAAACTTTGTAAATATCTAGTAAGGTATTTTGTCGTAGAGTATTAGTTAGTCAACTAATTACGCAAGCCATTGTTTGTAGAGCAAGGAATCCAAACGTCAGAGTTTCATTATTAAAACTTATTAACCCGAATGTAATTAATAGCATTATCTTTAATAAAAAAATGTTTCTCTAGCAAATCTCTTTAGAAAACGGTTATTGCATTCAAAATGAAATTCAAACCCAATGTTGTCATTGTGATTCCGTAATATTCACTCACCGGCTCTTGTGTGGGCCAAACGTGCCACACAGTCAGCAGCTAATGATAAAATTGAGTCGTCTTTAGAATTCTGCAACAGATCGATTAAGATTTTGATTCCAGTCGCAGAGGTCAGTGCTTGATCTTCGTCCGGAATGATTCGTGTTAAAACGATAACCTGATTTGGACAGAAAAATACGAAATTAATTTAAAAATCGGATTCTCACATTTTGAAAACAAAATGAAAGAGAAAATGTTTTTGAAAAGATTAAATAATTATAATCAAATGTCAGAAAACAATAAAAAATAAAACAGAAAACAACAATCAAAGTTAATAGCCAAAAAGGGAGAAATAATCCCCCCAAATTGTTTATAAGTGTCAGTTGGTTATCAGTTATTAAGAAAAATAAATAAATAAACGAACATTATTAATGAATTGGATTACTAATAATATTGGAAAAAATAGGGATTAATTATCTGTCCTTGGCACAGGAGCCGAAATCGATAATATACGATATTGGCGTCTAAATTGAATTCCATGACTAAGTCACTTATAGTGTGAGCAGATACCAGCGAGACGTCTAATCCAGTTGCTCCTAATAACATCAAAAGAATCTGCAGATAAGTCTGGTCACAAACTCCATTAAGTTTGCAATTTGTACCTGCCTGAATGTATGTTGTTTTTTTTTTATCTTCAATTGTTGTTGTTGTCTTCTTCATCCGAATTTAATTAACCTGGGAAATGTTATGAGGCCCAGCAAAAACATCATAATAATTAAGATTCTTATTAGAATAAACAGTTTATTTGTTTCTATTTGTTTTTTATTTGGTTTGTTTTTGCCACAGGTATTACTAACCCAGATCCGACTGAATCTGGGAGCAATGGGATGAAGGGGTGGTCCACATTCCCCAAACCTCCAGAACTGGAACCTCATCCTCAGATTCCCAGGAAATGAACACCCGCAGCCACCGCTTTCTAGACATATATGATGAAAAGGGTTGGGGCTTGCATAGGGGCAATAAGTTGGGGCAATCATATAGTGCTAGGGCTTGATGTGACCAGCTGATTGATTGGAGGGGCTCTCCGACCGCCCATCTATAGCCCAAGCAAGGGCCAAAGTGGTGTGTTGCATGTCATGACTGGTTAGCCTCCGGGATTCCGTTCTTAAGCATTACAGGTTGTCACCCATGGCCAACAGTTGGCTCCATTGGGGGATCTTACCCCTCTGCAGAGGTGCAGTCGGTGTTTTCCAGGTCCAGCCGACTGGGTTTCTTATTTTCTGTTCAAATTCGGTTGTAATTAGATACATATCATATTAAGTTGTTTTCTCTTCTTTATTATGTACATATGACATTACCAAAAAAGAAAAAAGATCAAAATAATATTTGCAACTTTTATGTCTTTAGTTGAAGAAGGTAAAAATATGAAAGAAATATCAATTTACCTGGAACGCGCTGCAACATTGGAAATATTCATCTTTGGATTCCAAAAATGGAATGAACCAGGCAAATTTCACTCCTCCCAAATCTGCCATTTCTTTCTGTTGTAAAAGGTTGTTATAGCCAAACACTGCCAATGCAAGACCTGCATAAAGCTGAACGTTTTTGTCTTTGTTGTTGATCATACTAAAAATGCGTGAATAATTAAAATCTTTGATCTTCTTTATGCACGCCAAAACATCGAGATTTCCTGTCACAACATGAGAAAAAAAAGGTTAAGAAAAGAATAGAAGTTTTAAAACTAGCTGAAAACCCATTTTACAGGTGTTGGTGTTAGTATCACATTTAATTCTAAGATTAACAGTAACAAATAAATGAATAAAAACTTAGTTCAATTCTAAAAAATTATTTAAGAAGAAATCAATGACTAACAATATAAAGTCCTTCCTGTGAATAGAGTCAAGTATGAGAGACTTATCGCTGTGATGGAGAGGATATATGGCATCATCTGATTTAGTGCTTTCTTGAGGAGAATTTCTGGTCGATCTGTACCCTTAAACTGTAATTAATGTAATACATTCTACCATTTCGAGCTTTTGTCCGGTTTATTGGCTGACAAGAGACTGAACTTTTGATCGATTCTGATTTCCTCTAATCGATGGGACTACGGCCACTGGTCTAAAGAATTACGTCACTCTCAGTTAATTCTTCTAATGCAAGTGGCAGTCATTATTGTCTTAGACCTTCAGTTAAACATGTCACATGACTGCAAACAAGATCTCTGCAACATTTCCACCTAACAGGCCAGGAGAACAGTCACCGGATGTTGCCTGAGCCGTGATTTGTGGCGAAATGAAAAAACTCGTGTTTGCGCATGTGGCTCCGCGCATGCTGAAATCTTGAGAAGGAATTATCACGATAAATCAAAATGGAGAAGATAAGAGAGAAAGGCGTACGAACACCACACTCTTGACACCAAGACTGCAGACAGCAGACGTCACTCGTCACCTCCTTACACTCCACCATCCTGTTGACTGGAGCCTCCCTCCTTACATTTCCCTTACAAGGACACGCACCATATCATCCGGACTCGAGCTACCCGAATTCAACCGACATCACTACCGACTTCGACCATCATACTATCAGGATTGGAATTACCACAGATTCTACCAATATCACTAGCGACATAGCTAGAGTTTACGACCTATTCCCTTTCCTCTTAATTCAAATTATTGAAACTTTCAACCTTTTTTGTTTGTTTCCTTTGCTATCATACGCTTGATATAGCAAACGGTTTATCTCTTTTTGCTATGTCGCGTCGTGATGAGGTTTGTCTTCTTCTCCTTCATGTTAGCATGCGCAGAGTTTTCTTTTATTATCCCAACTAGTACAAAATAAAAAACACCACCCGGGCGATGTAAAACTAGATTTTTGAAACATATTGCCTGAGGGGTGGGAGTAAAAAATTCAATGTCAGCGAGTTTGTACCCTAAGTAAGTAAAATAATCAAATTCATTAAAGATTAAAAAATAAAACAATTTGAAATGTAAACTTTAAATATGTATTAAAATAAAACAAATTATATATAGATATATAATACCAGTCATGTATTTATCAAAACTTGTTTTAAAAAAACATTAAGACTGTCTAATGTCGCATGTTCAAATTTTGAGTGTATTTATTCTATGTTATGACGATTTCGGGTATAGTGACGTAAGCAGTGACGTCGTTTTTGTTACAGACAAAAACTCGGAAGCGAATCTTCATTATTAATAGATTTCAACGCTAATTTCTGTTCCATTCTCTATGTAACGGTCGCCACAGCGTTAATTTAGTTATAGGGGAATAATTGTATGTGTTAAATTCTGCTTGCAATCCTATAATTCATGGGATTTCCGGTTGCTTGCTATTTTAAACTGTTTGCCAATTATTGGAGGGAGATACAAACAAGAAAAGGTGTATCCTTTGTATAAAAAGGAAAATTTAATAATCTGAGCCAAAACTTTAGCAACTCTAAAATCTGGTTAGACGACCACAAGGAAAGTTGTGATATATATATATCTCACCCTGAAATTTTATGAACTTTACAAACTTTTATCATAGTGCAAGTAACTTTTAGTGTTTATTCTTTTATCTTGCAGTATTTTATGGTGTTTGTTTGTGTGGTCATTTTGTTGAAAGGATAACTACACGTTTTCAAACATCACTCGAGACTTAGAGTTGTTTTTAACCAGAAGAATATCTTCGGGATCTGTTCCATTTCTCTACTACATAAATATCTCAACCTCAAACTCTGTCCATACGTGTACCTATTGAAGATTGCCGATTCTGTTGGAATTCTGGCTGAAATGCTGGTGTAAGTCTAAGACCACAATATGTTGGACGATAGTGTATGTCACTATCTGGGAAACGACCACCACTGCACCTTGACCTTGCTGGCCCACCTACTAACTCGAAAAACCATGATCACGACCTTCTTAAACGTTCGGATTCCTTCGATTTAATTTTCTGGTTCTGATCTACTAATAATATAAACCTTTTCTAATTATTTTTTTTTTTTACCTTTTTCCTTTTAAAAACATTTTACCGTATGTTTTCGAATTTCATTCGATGCAAACTTTTGTTTGTTGTGAAATATATACACAATTCTGACTGCAAATTTAAGTCCTTTTTCTGTGTGTTGTTCACAAGTAAAATATATTTTGGAGAATAAGTTTCCAAAATTCTTTCTGTAGATTCTCTTATACTGAACTTTTTATGATTTGGAACAAATTTATCTGCATAATCAAATATAGCAAAACAACCCCAAACTACCATTTGACTGTAAGTCCTCCTCGAGAAATACTGCTTCTGGAGCATCATCGCTATCATTGCCTACCGTGACCATGGAATACATTTCACATTGAAAACGTTTAATTAATTTTTTTTTTTTTTTTTAGATATAACCTGAAATGATAGAGAAATTGTTGGTAAGTTGGGTTATTTTTACAAGTGTTTGTTTTGTATTTCTGCATAACTTTTAGTAACGATTTTTTGTTTGTTTACAGTCTTTTATCATTACATTTCTAAATAAAAAGAGAGAAAAAACAGTTTATGCATTTTTGTTCAGTTTTAACATTTTTCAGACAAAACAGTCAACAAATCAATCAGTTATAAGTCTACCTGCTTATGTAACACGTGTGATCGTATATAATAGTGGGCCGTGGCCCAATCAAGCCTCAATTAATCATTACACTTCGATTTGCCAACCCCCCACACACACACACACACACCGGTTTCCTTTAAATTTTTATCCGAAAACCGTCATGCAATTAATTTAATGTCAGATGTAAGTCTGGTTTACTTAACAGATCATCATAACTTTTATTTGTTAAGATTTTATTGTTGTTTGATGTTTAACATTTAAAATGACCCGAAAGAAACAACAATAAAACGATAAGAAACATCTGATCTAATGAAAAATATGGTTATCCCCCTAAAGTTAATCGACGATTCCACTTATGCGAAGAATGGGTATGTCCCCAAATCAGGTGAGAATCGCAAAAAGAGGGGAAAAGCACGGAAGAGTGCGATTCTGCAGAAACAACCAGGGAGACGCCTATAACACTTATTAGCATGTGAACGGACATTTGAGCCTCTCTGGGTAGGCAAAAGTGAGCCACTAAGTAAAAAATCCTGAACTAAAAGAAGCAGCGATGAGAAGTCTGAACAAGATAAATTGACCACAAAATGATTAGTGTTTCTATGTAAATTGAACTTTGTTAACATTGTATGGCTATAACCGTTAAAAGAATATGTTTTAGCAATTACTTTAACTATTTTATAAACGTTTTTGAACTTGTCCATTTGCCTTGTATTTCTTTCTTACGACTTGTATGGGAGTCGATAAATTTTCCCATAATCTCAAAGATGCAGAGAAAAATCCTCTTGAATGGAACTTTTATTTATGTCAACATGAACTAATATTGATGTTAGTGAGTAGAGGGAATTTTTGTAAAACAATTATTATTATTTCATTTGATACTAAGAGAAATGTCCGACATAGCCCAGGTTTTATTGTTGTTGTTTTTTGTTTTGTTTCTGTTTTTTGTTTTTAAATAGTGACCAGGTACAAAAATATGGAATCACCATAATTAGTATGCGGTTAAAAGAGAGGATCTACAGACTTTAACAAGTTGTTGGAATTGGTTGATGTTTGGTTGGTTGGTTGGTTGGATTTTACGGCATGTCAACTCTTGGGTTATTTTATGTCGAAGATGTTTTGTGTTATGCATTCTTGTTGGGTATTCAATTTTTTAAATTCAATTTATTTTTTTAAATTCATTTTTTATATATTTAAACCATAGATGGGACCCTAACAGGTCAGAGTGGACCTGGAGGTAATGGCAGTTAAGGGGTACTCCACACTCCCCAGAGCTACAGATTGAAACCTCACTATTAGATGCAATTTAGCGTCATCCTTCAACCACCGCCTTCTAGCATATATATGATAAAAAATGTTGAGGATTTCTATAGCAATATGCACGGGGCAATCATATAGGTACTAGGGCTTGACGAGACCAGCGTGTTGCATGTCATGGATTACACAGCCATACACCTTCTGTTATTAAGCATCACAGGTCGCCCCATTTGGTGGTAGTGTGGGTCTTACCCCTCTGCAGAGGTACAGTCGGTGTATTCTACAGTCCCAGACGACAGGGCGATGTTACAATTGGTTAATTGAGAGAAAACGTCTCTCTAACAAGAGATGAGTCAATTGAAAAAAAAAAATGGAAATGATTATAAAACTTCTTTGAAAAGGAAATCCATGAATGGAATATAGCAAAATATGTTGGTTGCTGCCGGGCAGTGGTGTTTAAAATTTCGCACAAGTATAAACAAAATGGGAAATTTATAAAAGGAAAATATACAATTAAGACATGGAAGATGTTAAAGCGTCAGGGTAGAAAAGTCAAAGCAATGTACTTATATTTCGAGATCATGCATAGCAAAACTTTTTTTGTGAATAAGCCAAAATAGGTTGTTTATGAATGATGGTTCGCTGACTATCATTTCCTCAAATGGTATAAATATATAGGACAAATCCCGACTAAAGTGATAAATAGAATTTATTGTCTGAGTAAACTCAAACAGAAATAATACAAAACAGGATAGACGAACACAAAGAAAAGCTTATACAATGTTGTATAGAATAAATGTCCTAGTCGGATAAGAGACTTTGTAGATAATCTTGAGGCTTACTGAATAGGGAATAAAATCGTCGCTTACTATGCTGGAAAGACCCTTGTGTAACAGGTACACGGAATGCCTGTGAGGGCAAAGTCTCCCTGTCTTAATGAGCAGAAGACACAACTGGTGTGTTAGTTCTGACAATTGGAGAATCAAATAAAAAAGAGAATTTGACTTTGGTGGTTCTGACTTTTGTATTACCCGTTGCGATTTTGCTTAACGGAAAACCGTGACAAGGATTGGAAATAATCACAAGGCGTTAGTATTAGTGAGAGAACTGTAAGAAATCAACTGAATTTACATGAAAACCAACACTAACATGAAAAGAGAAGAAAACAAAAAGGTTAAATTCGGCTTTCGTTATTGGCATCCCTCCGTCCGTGAAAGACATAGAGCGTTCAAATGTTTTTTTTAACTACATAGCCTGGGCGGGTTTATATGGCGGATAAGCTGTTGCCAAAGCAGCAGACCTTCCTCTCCACTGCCGCTGTGGTCAAAAGGAAAAGTAAGAAACCAATGCAGTTTGGCAACGGCAGTGTCGCAGGAGTTACTATGTAGTGCTGAAGTTCACCGTTACTCCATCTAAGGGACTCAGAAGCAATTATAGGTTGTGGATGATTGAATGAAATTATTTTAGTATTGAATCACAAATCTGATGAGAGCGATGATGGATTTGTTGTGGCATTGTTTCGATGAAACAGATAAAGATGAACAACACAAGAAATTTTCTTTACTTATTTTTTTTTTTTTTATATAGAACTGATTATCAGGTAAGTGGCAAGAGCAGATAGAAATTATTTTCTTAACAGTCAATATCCATGTATACATATATTTCTATCGATATAAAATATCTTTTCAATATGTTAATACATCTTGTTGCAGATTTTTCGTCAGGAACAGGATCTCAATCCAATTTAAAATGACAATTTAAACAAATGGTACATGACAACACTTCATCCTGCTAAGTGCATCTATCAATTACTATTCAAGAAAGAGGGTCGGTTTAGCTCAGTGGACAGTGCGCCCGACTTGAAACCACAAGGTTTTTGGTTCGATATCGGCCTCCCCAACTCAGCACATGGGTAAGCACAGGTATCTGTGCGGTAAAGTGATGGTAGGTGTGGTGCTCCACATCAGACGCAAAAACAATCTCCTTGGTCTAGCGCTAGTGAAGAGGGGATAGACTCCCTGTCTGGCTGATACCGACATTAGGCCACCCCGACGGCTACTTACTTATTAGTAAAAACATAACTAAAAAAATTCACATTATCATAAAAATCCTCAGAGAGCAACAAAGTACAGTGATTTTTTTTTATTGATTTTTTTTTTTTTTGGGGGGGGGGCTTTTTATTTTTTTTAGCGTTCCCTTTTAGAAAAAAAAATTCCCGAAGCTGTTAAAACAAAAAAAATGAGGTTTTCATAATTCTAGCTAGGTGGTGTAATAATAGTATGACTCCAGTTATCTCCCCTAGTCCAAGCAACACTCACAAATAAAGATGGCTGTCTAGTTCAAGATGTATATACAATATCTCTTGTCGTCATTTAATATTACTACAAGTGGTTTGTAAAAATTTTGTTTGAAGTAGACTAACATTTTATAACCGATGTTTAAATATATAAAATTATTTGTATTAACAACTTGAAAATAATTCAATTCCTTTAATGAACCTTTAAAGGTCATGCCTACCATTCAGATGCTACTAATTCTGTTTTATCTTGAATTTCATTTAATTGGCAATGCATTAATATATATATATAAAATTAAAAAAAAACGAATTTTATTGGCAAATCAGGAAATTTAAATACAAATGGAAGATCATGAGAAATAAAATGTATTCTTCAGACTATTTTCTAAAATGAATGAATAAATAAACATTATTTCGTTATATATGTTTTATTTAAACTTTTGTTGAGATTATTTATCTTATTGCCACAGTTTGTCCGTCAGGTACCTAGATGGTGTTGCAACCAGTAGTATATATATTTACCAACGCCTCCGCGCGAGCAGGATGTGACACAAGGTTAATTTCTTAAGCGGAGTTTAACAGGTTAATTCAGAGTTTACCTATAGCTGGAGGGAGAGTAGGATTCATACCTTTCCCAAGGGTATTAGCGCTAAGTGAAATGCAATTACCACGTCCAAGGATTTGAACTCGGGGCGACGAGTCCATTTCCCATGACATTTCCCATGACGTGGTGTAATGACACCACGTGCTTCCTACTACAACCAGTAGTATAAAGGGTGTATACCTACATAGACCTGATTAAGAATTTAATTTTACTATAAGAAATAACAATATTTGCCGTTTTGTTTTGTTATTTTCATCCTTTTCTTTTAAAAGATTATGTCGTCTAAATGTTTGCCCTCGCGAGCTATTCACTCTTGGAGCCTCACCTTGAAGTTCTGCAGCACTCATTTAGTCATTGTCTCTAGTATTACTATAATTTCAGGACATATACAATCTTTCAGTTCGTTGTTGTCTGCGGCCTCCGTTTAAAGAGTTGAGTATTTAAGTATCCCCAAGAGAAGTAGTAAAAAAGGAAAGATCTGATTAGCGAGTTGTCCATGGGATGTCATCAAGTAGTGATATGAGTTTCAATCACAAATGCACAATGTTTACTGGGTAACTGAAATGACATGGCTGTTGTTTCTCAAAGACATACTCACTCAGCTCTACCAGCACCTGTATGGATGGAATGTTAAATCCGGGAGATCCTTCTGTCGGACCTTGTAGAGTGCGTTCACGATGTCTACGCCATGTACCATGGATGCAGGTAAAGACTTCATTTAACAATGAACTATAAAGGCATTAGAAATCTGCCTTTAATTTGACTTTATAAAAGTCAACTGACTGTCCAGAATGGCTACGTCCGGTGCGTGTGAGCGTATGTGTGTGTGTGTGTGTGTGTGCATGTGTGCGTGCGCGTGCGCGTGTGTGTGTACGCGCTTCAAATTTATTGGATGATGATTAATTTCCCATTGATCAGGTACTGACATTGTAGAATCTTAACTAATAGAAGAGAGACGTTCACTAAGCTACACCAGGATTCATTGTACATTTATTATTATTATTATTATTATTATTATTATTATTATTATTATTATTATTATTATTATTATCATTATTACAAACTACTGATACTTTCTGAATTATCAGAAAGTAAGAGTAATTTGTAAGAGTGCAATCTTTTGTACGCCTTTTATATGTGATTTGTATGAAATAAATATAAGAGAGTCATTAATAAAGTCTTGATTATATTCAACACTCCACTGCATTCCATATTCACTGGATCTTCATAGATCACCAATCTCTAGATTTCATGTCTTTAAATACCCAGATTAGCATATATCCAGATCTACTGATCCACAATTCTACTGATTTCTAGATAACCAGATCTCTAGATGACCAGATTACATCTTTATATCTCCAGATATCCTGATCTCCGAATTCTCATTTCTTTAGATAACTGGATCACCATATCACCTGATTCCTAAATATACAGATGTATTTCCGCATCATAATATATCCAGATGCCACATCACCAGATCTCCAGATCCATAGGTCTCCGAATGGCCAGATCACCAGATTATCATTTCTACAGATCCAGAGATTACATGGTCACGAATTTTTCAAATGCCAATATATTGGATCATCATCATTACAGGTTTCTACATCTAAGTCACCCGAGAAACAAGAAAGGCAAAAAATCACTTGATACTTACCTAAGCACATATATCCAAGAGTCAAGGCGGATTCAACTTGAATAAGTGGATTTTTGGAATACGTCATCAAAGCGACTAGGTATCGAAGTCCTGAAGTCTGGGATATTGCTTTTTGATTTTCTTGATTAGGTACGAAACCAATCGCAACACAAAGATGCCGTAACGTCTTCATTACGCTACGAACAATCTCCTCGTGTGCCGTGCGTAATAACTGTACGAGAGACGGTGTTCCGTTCGGAGCAATATGTTCGCGAAAACTAATGGGGCCCTGAGCAAGGACACCAAGACCTTCTGAACCAATATAATGAAGATTCTCTGTCATAGATTTCACAAATCCAATCAATAGTGCCACACCCATTCTCATTGCAATTTCTCTTTGTACTTCCAGATTTTTACCGGCAATCGCCCACAGACAAGAGCTGTCTTCTCCTGAAGTTTCTCTGATCGGCCCTTTTTAAATAATTGCATCAGACACTTGTCTAACTTTTCGTTTAGTATTGCCTTTTGGGTTTGTGGATTGTCTTTCGCCAAAGCATGCACGGCGTCGACTGCGCTTAGCTGTAAGTCACGATTTTGAACTTTTGTCAACATCATGATCAGATTAACGCAGATCCCTTCATTTATAAATGCAGTCTGGGCTGATGGATTATTCTTCACAAATTTCTCAATCGAATCAGTCAGATCAAATCCCAAAGTATTGTTCATATAGAAAGTTTGGAACAAAGTAACTATTCCTTCTACAAAGGTCGGATTCATCGTTACTTTGTTCTGGTTTTTTGAACTTGTTTCTGCTATCGTGCCGAAATTCTGGATAATGTTAACAAGAACATCTACATCAGTTAGTTCATTCATAACTTTCACTAAAACCGGAAGTAGCCAGCATCAACTTCTTGGTCAGCGTATTCGACTGTTTTGGCAAGTTCATTTAATAATTTCGTTGCTGCTTTAAGCACGTCGACATTTGGGGATTTCAAAAGTTTTACCAACGAACCTATAACTCCTTTATGTACCATTTCAACGGTTATTTTATCACAATTTAACATATTCAACATGGCCATTATGATCGGGACTTTAGCCTCATCAGCCATATTTCCACGAAGCAACCTAACTAGAGCAACGACACCGCCTTCATTTCGAAGAAGTTCCCAATTTGGATTTGTGCCTGTTTCATCGTTACGTACAGTCAACATTTCAAGACATTCAGCTGCATTCTTTGCCTCCTCTTCACAGTCTGATAAAAGAAACCGAAAAAGTTTCCTCCACACGGGCAGATCAGGGTATTTGGCATCGATGAAAAACTGAAGAAGATCGATGTTTTTATTCAGCAATAAAATTTCAATCGGACCCTGATTAAATCGATTCTGAACACCTAATTTTGCTCCCTTTTTGATAAAAAACTCAACACATTCTTTATTGCCTCCGGTTACGGCCAGTAAGAACGGAGTGGAGCCCTTACTGTCGGTCGTTTCGTACTCAAGCAGTTCGGGGTCCTCCTCGATAAATCGTTCTATGGAAAGGGGGTAGCCGTTGAGAGCAGCATAGTGGATCTGGGCCCATCCTGTCTCATCCATTTCTGTGAGAGACACCATATTGATTCCTGACGCCATTGTCAAGTCCCAGCAGGTAAAATCACCTCGCAGATCAGAAATGAATTTTTAGTTAGTCTGAAAGAAAACAATGAACAACATACATAAATTGTGGCAAAATTAATATTTGAATGTACCTATACACAAACACATACGTAAATACACACAATTAAAGTTATGGAATCAACTATTGTTTGAAAAAAAGTCTAATTGTGTTATTTGTAAAGGAAGAGTTCTTTAATTACGGTAATAGTGTTGGGAATTTAATTAACTTAATCCCACAGAAAAAGAGACATACCTTTTTGTCTTTAGCAAGCGCAGTTATTCTTGAGACATATTCGAATTGAGATACCTTCCATTGTATTAACGAGGCAACACATTACGACTGCTTTTCATAACACGAGGTGTTTTATCTATTTAAAAACAATGACTGAAATTAATAGGTCAAAGGGCAAGTAACTCACCCGTACAATAAATGGATTAGGGCAGATAATTTCTGACCCTTATTATTATTACAGTCTGTTAGTGTTATTTTGTACTGACTAAAGTGAATTTCAACAAATAGTTCAGATTAAAAGCGTACTAAGTTTAACACGAAGCCAAACCTTTTTTTCCGATGTCGGTATCATTGGAGAACGAGAAAAGTTTCGGTAGCAAAACCTATATCAGAAAAATAAAGCATACAAAATTCGTCTTTGGGTTACCCTGACCGTGATTTTGACCTGAATTATAACTTGTATAAAATAATATTTAGCCTTCTGATTTGGAACATCAAACAAAACTTTTTTTTTTCAAACCAATATATGTAAAATTGAAAAAAATTGAAAACATTTTTTTCAAAGATATGGTGATTCAGACCACGAGTGTTGTCAGACAAGAGTTAAAGAAGTAAACACAAACACAACTTAGAATTCGAATAAAGACATGTATTATGGACATACATAACATAAATTGTTGCAAATTAAGGTTTTTCTGCGGGAATGTTATATAAAATAATAGTCCACTTAGCTGAAATCCTGAGGTGGGTGAATTATCGGAGTCACGGAGATTGCTACGGCTATCTGCTCGCTCAAAAAATATAGGAGAAGCTTTGTCGCACGTATGTCTTCGGGGAGTCTTGAACAGAAAAGTGAGCAATTTGTCTCTTTGGCTTTGCCGCCAAAGAATGCTGGCCCGTGATTGGTTGTTTGATAGCGAGGCTTGTAGAACAAGGACGATAACTCTACCTCAGATAAGAAAATCCAAATCAAATGAGAGTAAAAAAAAACTTTTTTTTTTATTAAGTCGTAGCACTATTAATACTTCATTGCCTTTTTAAACTTTAGGGAACGAAAGAAAATGTTAAACTAGTCCAATCGACTAGAATCAGGATTTAGTCGTTTCCTCACGTAAGCAATATATGACACAAGGTCTTTTTTTAATGTTGGGTAGATGGTCTTGTGCCTTTTAGAACTCATAAACAGCAGAAAAATTCTTCCAGTCCTCAGAGATCTCCAGATGGTCGCGAAGCAACGTCAGGGGCGAGGTGAACCAATTCTCAAACTTTTAAAAGATTAAGTTGTCTCTGTAAACCAACCGACTAGAATTTTTTTAATTTAGGATTTTGACACCATTTTGGTAATTGTCAATTGTTATGAAAAATATAACATGGAATTTAATGTCTTCACTATGATGCTAAACTGCATCTAGTATTGAAGTTCCAATTCTGTAGGTCTGGTGAAAGTGGAGTACCCCTTCATTGTCATTGCTCTCATGTCCACTCTGTTAGGTTCCCATCCATGAATAAAATATATCTGTTTGAAAGTTAATTAAAATTATTCGGTTATTTCCTATAAGTCCAACACAAACAAACGGGAACCACTCTTGACTGATAAATTATTTATTTATTTATTGATCTAATAGGAAAAAAGAAGACCGGGTTAGGGTTAGGATTTAGGGTTAAGGTTAGGGTTATGGTTAGGGTTTAGGGTTAGTTTAATGGGAAAATAAATAACTAATTTATCAGTCAAGAATGGTTCCCTTTTGTTTATGTTGGACTCATGGGAAATAACCATTATTTCTTCCAGTTAATTACTACACATGAAGTTTTTCTTCTAATTCATTGATACACAAGAAATTAAAAAATCTAATATAAAAATCACTTCTACCAATATATTCATACACATAAAGTTAACGAAAAGGAATTTTATAACTCTATTAATCCATATAAAGTTAATGAAAATGACTTATACAATTTTATAAAACCAAACAAAAATATTTACCAACAAACTATTCGTTTACAGATCATATGTATAAAAAGATTTGGCATTAAGTAGCCCACAAAGGTTGATATGCCATTAAATAAAATAACTAACTCAACAACATACTTTTTTGTCATTATACCATCCTAAGAATATTATAGATTAGATTAACAATCTATATTTACTTAGAGTGACACATTTTTTTTATCAGCTCTAACTCCATTGTTAAGAGCTTGATATTTGACTTCTATATTTTATTTGAACGAAACTTCTTGACACATACGAAAAATACTGAGCCTATTCTAGAAGTGACCACCCCAAGCAGAGTTTAACAGGTTTGAATTCAGAGTTTTCCTCCTAGACTGGTTGCCTAACCAAGCACAGTCTGCCCTATTATTTACCCATAGCTGGAGAGAGAGTAGCTGGATTCATGCCTTTCCCAAGGCATTGTGTGAATTGTAGCTATGTGAATTGTAGCTTCGTCCAGGATTTGAACTCGGGTCAACGAGTCCATTTCCTACGACTCTAACCATTAGACCACGCGCCTCTATTTATTTACTAAGCTTAGCTTAGATGTGGCACAAGGCCAGAAGTGTGGGGTACCCAGTGAGAATCGAACTCACTAACAATGGTCTGCTAAGCTAGCTTGCTAACCATTAGGAGGCGCCTAAAAATATGTACAAAAACCATGCACTATCAACACAACAGAAAATAATACTAACACTAAAAATAATTAACTAACAACAGAAAAACAGTATTGAAACGCAACAATAAATTATACATTATTCACAATCATCGGATTGACTAACAGAAAAAGGGTCTCTCTTCTCATTAGTCAAAACTACTTTGGGAGCTTCTCCTCCTACCATTCCTCCTTTCAATATTGAATTTTATTTGAAGAAAAATGCTATTTGTGGATTATGACTGTCTGCAATCTACAGAATGGTCACTGTATATACAAATATGGAAGTTTTCATTCTTTCTAAATCTTAATTTTCTTACGACAGTTTATGTCTGACAGTTTAGTGTTGTTTACAGTATAATATATTAAATTCAGTTGATATTAGTTTCTACTTACTTACTCCTACCAATAATACTTGAAATTTAAAAAAAATCAGCAATGTTAATGGTTTTATGAAAACACTCACCAGTTGTTGAGGACATGTATTTAAGATATGACTCACCTGTATAGGATAAGCCTACGTTATGAAAATTAGAATTATGAGATTTAAAAATAAAGTTAAAAATTAAAGTAACTTTAAAAACAGTGTCTTCAAACTGTTAAAAATATTTGAACAAAAATTACTTAAAAAATATATTTTTAACTGTTCAAAATTTTTGATAATAACTACTTAAAGATAATGTTCTTAAATTGTTCATAAAATTAAATTTATATCTCCTTTTAAAACATTTTAAACTGTTAATAACTACATTAAAAATGCAGTTTTTACATTGTATAACAAAAACCCAATTAAACTTATAAAATTCCTAAAAACCTAATAAACCAAAACGAAATATTTACTTTAAGAACGTTCTAAAACTAAAATTGAATTTTTAATTGTTTAAAAAGTGATATTTATTATGTAAACAATAATCATTTGAATAAAATCTTTTAAAAAGCCTCGAAACTCACCCTACAAAGAAAGTTCCTTCTACCAAAAAAGGCGCCAAATAACGCACCTGCCCCCAAAAATAAACGTCGGAATTTTAACCAAAAATTTGTAATAAAAAAAAAGAAGATTTTATATTTTTAACAAATCTCTTATTGCCTAAAAAAATTGGGTTCCCAGGGAAAACCCAATTTCTTAGAAATATCAGAAAAATACTTCGTCTTCGCAGTCTGAAGAAATGAAATTAACGACAAACGAATTCAACCGGCGTCTTTCCAAGAATCACCAATTATCTTGATTGACTTTTGGGAAAAAAAGCAACATTCAACCATTGTTAGGCACCTGTCATGGTGTATGGCTAGCGAGTTAGACTAGCAAATAACTGTTAATGATCTCGATTCCCACTGGGTGCCCCATACTGCTGGCCCTGTGCAAAACTGAATTTTGTATTTACAAAAACATTCGTATTAAACGCTACTTTTCCTTCCCCTAATTTTCGTTTTTATATAACATTTCATATAATTTTATTTCTAGTAAATCAATTGCGCATTTTAATTTTACCCTTTCAGATAATTCTAGACAAATTCAAAGGAAGAGGATATTAACAGCCGTCAACTAAAACAATGTTTTTTATTCGTTAAAACTTCAAAGGTTAAAAAAGAAAAGGAATAACTAAAAGCTAAAATTAATTTCATACTTTAAAATAAGAGATAAAAAGGTTAAAGAAAAGCAACCCAGTTTTAGATTTTTATAGTTACTTCCCTTAGTCTGCACTTTTCTTTTAATTTTCTTTTTGTCTTTTTAAGAAATAGTTATCATTGCAATGGATTTGTGGATGAGGTTATGGTTAACTGTAGTCGTTAGAATTATTTTAAAATGTTTGAAATAAAATAATAGCATTTATGGAAATAAACTAAGATATGTATGATGTATTTACGGCGTGATTTAAATAAAATCTTAAAATGTTTGCCGACTGTCTGACATGATTTTTCCTGATATTTAATTTTTTTAAATAATTTTACAATGTTTCAAACCGTTTATTATAGGGATGAACAAAAAGCGGACAAAAATGGCCCAACTTTTTTATAAAAAAATATTTTAAAACGTTAATAAAAAATAGAAAATTATCTTTTTATTCTTTTCTTTTACGTTTGATATAAAGAACAATTCAAAGTTTATGTGTAAAAACCCCCCAAAAAACAACGGATTTCTGTTATACATAATGTACTTTTCTTATCATTTTCTGCTTTTTATTTACATTTTCAAAACTATCATGGCGTTTCAATATAAGCCATGCCTATTTTCTATGGTGGCCATAAGTATAATTTGTGTTTAAATTAACTCTTTGTCGACTTGAAACCACTCTCATACCACTGCAATCCTACCGTAAACCGCTGGCAGTGACTCTCACACGTGTCACTTGTTTACACTGTAGAATCTCTTATTTGAACAGAATGAATTCTCATGCGAATAGATAGTAAACTTTAAAATATCCCATCATACAGGGAAAATACCAAGAAAATTTGGTACAGCCCTGGGAGAATTTTGGTAAGCAAAAAATTAAATTGCATTTAGATTAAATCATTCACAATGAAATTCACAATGAAATTACTCTAGAGGCTTTATATAGTAGCATTATTGCTGTGTGTTGCTTGAAATAGGATTACCACGTTGTTATCGCCTATTGATCAAGTCTGTTACTATACTGTATGACTCTCACAAAAGAAAAAAAAAGAAAACGAAAAAGATAACCACTTTTACCATCTTTTTTTCAAAAATTATTTGCAATATTTTTTCATAGAGATTATCATAATGGAATCTCATTATTTTTACCTATATCTTTAATATAACACTTTCTTTAATTTAAAAAATACGCCCTTGTCAGCCAGTGTAATGAGAGAAATGTATTTTACATCTATCAATTTTAAAATAAAGCAAAAAAGGTAAAAAGGATGAATATTTTTCTTGTATACGAAACTTAAGCTTCAAAATGTAAAATATTCTCCAGACTTTACATCATCATTAACTTTTTTCCATATGTTCCACCATTAAATTCTCTTTCCAAAAATGTAAAATTCATTTTCAACTACCGAAAAAATTACGAACAAACTTATTGTTCACCATATAGGGGGTCAATGTGAAAAAAAAAAAAAAAAAAAAAAAAAAAAAAAAACGAAAAATACTTTTTGATTTAGAGTAAACATTTATTTAAAATAAAAGCCCGTCTTTTACTACCCCATATACCCCAAAATTTATCTAAGAATTATTTATTATCATTAGGTTGATTTTGTTATTTTTTGAAGAATTCCTTGTGACCCCCCTTAGCGACGGGTTTAAATTAATAGCGTCGATCCAGAGGGCCATCCCTCCAGCAATACCTGCCCTTTGGGCAGGCTGGGTTATTGCCCAGCGCCTGAGCGCCCCCCTTAGGGGAATGCCGATGGATCGACGCATTTTTTTCTCTCCCCACCCATTAGCTTCGGCTTGTGGGTAGGCCCACGTTAAAACGGAGCCTTGTGCCCAGTCCATACAGGTGGGGTATGAGACAAATAAACCCTATCGACAGGTGTGAATATGTTTATCCCTACTTTATGAATTATTATTTCTTTTTTTAAAAAATACGCCAAAATTTTTTATTTGTTTTTTTATGCGGGGTGGGTACATTGATCATGGATTAGATCTAAAGGAGAGGGATATATTACTTTTGTTTTTTATTACATAATTAGATAGTCTAAGGTTGATCGAATCAGCTTATCGCCCAAAAGATATTTCAAGTCTACACTTCCAAACTCTTGCGTTCTGCTACTGCGTAGTTTGTCTTATAATAATGAAATTTATTGTGTACAGTGCTCAGGTGTACCACAACTCATCAAAGTCTCATGTCAAGTACACAGAATAATGTATTAGTGTCAGGAACATGAACAGTTTACAGTAGTAATATGCATGTATGTGTGCGCGTGTGTGCATATGTATGTAGAGAGTGGTATCAGATATAGTGTCAGCGGACTACAGGAAGCATGGAGGCCTTGAAAGACTCAGTGCCTCGGCGGCCCACAGCAGACGCTGGCAGTCCATTCTATGTATCCGCAATTCTGAGCATGAAAAAAAATTCCTTTTCTGAAACTTTCTTAAACAAATCGTTCACGATCCGCAACTACTTCCAACCGATCCAGCTCCAAAGTCTTTATCAATCACCTTCTTCATTTCTGTTGCCCAACTTGTAAAGAAACAACATTGCGGCGTTGTATATTTATCTTGTATGTCACCACTTTACTTTTTCATTTCTTTTTTAAGAGTTAAATAAACTCTGAATATCAAATACACAAAACCAGCTTTCTCCTGTAAATTTAGTTGGTAGTTTACAAAAAGGTGCTGAAATAGTAATATCAAGTAATATCTATCAGTAGCTGTAGATATTACTTCAATACACATTAGAGTATATATCTCTGGTTAACAGATTACGAGTGGTCAGTGGTGTACCAAAGAGGGGGGGGGGTGGAGAGGGCAAGTTTGCCCCGGGCGGTACATTCTAGACGAGGCGGCGAATGAAAAGAATGGACATTTTCTGAAGCTTTTTCAACTGATAGGAAAATTCGACCCAGTGCTTTGAACGTTTGGTGAAAGTTGATAAGTTTACAACTTCCTATCTCTCACCAAAAAATCACACTGTCCAATTCAGTAACATATAGTTTTAGTAATATTATCCATAGAACGTGACCTTGCGGATAAATTTGAATTTTGATGAAGTCATTCAAGATTTCGTGAAGAAAGCACGTTTAATCCATTTGTAAATCGTTCATTTTTGTAATTCATTAATCTGTTCTTAAATATATATTTCATGTGATTTTTTGTGCCTTGTAGGGATTTAAAAAATAAAATGAATAAAGCCAAATAAAATAGAAATAAATAAAATGAAATAGAATAACACACACACAAACACACACACACACACCACACACATAAATAACAATCTCCCAGGAGGCCTCAGACAGGACGAAGCATATGGGCATGCGCACAGAGAAAGGGGTTTCCAGGCGCCAAATAGAAACCTAGACCAGTTCTTCCAAGACCGTTACTGAGAACTCATGCTGTTATTGGCCCGGGAAGAAATTTAATCTCCAAGAAATAGTTGTGAACCTCGAAAAATGTTGAACCTTAAAAGTATCTCTTGTCTTTTGTCTCTTTTCTCTTCTTTAATTCCTTTTCAGTATCATGATCAACAGAAGGAAGGACCACACTTATTGGGGTTAAAGAAGAAACAAACAACAGAAAACCATAACCACCTAAACCCCATAATAACACGGGCTCTTCGGAGCAAGTTTTTGTTAATGAAATTAACAGCGTGATCCCAGAGGGCTATACCCCCAGGCAACATCTTCCCTATTGATTTAAAGGGTCACGGCTGGGTTTATTGCCCAGTACCTGAGGCGCCCCCTTGCGGGGGAATGCCGACGGGATATACGCATTTTTTGCACCTGTCATCCCATGAGCATCGGTTCGTGGGTGGTCCCACATTAAACGACCTTGTGTCATACCCGCATACGTGGGATGCGAGGTAAATAACCTAAACCCCATAGTATAAATATTACAAAATTAAATTGGGAGAAAATAAATAGTTACTACAGTTTTCCTTAGCTCAGTCGGTAGAGCGTTCGGCTAGAAACCACAAGGTTCCTAGTTCGATACCGGTCCTCGCCAACTCAGCGTATGAATAGCATAGGGATCTTTGCGGTAAAGTAAGGAGCTGATGGTAGGTGTGGCGCTCCACTCCAGACGCCAAAACAATCTCCTTGGTCTAGCGCTATTGAAAAGGGGATAGACTCCCTCGCTGACTGGCTGATACCGACTTTACTTACTTACAGTTTTCCTTATTTTGCATACTTATATTATTATTAATCCATTTTTGGCTTTTTCGAAGAATTAGAATTTTTATGGTGCTGCCAAATAAACCTCCGCCCTGGGTGGCACTTGTGCTAGGTAGGCTACTGCAAGTGGTTTTCTTGTTATTTGATCACCTTTGTCTTTACTGTGTAACATGATGTTTGGGCTGTCGAGTGAAAAACTGTACACATTTCGTCGCTTATAGTTCCACGGTTGGTCACTGAGTAATGTCACACACTTAAACATTGAGCGTGAGATATTCCAGCGGGAAGATGATTGTTGACTTATTTCTCAAGCATGTCCTTAGAATTGACACTTAACCAACGACAGGAAAATATTCCGTGAAAAATGTATGTGACACAGAAAATTGATCAATGATTTCTTTAAAGTAGATTGCACATCCAACATGAATAAAACATTTCTGTAATGTATAAATAAAACTCTTAGTGGCAAAGTAATGGATTGATTAATATTTAACGGCGATTTTTTATGACACTTTTGTTTTTTTGCTGCTTACTTGTTGGCCTACTTGTGGCAAGCCAACACATTTTATTGGAATTTATTTGAACACACGTGTGAATGGCCAAATAGGCCAATCATGACTGTGACGGCCGCCCAAAGCAAGGAAATGAGTAAAGACAGAGTCCGACTGATGAAGACACTTTTATTAGGGTAAATACGGGAGTTGTCACCTATCCTCCTGTTTCGCAACTGGTCTTCAACGTGAAACTACAATAGAATACAAAGGGCTATGTAGTTTCTCTAATATACAACTAATAAAATCGAAAAAGAGGAGGAAAAGTTCCAAGCATTGTATCTACCTTCTTGCCGCCTCAAATCCTGCTGCTAAAAGAATTCAAACCCGGCGCCACGCAAACATGTGACTTTTACCGGTGTCAAACGGTGTTTGTACCCACGCAATAGGATGGCCGAACAAAACAAGGGAGATAATTATCTTGCATTTACAATGACTATCCTGGAGATCATGTGCTATAAAAGTAAGGAACCTAAAGGTCAATCCTTTGTCCCTTTGTTACCGGCCAAAACTGGTCCCTCTTTGTTTCCTTGTCACCGGCCAATACTGGTCTCTTCTGCCAATACTAGTCCACCGGCCAACACGGCAAAACAGCGCTTCGTTATACAGCCCAAGACGGCGACATCAAGGTAGTACGTCCCTCCACCACCAAATGGCACAGAGCCGACAAATCAATAACCTACTACAATTTGAACCAGACCGCGTTTGAACGAGTTACCAGGAAATTCAACCTATAGATAAATTCCAACAGGCATATCATCTGCAAACCTAGCCTAATCAAACATAACCTTTCACCATTGAGCATTAAACTATCGTTGTTTGTTTTGTACATGGCTTCTACCGAATCGTAGATTCTTGTGCTGTTTGTACAGTAGATTTCTCGTAGTGGACAAATGTTGTGTTTCTTTCTCTAAAAGTTTCGGCTTTTTTTTTCTCTGCGCATTTACGCACGGTTTATTCCCCGACAAAACGTAGGGGTTTAAACAGTGCTTCTTCCGAGGACAAAATTTCTCACATACTTGCAACACACATTGCAGTTATTAGTTATGAATTTGCCAGTCAATTCTACGGACTGGCTGAAGTTTTTAAGATTTACGTCAGCCAAAGGAAAGGAAACAAGATGTAATCTGGAAAACATACATTGTATTTGACGTTAATTAGAGGTCAAATAGAAATTTGATTCAAATAGGATTTGAAAAATCTGCCACAATTTTGGATTACATTTTAAATGGAGATCTTGAGATGTTTGCCTTTTTTTTTTCAAACACCATCAATCGACGTGGAACAAAAAATTTTAAAGGAGATTTTCTCATTGAGAAGAAATATTAAATTTTCTTCATCGGAAGAGGATCAAACTTTATCTCTAAATTCCATTACGTGGACTGGAAAGTTATAAACGCACAATAATATATATATATATATATATATATATATATATATATATATATATATATATATATATATATATATATATATATATATGTGTGTGTGTGTGTGTGTGTGTTTGAAAGAAAAGGCTTAAATACCGATCATATTGAGAGTTATAAATTTATTTACACCAATATAATCCGCCTTCATCAGACTACTGTTATTTAATACTTTTTTGTCTAATGTATTACTCAGTATATAATTCCCCAATTATTGTACATTGAGCTCTCAACATGAACAATACCAATTCTAGTAATTCAATATTAAAAAGGCCTTGCTTAGAATCACCGAGTAACCTGGTTATATATATATATATATATATATATATATATATATATATATATATATATATATATATATATATATATTATGGTAGAAATGTGAGGCGGTTAATCCGACAGTATGTGGAGAAAAGTAAAATCAGAAGCCGGTGTATACATGATTCCTTGTGCAGACAGCCATAGGAAATACATAGGCGAGACCTCCAGAAATTTAAAAAAAACGCCTATATGAGCACAAACGCAATATAAAATTAGGTGACAGCAACAACTGTTTATTCCAACACATATTTAAAACACAACATAGGTTTAATTTCAGCAATGCATCCATGATCGCATACATCCACAACAAAAGATTACGACAAATATTCGAAGCCAGTACCATTAGCAACATTCTCAACATCAATTCCAGATCCGGCTTCTTCAATATATCCTCACACCTAGGCAAAACCATCATGGATAGTTACAAACCAAACAGACAACAAGACAACACTTAGCATAAAGCCAATAACAACAACAACATCACAAAACAAACACAAACAATAACAATCTTAATAAACACACACATACACATACACTCACACACACACAAACATTTACAACCCTTCAAAATATGCATACACAAAAAAAGATTAAAAAAAAACCAGATAGATCGATAGATAGATAGACACCAACAGATTAAAGGTAGATAGATGAACTGACAGATAGACAGATATTAACAGACTAAATACAGATATATGGACAGATAGATAGGTAGATATTAACAGACTATGGATAGACAGGCTAATAACAGACTATAGACAGGCAGAGAGATAGATATGAACATACTCTAGTTAGATATATAGACAGATACATAGAAAAATAGATACATACAGAATATAAACAGACATACAGATGGACAGAAAGATAAAAAAAATAGATGAACAGACACACATATAGACAACAGATTGATAGACATGAACACATTCAAGCTAGATAGACAGATAGATAGACAGATGGATGGATAGAGATATAGATAAATATTAACAGACAAAAAAAAAAAAAAGAATAGATAGATAGACAGACAGACAGCACAAACAAATCATCGCAAACAAACAGACACAGATGAAATTAACAGATTGAAGATAAATCAAAATAGTAAAGACATGGATATGTCACAAAGCTATATAATACATAATAACATCAACAATAATAACATCGCCACTATTAATAACAATAACAACAATAATAATAATAATAATAATAATAATAATAATAATAATAATAATAATAATAATAACAATAATATATAACATTATACACACACGCTCGTACAATTTTAACAAATCTCACCCACTTCACTTAAATAAAACCAATATTAAAATTTAAAAAAATAAAAAAATAAAAAATAAGAAATAAAAATCTTTTTAAAAATAAATATGATAAATAAATAAATAAATAAATAAATTTAAAAAAATAAACAAATAGATATATAATAAAATAAAATAAAATAAAATTAGAATCTCATACATACATACCAGCTACATATTCAATTCAGATATATAGACAGATACACAAAAAGATAAGTAACAACCTAATAAAAATAGATAGATAGATAGATGGACTGAAAGACCAAATATAGATGAACAGACACACAATAAAGAAAAAAAAACAGATGGGTTGATAGACATGAACACACTCAAGCTAAATAGATAGATAGTTAGATAGACGACAGACAGATAGACATAATGTTAAATATTCATAAATAATGAATGACATTATAATATATATGATAATAATAATAATAACAATAATAGTATATAACATTATACATATGCTCACTTACAATTTTAACAAATCTTACCCTTACAAGCCCTTACAAAAAAAAATAAAAATAAAATAAAATGAAATAAAATAAAATAAATAATAAATCAAAAAAAATCACACCAACATACCAACAACACATATATAACTTAGCGACAAATCCAGTTCCCAATCACACATAAACAAAAAACAATTAAACAGACACACACACACACACACACACACACACATACACATATTTAGCTAACCAATCCCCACAATCTAACACCTGTGGTACCACCATTCACCATTTCGGCACTCCCCATTCCAGAGAGAAGAAGAATCCACTAACCACCCCCAACTACACTTCTCCCTACTGACGACCTTCCGCTTTCAGCATTTTGAGAATTTACATCATTGGAGTAAGAACTATATTCAAGTCCTGAAGATGGTCTAATAAGAGACCGAAACGTTGCATCGTCGACAATAAACATCAAGTTTCCACAACATCCCGTGTTTGTCTACTTTTCTCCATATATATATATATATATATATATATATATATATATATATATATATATATATAAATCATACAAGTCAGTCAGTAAGCGCCGGGGACTCTATGGCTAAGCTATTCTAACTTATATATACGCTCTATCATCGATATTGAGTACTCTCTATTTATAAATATAGCAAACTGTATATATATTGCTATATTTATAAATAGACACTACTCAATATCACTGATAGAGCATATATATAAGTTGGAATAGCTTAGCCATAGAGTCCCCGGCGGTTACTGACTGACTTGTATGATTTCTATATTAATACGCTTGTTCCTTAATCTTCCGACCATTATTATCTTGTTAACAATCAGACCGTCCAAATCGTCCAAGATGAAATGCAAATCCTGATTATCCAGTGTTGCTTATCCGCAGAATAATTATTTCTTATGAGTGTCATCCCCTCAGCTAAATAATGGACCATTCCGTTTTTGTTAGAAAGGAAGGGAAGAAAAGGACACGCAACACAGAAAAATATAATGAAAGAATGAAAGAAAGAAAGAAGGAAAGAGAGAGAGAGAGAGAGAGAGAGAGAGAGAGAGAGAGAGAGAGAGAGAGAGAGAGAGAGAGAGGGGGGAATATAGTGAGAGGGGACGATAACGATAATCTGTTTCCGTCGAACATAATGAAAAGAAATCCAGATTACTATACTTTTTACATATTGAACCATTTGCAATAGCACTTCAGTAAACATATCAAACGTTGTAATAATTAGATTATCATACTGTGGTATATCCGCAGGTCCTGCTAGTAATTAATAATATAGTTTGTAAATAAAGCGCTGAATATCAGTGACAGAGCATATATAGCTAAGGATAGAGTAGACATAGACAAGAACGTAGACATAGGCAAGAAAGAGATAGTTACCAAGTGCCGTTGACTTTATGTCTACATATCCTAAAATATATATATATATATATATATATATATATATATATATATATATTGTATTTTAGGGTCTCCGTATGCTTCTCTCGGTATATATTTTTATATTTTTTTATGTAACAATCCATCCGCCACACCTAACATGCGATAGCCCTAATATCGTATATTACATATACTGCACACAATGTATAAATAGCGTATATGTTGGAGAAACATCTACATCTTTTAGACTAAGATTAAATAACCACAAATCCACAATAAAACTCAAATCACCGTATAGTACGATAGCACTTCACTTTAACACCCCACCACACAACCTTACACACCTCAAATGTATTTTAATAGACCACGCATTTCCAACAACGCAATCTCGAAAACAAGCAAAAACCAAATGGATTTTAAAACTACGAACTCACGTGAGGGGACTGAACGCCGATATCGGAATACTCCGTTATTACAAATATTTTACAAACGCTGCGGCTGTCAATAACAAAAAAACAAAGGATCCGTTGAACAGGAGCGACATTCATTTGAAAAAGGGAATTAACGATCCCGAAAATTTATGATAACAAATAAAAAATAAGTGAATCCAGTACTCCATAACATCGAGTTCCTTCATTTATTTTTAAATTCTTCCTATTAACACCCAACTTCAACATAAAAACACACACACACACACACACACACACACATATATATATATATATATATATATATATATCAGCAAAATGTCATTCAAACTAGTCTGTTAATGAGACAACGGAGGAGTGTTACTGTCAGTCCATCTTTTTTTTCCCCTAATATTTTCTATTTGGGAATGAGTGTTCTAATCGTGAGATCACAAGTGAAAAGGAAATGTCTAAAGTTCATAACTCAACAGATCAAGTGTTTTCAAGTAACAGTAGTCTTCATCTGGATCGACTTTTTGATAGTTGAAATCTCTAAGGCGACCAGGTCTGCTTCGTTTTTTTTTTGTTTTTTTTTAATGCTCAATAACTATAATCCTATGCCAGACTAGATAAACCTCTACCGAAGTTATTGTTACAGAACCTATGGATATATCACAGTATGATAATTAAATTATTATAACTTTTGATATTTTTATCTAAGAGCAATTGAAAAATAGTTTTATATGTAAAAAGTCTAATAATTTTGATTTAACTCTCTCTCACTCTTTATTAAAGGGAGTAGGTGTAAAATACTTACATTGATTTGCCGATAAATATCTGGGGGAGGTATTTAGAATATCTACATTAATTTGTCGACAAAAAAGTGACAAAAACATTACTAGAAAAATATCTAAGTTGAGATTCGCCTGACACAGGCTCGCTAAAACATAACGTAAATTAAGGCAGGGAGCGGGGACGACATAAGATCAAAATTTCCAAAATATATTCCGTAATTCACAATTTCAATATTACAAATAAAACAAAATGTAACTTCTTTTTTTCGATTTATTTTAATTTTACGTTAGGCATTTAAGCGATGCAAGACCATTTGGAATGTTTCATTTTTAAAATTGGGTGAAATAAAATGGGGCAAATAGGAAATCTGTGATGAAGCGACAGCAGATAATCTGGATTTACATTTTTGCATTGCATCTTGAACAATTTGGACAGTCTCCTTTTCAACCAGAGGGTGTTGCAGGATGGAAACGGACGGAAGATTTAGGAATAAGCGTATTAATATATAGAACCATATAACTGCAATTTCTTGTAACTCTTTCCCGCCATTTTTTGTAATAAATCTTCGTTCGTTAAGACAACAGAAAAAAGCCGTTATGTCAGCTGACTGTACCTCTGTATGATTGTCCCTACCCTATTTGTTCTTATGGCAACCCCCAACACTTTTTATCATATACGTATTATAACGATGTGGCTGATGGTCTTAGTATCCTGGGTATGACGTTAAACTCTATCTAATGGTGAAGTTCCAATTCTGAAGCTCTGGGGAGTATGGAGTATCCCTTCATCGCCATTACTCCGAGGTGCATTCTGACCCAGAGTGGTAGTACTTGTTTGGGTCTCATCTATGATTAAATAGATAGATTAAAAAGATAGTTTTTAAAGATGCGTTAAAAAATTGAATACCCAACAAGAATGAATAAAACAAAACGTTTTCGGCATAAAATAACCCAACATGAGTTGATATACCGTAAAATCCAACCAACCAACAACAGAAAAAAAAAGCGAATTTTTATTGTGTTACATTGGCTAATCAGCCATACCCATAAAAAACAACTCCATTTGAACGAATTCTCTGTACAGAAAAAATGTAACATTTCCGTTTTTAATTGCAGTTTTGAGAAAATAGTTTCTACATTTAGATTATGGCATTGAGATTTATTTTGGGATTTTATGGAAATCTATAATTGTTGTCTGTCGTTTCTTTCTCTTCCTAATTAAATCTGTCAGTAAACAAAAGACGTTGACGATAATTTTGATATCCTTATTCAAAATTACCAAAGGGAATATTAATTCTAAATGCTATCGCTGTAGTCGTCTTTATTAAAAGCCTAATTAAGAAGCAATTCGATGCATGTCTAGAAAGTAATGAGACTAATTATTTCTATTTTTCAGGTTGGCAACAATGATTAAAAATCAGCTGATAAACTTTGACCTTTAACAAGTGTGAAAACATTCGCCTCTCTGAATTCAGAGTAGTTTTTGGATGATTACAAATGTGATTAGTTAAATGTTTCGTTTGGTTTGGTTTATTTAATGGCATATCAACCTTCTATGGGTGTTTAATACAAAAGTTTGATTCATTTGTTCGATCATAATCGTAACTATATTGTCCAGAAGTTCCATTGCAATCACTTGGTTAATTTTCACATTTTTGTCTATAACCATACTTGGCACAGTTATATGGTTCCAAGCATTCCTTTCAATACCAACAATTTTCAACTTACTTTTACTATATATATATATATATATATATATATATATATATATATATATATATACAATACAATTAAAAGGCGTTTGTTACCATTGGTTTCAAGCAGCGTATTAGCCGCTTATAATCAAAATAAATTGATGATTAGCGGCTAATACACTGCTTTGAAACCAACGGTAACAAATGACCTCTAATTTTATAATATCCCATAACAAATAAATATAGTTCTTCCACTTGTAATAGAGCACTTTATTTTCTTTCTCTAATACAAAATACCACTCTCCCTCTCTTTCTCTTTCTCACTCTCTCTATGCACACACACACACACACACACACACACACACACATATATATATATATATATATATATATATAGTTTATTTATGTTATCTCTTAGCATATATTGGGCATAAATTACCCCGTTCTTTGATTCAAATTTCTCTTTTGTTGTCCAGTGTAGAAAAGGCTCCGAATAGAATACAATAGGCATTGCCAAAGTATTTATTCCTTCGATTCAATTTCCACTAAATCTTCATTGTTCTTTTAATGTATTCTTTGTTGATTTTTTTTCCTTTCCTTTCATTAATTCACTCAACTCCCGCTCTTTCTTACAGTTCTCTTTCCTCTTTAGCGTCCTGATAATTTCATTATTATGTCATTAAATCATTAAGATCATTTTGTTGTTTTCTTCGTTTTCTTCTCTACGTCATCTTTTATCTAAATGGCCACTGATAATGACTTCCGTATAACAGACCACGTACAGTTGCCAATGTTTTCAGAACAGGAGAGTTGGGAAACAAACTGGACGATAAAGTAACGCTGTTTGCAATCATCGTAAATCACCGTTAGATCACCGAAAGTTAAGCAGCAATTAGCCTGTCCAATACATAGACGGGAGATTATTTAGTAATAGCAAGCGCTTTAAGCAAACTAAGGCCTGTGTATCAGACTACTAAATAACAAGGGAACGGTTTAGTATTGAAAGTTTTGCTGTTTGTTCCACTATATCGGAATGAGTGTTGTTCCTCAAGTCTATTCGTCAAATTGTCACTTGTTTCAACTCAGTTAATCGATCCCTGTCGCATTTATTCAGATTATACCGTGTCATTGGTCATTTCAACAAAAATGGTAAACACCTCAACATAACTGATTATCATCTCAACTATGAAACCTTTTCTATCAAAATGATCAAAAGCCAATCTTTAAAACCATTTCCCAACTGACTAAAACAGAAAATGATTGATGACTGTTTCGTACATATCGCTAACCTCTTGAGAAAGGATTAAGGGACCATATGACCTTTAGGCACCCCTTTTTGATCTCGATTAAGAAAGGACGTGTTTTTCATTTACACCGTCAATATCCGGTTGTTTGTTAGGGGTTAGGGGTTAGGGGTTAGTTTTATTATTTTTTTTAAATCTAAAAATCATCTGTTAAAACAACCGATGAAGAAAGGACATGTTTTTCATTTACACCGCCAATATCCAGTTGTTTTAACAGCTGATTTTTAGATTTTTTTAAAACTATAAAACTAACCCCTAACCCTAACCCCTAACCCTAACCTTAACCCCAACAAACAACCGGATATTCATGGTGTAAATAAAAAACATGTCCTTTCTTAATTGAGATCAAAAAGGGGTGCCTAAAGGTAATATGGTCCGGATTAAGACTGCAGTTAAAAAAAAACTTGGACTAATCAGTTAAACATACTTGTGGTGTGTGTTACTGAATAGCGAGTTCAATCATCACTGGACGCCCAATACTTACGACCTTGGTGGAGGCGGATGGTGTAATGGTTACGGTCGTAGGAAATGGACATGATGAGACGAATTCAAATCATGGACGAGGCTATTTGCATTTCACACAGCAATATAGTATAACAATATTTCATAAACCATTGTGAATGGTATGGATCTAACGATTCTACCTCCAGCTATGGGTAAATAGTAGGGCAGACTGGACTCTTTAACTTTGGTTAGGCAACTAGTCTAGGAGAAGAAATCTCTGAATTCAAACCTGTTTAAACATGCTTAAGAAATTGACTTTGTGTCACATCTACTCGTGCGTATGGGTTGGTAAATATGCGTGTAAAAATCATACTCATGACCTTATGTCACCTAATACCTGGGGCGAACGGGTTGGGTTAATACCTACTTGTGATGTGTATGTTGTCTGGTCAGGTAGTCAGGTGGTTTTTCTGGTGGCTGACACAGTTTTTCTTTCGCCTCGAATAAAAAACAGAAATACAAATGCTAACTTTTAAATCAGTCAGCTCCTCCTGATTAGGAAGATTAGTATAACATAATATTCCCTACCATTTCCTGCCAATTGGCCTTGTAATTAGCTAAGCAACTATCGACCGGGCAGTGGTCAGTTTGGATGTTTTGAACAGTGACCGAAACGTAACCGAGATTCGTAATATTAGATGAGAATTATATTAGAAGAATCAAAACGAAGAAGACTCCGAGCGGGAAGATTGTGTTGCGGAAGAAAGGTAGACCATTGGAGGAAACCCTGACCACAGGGATAAACTCCATCCACTCAAACCAAGAAGTGAATAAAAAAGTTGGCGAAGTAGCCAATTGTCTGTATCAGCCCGACAGCGAGGGAGTTCCCTTTCCGCTAGCGCTAAACCAGGGATATTTTTGCTGAGGTAAAACGTTACACCTACCGTTAGCTATCCACTTTACCGCACAGATCAGATCATTCAAGCTGTGTTGGCAGGGACTGGTATCGAACTAGGAACCTTGCGATTCACTATGCGGGTGCTCTACCGACTGAGCTAAACCGGCCCCTGAGACAGTAGTTAAAGCAACTGAAACTGTATTTATTGAAAATGCCAGGATTGTAGAAAGGTAGTGAACAGTGAAATGCGATGACGCAAGATTTATCTTAAGAGAATTAAGCTTTCCCCAAAGATACATTACAAATAATGAAAGGTAAATTCAGTTCTCCGTGGAAAATCGAAAAAAAAAAGTTTAGTTTTGTTGTTAGAGAGAATTAGTCCGAGGAAGATATTAGTATGTTTAGGACTATAATCTTTCATCCATTTTCTTACTTCACATTTAATACAAGGTAATCATGAAGTCTTGTATTTGTTTTGAATCTTAATGAATAAAGTATACAAAAAACAAAATCAATTAATTTTGTTCTTATAAGATAACTCTTTGTATTTTCACTTCTGTTAGGGTTTGCACTCCTGATGTTAATCCAACTTTCGGCCCCAACCCCATTGTCCTTTATGGCAAATCCCAACCCTTTTTATTATATGTGCTAGAAGGCGGTGGCTGAGGGTCTTCATGTCCTGGGAATGACGTTAAACTCTATCTGATTGTGAGCTTCCAATTCTGGAGGTCAGTGGAAGGGGTGCTTCACAAAGCACCCCTTCATCCCCATTGCTCCTGGTTCACTCTGACCCGGAGTGGTAGTACTTGTTAGGGTCCCATTTATGAATTAAATATTGAAATGTGTTGATAAAAAATTGAGTATCCATTAAGAATGGGTATATTTCAAAACTTTGTCGGCATTAAATGACCTCCCAAGGTTGATATGCTGTAAAACAATACAAAACAAACCCACTTTCAAGTTTCCAATAGTTTGGTTTTGTTTGGTTTGTTTTACAGCATATCAACCTCGGTGGGTTATATAAGGCCGATGGGCACCCGCCTAGAGAATCGCAGGGTTCCAGGTTTGGTACCAGTCCCCGCAAACCCAGCGCATGAGCAGCATAGCTTGGATGATCTAATCTGTGCGGTAAAGTTTATGACTTTGTGGCATATTCTGAACATTTTCAGAGATTCTATTATCCAAGTCGGCCGGACCATATCATAGGCCGTTTTGTATTTCCAAATGACTTTAATGCATTTTTTTTTTTTTGCTTCTCTGGAAAAATGAAGATCTGATGAATCCTTCACGTGTTCTTCTGATCCAAAAGAAATGGATTCAAAATTTACTTTTAAATCAGCCAACAAGATTCGGGGATCGATTTTCTGAGCACAGTTAAATATACATTTGTATTTCAGATGCATAAAATTGATCAGTAAGAGTAAGATCGATATGTGTTGTTTTATTTGTCAGCCAAATATGTCACAGTTGGGTTAATACTGAAGTAGATCCCGGGACGCCTGAGATTTCAGGATTAACTTCATTCGTGCTTGTTAAATATTTATCCGGTTATCAATCAAAGAATTAAAAGCAAAAGTCGACAGACTCAGTGGATAATGTCTTTGTAGTCGAGTCAGTGGTCAGGACGATTGTGAATGAGATAAATCAAAATGTCTGATTAAGGGAATGTATATTCACAGTCAGGAAATGGTTTTAAGAATTTGCCCTTTTAATCAATTAATCTCATCACAAGGCTTTGATCCTTTTGATGGACAAAATCGTAGAAGGGGTTCAGAGTTGAGATAATTATCAATTATTAGCAGGACCTGTGGATATACCACAGTATGATAATTTAATTATTACAATGTTTGATAGATTTACTTAAGAGCTATTACGATAGTTCAATAAGTAAAAAGTATAGTAATCTGGATTTTACTCTCTCATACTTTTATAGAGATCATACAGTCAGTCACTAAGCGCCGTGGACTTTATGGCTACGCTATTCTAACTTATATATATATATGCTCTATCATCGATATTGAGGACTCTCTATTTATAGATATACAAAACTATATATATATATATATATATATATATATATATATATATATATGTAAAAAGTATTATAATCTTGATTTAGCTCCTCCTACACTTTTTTCTTCCTTTCCTTCTATTCATTATGTTCGATTGAAACAGATTAGCGTTATCAACCCCTCTCTATATTTCTCCTACTCTCTTTTTTCTTTCTTCCTTTCTTATTATATTTTTTCTGTGTAGCATGTGTTTTTCTTCCTTTTCTTTCTTTATAATAAAAACGGATTGGTCTACTATTTAACTAGGATGAGGACACTCATAAGAAATAATAATTCTTCGGATAAACACACCAGATACTCATTTTTGCATTTCATCTCTGACGATTTGGACGGTCTCATTTTTAAACAGAGGGTATTGTAAGATGATAACGATCGGAAGATTAAGAACAAGCGTATTAATATAAAGATGTTGAGATATTAGTTATTTTTAATTTGTTGAAATGACCAATGACACGGTATATTCGGAACAGATGCGGCAGAAACCGATTACCCGAGTTGAAACAGATGACAATTGGACAAACGACTTGAAGAACAATACTCGTTTTGATATAGTGGAACAAACAGCAGACTTGCAATACTAAACCGTTTCCATTTTGTTGCCTTGTCCCACTGACCGCTTTCCTGTCTCTGAAGACATGTGTTAGCAGTAAAGTTGTTAGTTGTCTTATTGACGCTGATCCTTATCAATGGTTAGTTTGATAAATAGACAACAGATGTCATATTTGCCGGACTACTATTTGTTCTTCTTTGTTGGCGTTTCGGTCGATACATATTCGGCTTCCCTAACCCAATAACCATCAAACCACACACCTTTCCTCAGGTATATGTTCCATTAGAAATCTTTAATGCATCATCATCATCATCATCATCATCATCATCATCGTTCGCGTTGATAGCACGGATACCTATGACGTGCCTATCGACTGTCGCCCCTGGCAGGTACTCCACACAGCATTTGCATAATCTGATTGATGAAGGTTTTTACTGGTCAGCCTACACTGGTGTGTCCATTTGTAGGTATCCGCAGGAGAACGTCACTTATGGGTTCGTCCTTGCTTTGCAAGCAGTGTCCAGCGTATCTTGTTCGTCTACTCGGATGGTTTGTGTGATAGGGGGCAAGTTGCAGTACAGCTGCTTTAAAACAATGGGTGTCTCTTCGTACCTACTTATTTTCTTTCTTTGTTTTTCAGCTCCTTAACCATATGGTTTTTTAGACCACGAATGGTGACAGACAAGTCAAAAGAATAAAATGAACACAAACTTAGAATGGGGATATACCTGTATTACTGGCATACATAACAATTGTTGCAAACTTTGGTTTGTCTGCGGAATGTTATACATATATTAAACCACTTAGCTGAAATCCTGAGGTAAGGGAATTATCGAAGTCCCTTGCTACGGCTACTCTGGTTGTTTAGAAATATATGAGAGGTCCTTTTTAACGTCTGACTCCGGTGCTGGTCAATCAGAAAGAGGTAGAAAGAATTTGCCTCTTTGGCTTTGCCGCCAAAGTATGCTGGCCCGTGATTGGTTGGTTCGATAGAGAGGCTCGTAGACAAGGACGCTAACCCTCACCTCAGATTTCTTTATAATCATAACACTACACTCTACCAGAATAACCGCAATGAGTGTGTCATATGAGTCATGTTAAGAGAAGACCAGGGAAGATTTTAAAAGATTTAAAAAAGATCCACTAATTCTTATCAGCGATTTTGTCCTGATAATAAAGGAGATCGATAACGACGCGGGTCAGTAAAATGTCAACAAAATAATTTATACATTGGGGTTAACTTGAAAAGAAAGAAAAGAAAAAATATACTAAATGTTTGGGTTGTGCAGCTTGACTTTCATTTTTAATCAAAATAATTTATCAAGCCGATCAAATTTTAAACTGTCATATCTTGACAATATAGCGATAGACATAGCTAAAATGTCATAAAGATTATCTAAAACAGAAGATCTTTTTAAATAGCGTGACATTTATAAGCACAAAAAATATGGATTTGCCTTTTCCTTTTGACTTGTCCTATTGCCAGTGTCTTTTTCGTCACTGACAGAAAAGTGTGTAATAAGGTCAGGGATTCTTCTATGTACCACATGAGTAGTTTAGTGTAAAGAAGAAAGAGTATAAGACTGGTTTGGTTGGCAACCTTCCGTCTATTTTAGACGATGGCGTAGTTTTCTTTCTTCTTCTTCTTCTTCTTCTTCTTCTTCTTCTTCTTCTTCTTCTTCTTCTTCTTCTTCTTCACTTCTCTTCTCTCTCACTTACAGCTACGTAAGTGGCTGAACAGACCGATCCTCGAACGGCAGTCTCTGGTGCAATGGCTGCAAACAAAAGGTGATGCTTTCTGTAGGTGTTGGGGGTGCTGCTGTTTCTCCTTTCTTTTAGCTCTCTTTTCTGTGGCAGCTTTTTTCCTCTCTTCTTCACTTCTTTTTGTTCCTTGTTTGACGAGGAGGCGCCAGGTTGCATGGTCTTCTGCACAAGCCTCCCACGTGTCTATGTCGATACGGCATGTCTTCAGGCCTCTCTTGCAGACATCTTTGAAGCGTAGGCGTGGTCTCCCTGCCGGTCGGGTGCCCTCCAGTAGTTCACCATACAGTAGGTCTTTGGGGATGCGGCCTTTGTTCATCCTCCTGACATGGCCAAGCCAGCTGGAGTACCGTTAATATAAGTGTCCTTCAGAATACAGTCTAGTATCGGACAGGTTAGAACTGATCAAAGGGGGTAAGGATTTAATTTACAACATTTTCCCATTCAAAAAGTATTAAACAGGAGTTGTTAGTCCTCCATCCAGTTACAAAGTCTCTGTATTTGTTGGGAATTATCCGAATTCTGGAAGACTTTCGCTCAGGTTTGGTGATTTCTTCATCTTCGGCATCAAATCAAATACATGTTTTCTGGATGGAACATAGGCAATTCTTTTTAATATCTCCTTAGCTTAGTCGGTAGAGCGTTGGCCTGGGAACCACAAGGTTCTTGGTTCGATTCCGGCCATCACCAACTCAGTGTATGAGTAGCATAGGGATCTATGCGGTAAAGCGAGGAGGTGATTGTAGGAGTGGCGCTCCACCTCAGATGATAAAAACAATCTCTTAGGTCTAGCGCTTGTGAAAAGGGGATATACTCCCTCGCTGTCTGGCTAATACCCGCTCTGGGCCACCCCGATGGCTTTACTTTTTACTTTTTACTTAGAAATACCAATAAATACAAAATTCTACACGACGTTCCGATGATCTTTACAGAACATGACGCCAACAAATCCTTAAAAATTGACAATAAGTTCAAAATATCATATGTTTCAAAATACAGAATTTCGGTAGTTGATATCTATATATTCAACCCCCATCCCACTCCACGAGCAGGATGGGACACAAGGTCGATCTCTTAAAAGGAGTTTAACAGGTTTGAATTCAGAGTTTTCCTTCTCCTAACCAAGATTAAAGAGTCCAGTCTGTTCTATTATTTACCCAATGCTAGAAGGAGAATAGTTGGATACATAGCTTTCTCAGGGATATAAGCGCTATGTGAAATGCAAAAAGCCTCATCGAAGATTTGAACTCGGGTTGCCAAATCCATTTCCTACGATGATAACCATTACACCACGCACTTCAACGGTTGGTTTGGTTTGTTTGTTTTACGGCATATCAACCTCAGTGGGTCATTTAGTGCCGATAAAGTTTTGAAATAAATCAATTCTTAATGGATAAGACAATTTTTTTATAAATACATTTTTCAATTTAACCCATAGATGGGACCCTAACAGGTACTACCACTCCGGGTCAGAGTGGACCAGGGAGCAATGGTGATGAATGGGGTGCTCCACATTCCCCAAACCTCCAAAACTGGAACCTCACCATCAGATAAAGTTTAACGTCATTCCCAGGACATGTAGACTCGCAGCCACCGCCTTCTAGCACCCATATGATAAAAAGGGATTGAGGCTTGCCATAAGGGCAATAGGGTTGGGAAAATCATATAGGTGCTAGGGCTTGACCAGCCGATTGATCGGAGGGGGCCTCTCCGACTGCCCGTCTAGCCCAAGATAGGGCCAAAGTGGAGTATTGCAAGTCATGGACTGCTCATCAACCTGGGCTCTATCCTTAAGCATCACAGGTCGCCACCCATGGCCAACAGGTGACCCCATTGGGGGAGTCTTACCCCTTACACCAGTCGGTGCATTCTAACGCCCCAGCCGACAGGGCGTTCAACGGTTGATACCTACAGTGTAAAATAGTTCCATTTTTTCTACCATCAATTTTTAGAATAAATTTAGCAATAAAATAATAATCAATAACAATTCAATAATTGCTTGATACCATGAAATCATCTTGTTATTGATCTGTTCCGGCCAAGAATAACAAAATATATTTCTGATTGATTTAGTTTACTTTCGGTTGGTTACAAATACATTTGTTGTTGAGATGAAATGAAGGGTTCAATTATTGATGATGGTGCTTTAGTTGTAGAGGCTTGAGAGCAAAATTATAGAAAATGCGGAGTTTGTTAATGAGCGAAGAGTTAAGAATAGAAGCATTGAAAATAATTAGTCTCGGATTTTCGTTATTAGAATTATTTGGATTATTCGGATTATGTGAATGTTTTCAGTCATTCTGCCACATACGACGCACTGCTACCAAGGTGACTTTCTTTTCTCTTTCACGACCTAGTGACTGTTCACTTCTCATCACACACATTATCTCTCACCTCGTCTACTTTAGGACAGAGTCATTTATTCTATTTAGAGGATTTACTGCGCATGCGTACAAAGAACAAAAAGGGCCGTTAAGGCAAGCGGATTAATTTATTTTGTCACTGTAACACACACACACACACATGCACACACACACACACACACACACATACACACACACACAAACTTTCTTACTCTCTTTTCTTCTTCATCTTTTTCTCTTCTTTCGACACTTTCTTGTTTTTTTCTATATGACCTTTATCTTATTTTTCCTTTACTCATTCTTTTTCTTGTTTTATTTTTCTTTCCTTCTTTTTTTCATGTCTTCTTTTTCTTTCCAATTCTTCTTCTTCTTTCTTTCTTTCTCTTTTCTTCTTCCATTATTTTTTGCATTTTTCCACTTTTTAAAATTCATTTTCCTTTTGTTTTGGCAACTTTCACTCTTCTTCTTCTTCTTCTTCTTCTTCTTCTTCTTCTTCTTCTTCTTCTTCTTTATTATTATTATTATTATTATTATTATTATTCTTTCATATTCTTCTTCTCTTTCTTCTTCTTCTTCCAATCCCAATCGTCTACACCCGGACATTTCACAGGCACTCCCCAAATCCACTAGATCGATATCCTGTCAGAAAACCGAAATAACCTGCTCACCCAGGGGACTAATTCGTAGATGAAAGGCAGAAATTGTTTTCGGTGTTTACTGGAGTTCGTTCAATAGATTTGTAACGATGATTGTCTCGCCCTCCTTCCGGTATTGAGATGCTTCCAGGACCGTAAGACTAAATAAAGGTTTAGTTTTCGAGATCCGGACAGAGTGAAAGAAAATGGAAGCGAGAAAATGTGGAGAAAAGAGAAGAGAGCAGAGAGAAAGAATGAGGGACGATAAAGATCGAGAAAAAAAATAAATGAGAAAAAAAAAAAGAAAATGAAAAAAAGAAAATTAATCTGTAAGAGAAATCGAAGAAATGATGAAGGAAAAGATATGTGTGTGTTGTGTGTGTGTGTGTGTGTGTGTGAAAGAGAGAGAAGGGGCGAAGGAGTGAGAGAGTGAGAGAGTGAGTGAGAGACCGGGAGGGGTAAAATACAAGATTGCAGATAAGATAAGAAAGCAGGACAAAGTGCAAGAGAGAAATAGAGAACAAAATGGTGTAGTGAGAAGATTAAGAAGAGAGAACAAAGAGAAGAGAGAGAGAAGAAAAAAGTGAAGAAAAAAAAGGAGAGGGAAAGAGAGAAAAGAAAGAAGAAGAGAGACGAAGAGAATGAAAAGAGAGAAAGGATAGAGAGAGTACAATTTGGCCAATGTAAATTTTTTAAAAAAAGAAAGAAAGAAAACGAAAGTCCCGAATTGTGAGAAGTTTGAAATAGAACATAAATGAGATAGTTATAAATAAAGAAAAGATAATGAAAAATGATGATGATGATGATCATGATGGTGATGATATATATATATATATATATGTGTGTGTGTGTGTGTGTGTGTGTTTATGTGTGTGTTGTTGTGTGTGTGTGTGTGTGTGTGTGTGTGTGTGTGGGTGTGTGAATCTATTGCGTATCAACTTTGTTCTTGTGAACGTTTTTTGGGGGGATATCATGAAGGATGGGAAATAAACAAGCAAACAAAAACAAGACAAAAAAAAAAACAGAACAAAGAGCAAGAGTTCCAATATCCAGCCGTTGTTCTGTCCCTGGTTCGATTTATTTATTCCAATATTTCAGGTGACCTTCACCCTTTATCAAGGTACTATAACTGTGACTGTGTAAAAAAGTGAAATAAAACCAAATGAAACAATATATATATATATTTATATATATATATATATATATATATATATATATATATATATATATGTGTGTGTGTGTGTGTGTGTGTGTGTGTGTGTGTGTGTGTGTGTGTGTCTAGTCATACTGATGAGTCGTGAAACGGCGAAACAGAACTGTATGTAGATGATAATATAATATATATATATATATATATATATATATATATATATAAAATGGATAAAAGTAACCTACTCGAGTTTCATCGTTACATCCGTTGAATTAATCGAAAACTCGATTAATTCAACGGATGTAACCCTGACGATTCATACGATGAAACTCGAGTAGGTTACTTTTATCCATTTTATAAATAAATTTTGCTCTACATTGTATTGAGCACTTTGTATTTGTTTTTTCTCAGTCTTAACTCCTGATACTGTGCGCTTCCAACGATCGTACTCGTACCCACTAGTAAGCTACTACTCATACATTAACATATAATATATATAATATATATATATATATATATATAGAGAGAGAGAGAGAGAGAGAGAGAGAGAGAGAGAGAGAGAGAGAATGTATATATATATATATATAGAGAGAGAGAGAGGGAGAGGGGGAGACAGAGGGAGAGGGACAGAGGGAGAGGGACAGAGAGAAAGAGAAAGAGAAAGAGAAAGAGAAAGAGAGTGGATGGAAGAAGATTCCGTTTTATAAATAATCACCCAATTTTACTAATATTAATATCATTCAAATCGAATTGATATCAACGCTGTCTTTATATGCGACCATTTTGCGTTTGTAACTTCTATCAAACAACAAGTATAAAGAAAAGCACAGTATTTTTACTCATTAACAGTTGTTTATGTATCTTGTGATATCACAGCTAGGATATTTGTAACAATTACGTCGATAATTACATTCACTCAAATCATTATCTATAAAGAGTTTGACAGTTTGAGATGCGAAATGAAAGACATTTTCGCTTTTCATATTGCTACCCACTGTCTTGACTTCTACTCCATCATTTTGATCTAGTGATTTAATGTAGTAGTGAACTAAAGATTTCGGACATTTTTATCATTTTTAAAAAAAAAACAAAACTATTAAACACAGAATCTTTAAATTTTTTTACCTAAAATGTGCCTGAAGTTTCGACACATAGTTTGTATTTAGTGTATTGGAAATGAGAGAAAATGGGTTGTCGGTGGCCAGGAAGTGCTAGTGATAGAATACATATATTACGTATATATTTATTACAAACAAGACAATTTTTAGGATCTATTTTTGTCAAATCAGCTGAGAATTGTCTAAGAACAGCACATTTTTTCTAGGGTGAGTATAACAATCTGTTTTTTACTGACAATTCCCTCTCATTATTATTATTATCGTTAGCTATTCACGAATTTTAATTTAGTTCTTCTCAAGGCTACAAGGGTGAGGCCCTCAGCAGGAATCAAGCTCACTACAGTAGTAATGGTCTCTTAAGTTGGGTTGTTAACGATTATTCCACAGCAATTATCTTCTCGTAATTGTATTGGATGAATTAGTTTGTAAATATTGGCAAGATAATCGAGAAGTAGAATTTAATTCTTAATGATTAAACTGAAATAACAAATACAACTGTTTCATACCCACAATGAAGCGGTTCAATATTATGTCTATACCAGTGATTCTCAAACGGGAGCCACTTGGCTCCAAGAGGAAGAATTTCAAATCTAAGGAGAGAAACTTATATTTAAGTCATGATTATAATTCTAAAATAATTATTAGATGGGTAATTCCATGTCAAATCACCCAGAAAAAAAGTAAAAATTTCACCCACCCCCTTCAATTTTTCTGATTTTTTTTCATGTGTGGACTATGTTTACGTTAGACAATCCCCAAAATTTGAGCTTCCAATTCCAAAAATGTTTCATAAAAATTGAAAGGGGTGCGTGACATGGTCTGAATGATTTGACATGGAATTACCCAAATAACAATTCAAAATGGAAGAGGAATTGAGAAAATTTGGGATCACAAAAGAAGGAATGTTATTTGGGTGATTGAATTTTACGGCATGTCAACTCTTGGGTTATTTTATGCCGAAGACTTTTTTTTATTCATTCTTGTATGGTATTCAATTTTTAAATTCATTTCATCCAAAGTGGAGTGTTGCATGTGTAGGGGATTATCTTCCCTTTACCGGAAGAGTTATCTTCTCGCGGTGTTGCTGTTTGTTCCCATTAGGGGACCTCTGGATTTTAAGCGCGTTCATTGGAACTTGTCTTCCTCTTTTTAGCTGGATCTTCTCAAGAACTGCTATGGGCTAGAGTCTATCTACCCCCCTTCTCGGTGGGGCTTCCCCCCCCACACATCCTTACATTACTGTAAGTCCTTTATACAGCATGAACTATCCTTTAGTTCCATGTCTGTAACATTTATATGTTACGTACATTTGGGTATCTTGTTTATACCTAAATATTGTATATGTATTTACATGTTCTATTCTCCTGTACATTATGTATCTTATCGTTTCCATGTGCTGTTATATATATTAAATGTTTTGTCTCACAACGTGTCGGAATTGTATGTTCATTAATTTTCATTGAATCTTACAACTGGTGACCCGACGTGATACGAACATGCAACCTTCTTGGCCCAAGTCGGCCCCAAAAATGGCCGTAAAAGTACTCAGGACTTACACACGTCATGGACAGCTCAGCCACCAGGATTCCATGCAGTGGTGCAGTCGGTGTATTCTACTGCCCCACCGACAGGGCGGAATATTATCTGGTCTCCACCCATATGTAAATCTATCATATGTATAGGTTGACTTTTGATTTGAGGCCAAGAAAACCTTCATTTATCATAAGCCTTGTCGTGTCTACTCCCGTTTGTCAGGCTGATCAAATGACAAATTAGGCTAAGAAAACACTATAATCTTCCCTACTTCAAACTTGCTGAGAAATTTTCCTTGCAACAAATGCCGAGTCCCCAGGAATCGAATATAAGCAACAGTGTCATACGGTATAATATTGAGTGTAAACTCATCTAAAGTGTTTAGGTACTTTATCTTACGTTTATGGCAATTGCCATTTTACGATAAGCTGTGCCATGAACTTTCACATAAATGACTGAAAGAATGTCTGTGCTCTAAGTTATGCTCATCTGTTGAAGACACTACACAACTAACCGTCACTAATTGCGGCATATTTTATGTCTCCATTGTTTACTGCTTAGTAACTGGGGAATATTTTTTCATGTCTGAATCTCATAATTCAACCACACACAAACATTATTCATTAGCAGGTGTAACTGGCATTGCCCAGAATAAAAATAATCCCCGAAAGCTGTTTTTGTTAAATAAACAGTTATTATACAAGAGTTTTGGAAGAATTTCTCCCTAAGCATGCACTCTTATTAGCCATATTGAACTTGTTGTACCGGCCGTTCCTACAGTGGAGAACATGCACCGGTTATCACTATAAATAGTGAGACACCGAGTGGAAAGGTAGCACTGTTCCCGTTAACGACAAGCTAGTCGTACATGTACCATTGATTGTAAATACACTTGTCTTATTTTACCCTATCTCGACTTGACTTCTTTTTACTGTTGGGACTAACATCACAACAGAACTAAGACTTTGAAATTGCACTTGTAAAAGAAAGTTAGCAATATCACCAATAAAATTCAAAGATGTAAATTAAAAATGTTTGATTCATCAAGTATTTTCTATTTAGACAGAAGTCTTTAATTAATATAAGTGTGAATAAGAATGATAGATAAATTGAAAATATTGTCTTTCATTTCATCTAGCATATAACTATTTTCCATGAGGTAAAGTAAGGTAAAGTCGTCGGGGTGACCTAAAGTCAGCATCAGCCAGATAGCGAGGAGTCTATCCCCTTTTCACTAGCACTAGACCAAGGAGATTATTGTGGTGTCTAAGGCGGAGCACCACACCAACCATCAGCTCCTCACTTTACCACACATTTCCCTGTGCTATTCATACTGAGTTGGCGAGGGCCGGTATCGAACACGGAACCTTGTGGTCTAATTCCGAGGCTCTACCGAATGTATAATTAAGACATTCTATCAGCCTATTTTTTTTTATAGATATAAAAGGCCATGTCCATGGGAGCAGGACAACACGCCCTCGATTTAAAATAAAAATTGTTTCCTTGAAATATGAAATAAAAGATTGAATCCAACATACAAATTTTAAAAGGTCAAATTTCCTTTGTCTTTTTATGGATTTTTTTGTTGCTGCTCCTGCGGATGCCAATTTTATTACCTTTCTATACAAATGAAACCTTTCTGAATATTTTTTTCCCACGACCGAGAAGGGGCGCTCCTGCTGATGCCAATTTTATTTGCTTTCTGTGCAAATTAGACCTTTCTTATTACTTTTACTCTAAAATATTCCGAGACCACCAACGAAAGGTGGTATATGACCGATCTAGTGAGGATGCTCAGGAAGATGTCGATTTTAAATACTTTAGAACTCTCTGGCCAATTTTAAAATAAAATTTTCCAGGCAACCCTTCGAAAAAAGTTCCGTATCACACGCTTCGCGCGGAATGGAACGATCCTACAGATGCCAGTTTTATTTGGATTTTCAATGAATTAGACATTCCTTTAAGCCTGAATGTATCAGACGCTCTCGGGGCATGTTAACCTAGAAGTCTATAGATAAAAAGAAAACATACAAACAAACAAATGGACAGAATCATATATTAGATTCATAGGTCAACATCATTCTTGATTTCTAATATTGATCTTAAAAAGTTGTCAAAGACGTGAAAAATAAGTCTATTTTGTGACCTACCGTTTGATAAGTGCCAATAAAAGAATAATTAAGCAGAATAATATATCAATAATTGCAAGAGTCACCAATACGCAGATGAATATGGCAGTAGCAACGAGAGTGATAACTGAACACAGTTCTCTTTCAGGGTTTGGGGATAAAGTCTTGAAAATATGTGTGGATGGTGTATGAAAATTACAAGGGTTTTAAAAAAGAGTTTAAAAGCCACAAGACACATAATTAAATATTCTGGTAAATAAGAATTCTTTGTCGTCTTTTTCACTGATCCCATTTTCGTTCATTCTCTGACTATGATCAAGAATAAGACATCAGTACCGTTGTTTTATTTTATTTTCGTTTTTAGTTTTTATCTATACATTTTTTTTTAGAAATATGAAATAGAACTGTTGTTATTTTTATTTCATCCATTCATTCATTTTACCATTAATTTTTAATTATATACTAGCAAATATATGCACCCTCCGGGTGCAAGTATTTAAGTTTTAATATAATAAAATATCATGTTAAATTAGAAAGGCCAATGAAACTGAATAAGAATTCAGATAAAAATATTTGGAACAGAGGGGGTATGATTGAAAAATAGAACAACTTTGAAACTAACTCTTCCATCATTTTCCCTTACTCCCGTCTTTCATTGGTAAATTTTCCTAATTTAACTATTTAGTTAAAATAAGAAGTAAAGAATAATATTACAGTTATTTCTTCTTGTTAATGGATTTCTTTTAAGATTTATCCCCGAGATTTTTGCTCATATTCATTAATATAAAACCAAACAATTAGAAATCAATAATACTAAGCATATATTTATTAAAATCAATTTTTAAAGATCAATATGCAAATTAGCCTTCCCATTCACTCTGTAATCCGCTATTTTCTTGTATATATAAATACAATTGCATGTTATTAGTATGTAGATATGGTCAACAGTCTTAATGATGTAAAACAATTTTATTAATAATTGAGGTTTAAATAAAAATTAAAATCATGGAGAATATGATGTAATAACTAAAGGAATTGTGACTTGTATAGTAATATAGTTTCGGTTACAGACAGACAAACCCACAATCTCCATTATAATAGTGCTCAATGCTATAATAGCAGAGCAGGTTTAAAACCTAAAATATAAGATTATGGGACTATATTACTGTTACTCAAGTTTTATATGTATAACACAATCTTCAGACGGGGAATTAGTTAAAAGTGGTTGGTCAAGCGTTTGTATATCGTGATGTGTGTTCGCGTGATCAGATCTTTTTACGCAAGACTTTTACTTGAAAACATAATGGGCTTAGATATTAATGCACTTGGCATTCAGATGTGGTAAAATAATAAAATAATAAAAATAAGAATAAAGATAAAAATAAATATAAAATAAATAATATATATATATATATATATACTAGCAAATGTACCCGGTCCATGACCGTATTAAAATGATTTTAGGAACACCAGGAAGTGGGAGAGAAATGGAGAAGACAGGAGTAAGAGAGTGGATAAGAGGAAAATAATTTAGACAAGTCGCATAATAGTCGCTGAATACTGAGTTTGATCCTCGATGGTTAACTCCTACTTGCGACTTCGTTCACATGCTACACGTGGAGAGTAAATACCTACATTTAAAACATTATTTAAAGAATGTAACCTTAAACTCTCGATTGGTTTCAAACAATTTTATTTTACTAAAGGTTAATTCTTCCTTGCCTGTTGAGTTACAATGATAGGAAATGTGTTCGTTTAGTTTATTCTCTTTTTGTCGTATAAAAATGTAACAATAAGAGGAGCTAAGAATTAAAAATGTAATATTTTCCTATTCCAACTTCTTTTTGATTCCCTTTTAGATAGTATTTTTTAATAAAAGTAGCAGTTGGTTTGAAACAAGTGATATAATTCAATAATCAAACAAGTTATGAGAAACACTTTTATTTGTATTATTGCAACAATACCAGCTAGAATATAAACATTGAATTTACAGACTGCTTTTATCCATGTTTTCCATTTAGTGTGTGTGTGTGTGTGTGTGTGTGTGTGTGTGTGTGTGCAATGAGTTGTATTTGCCTCTTATCTCACTAATGAGGGCGTTACACAAGGACATTTTTATGTCGGCACACCCACAAGTCGAAGCTCATGGGTGGGATATTTGCCTCTCATCCCACTAATGAGGGCATGACACAAGGACATTTTTATGTGGGCTGAAGCTGAAGCTTATGGGTGATAGGCACAACAATGCATCGATCCCGTCGGCATTCACCATTAAGGGGCTCCTCAGGCGCTGGGCAATAATCCCAGCCCAGTCCCTTTAAATCAACGGGGTAGGTATTGCCTGAGAGGATAGCCTTCTGCGATCGACTCTCTTAATCAAAACTCTGGCTAGTCCAGCGGCCGAAGAACGCTAGACCCTCCACCTCGGCCGTAACCGGAAAACCGAGTTTATTTGTCTTGTTTGGACCGGGCACAAGGCCTCGTTTTAATGTGGGCCCACCCACAAGCCGAAGCTCATGGGTGGGAAGGAGCAAAAATTGCATCGATCCCCTCGGCATTCCACCTCAAGGGGGCAATAAACCCAGCCCTGCCCCTTTAAATCAAGGGGGCAGGTATTGCCTGGGGGATAGCCTGGGGGATGCTATAATTAAACTCTCGACAAGTCCAGCGGCTGAAGCTCGCTGGACCCCCGGCGTTAACCGGAAAATCGCATACCCCACTTGTATGGACTGGGCACAAGGCGTCGTTTTAACGTGGGCCCGCCCACAAGCCGAATTGCGTAGTTGCCTGGGGGGGGGGGGAATAATCCACTGAGATCGACGCTTTTATTAAACTCTCGGCAAGTCCAGCGGCCGAAGCTCGCTGGACCCCCGGCGTTAACCGGAAAACCGATGTGCAATGAGATCATGAAAAAAAGATATATTTTACTCAAAAGAAATAAAGTTTATATAAAATGGTTTTACCTACATAGTACAGATGGTTTGCCTAATTTGCATAATACCTTTAACAATCTTTGTTTAATTAATAACTATTAGTTGTAATTGATTCCTAATATTATTATTTTATTCTCAAACGTATTGAAAGCAACCGTATGTATAATTCTATATCGAAATCAATTCAAAATTAAAATTAAATTTCAAAATTCAATTGAAATATTGCAATCTTTTTATATCCGGAATATCTATATAACAGAATACTACAGTACTTCCGTTTCGTCTTATAACTCATAAAAGACACATTTAAATTGTTTTCGATTTAAAATTATACATAGGATTACTTTGAATATGTTTGGAAATAAAACATTGATATTAGATGTCAATTACATCCTATAATCATTTATTAAACCGTGATTGTTCAAAGTAGTATGCAAATTAGGCAAACCATCTGTACATAGTACGTAAAACCATTTTATATAAACTTTATTTCTGTTTAATAAAATGATCAATTTTTTTCTCAAGCACGCAGAGAGAGAGAGAGAGAGAGAGAGAGAGAGAGAGAGAGAGAGAGAGAGAGAGAGAGAGAGAGAGAGAGAGAGAGAGAGAGAGAGAGAGAGAGAGAGAGAGAGAGAGAGAGAGAGAGAGAGAGAGAGAGAGAGAGAGAGAGAGAGAGAGAGAGAGAGAGAGAGAGAGAGAGAGAGAGAGAGAGAGAGAGAGAGAGAGAGAGAGAGAGAGAGAGAGAGAGAGAGAGAGAGAGAGAGAGAGAGAGAGAGAGAGAGAGAGAGAGAGAGAGAGAGAGAGAGAGAGAGAGAGAGAGAGAGAGAGAGAGAGAGAGAGAGAGAGAGAGAGAGAGAGAGAGAGAGAGAGAGAGAGAGAGAGAGAGAGAGAGAGAGAGAGAGAGAGAGAGAGAGAGAGAGAGAGAGAGAGAGAGAGAGAGAGAGAGAGAATACTGTTCGATGACAGTTTAATACAGTCATGAATTAACAATTTACAATGAGGTGACAGTTTTTAGGGATTAAGATGGTTTTCATTACATATCGATTAAAAAGATAAACAACACAAAAATTACTATACATTTAATTAACCATTGAAATTAATTATTTATACAGTTGTTTCTGTGAGTATTGCAATGTATAATTTCAATTAAACTTAGTTTATAAAATATTTTTCCACATTAAATGTATATTTATTTGTTTTTTTAAGCAATATGTATTTAAAACAACCTTAATCCCCTAGACCGTAACCCAATTCGCAAAATTTCATTCATAGACTGTAGTTAAACTGTCATGGGGACCACCAACAAACTTTACGTTTTAATTTTACGACCGTTGTGCAACTTCAGCCAAATGAAAATATGTCTGAAATAGGTATATATGTTAGGGGAAATATTTTTACGACGTCTCCTTCACCCCGATTATTTTATGATAACTGATAAAAAACGATTTTTAATTTTTTTTTTCAATAAAGATAATTGTATGAATAATTATATCAAAAGATTTTTTTAAGCTTCTCTACGGGATTTTTTTAATAAAACAAAACGTATTTTGAATTCTACATAAAAAATATTAATATTATGACATAAAATTATTTCAAAACACTCAAAAATTCAGGATTACATTTTAAAAAATATTTTCAATTTAAAAAAAAATCCCTAAAATAAACACTAATACATACATTTTCAGTGATTTAAAAAAAAATTATTTTTGGTATTATCTGCGTTATTCTGACTATTGTCCCCATCTTCACTGTTATTTGTACAACGTTTCGGTCGATATGCTCTCCGGCCTTCTTTAGGTATTTCTAGTCGGACTCGGGAACTTACTTGTCGTAATCGGGAGCCATCACGGAACTTTGAACCTAACCCTTTATTTAGTCCACGGGGGTATCCTGTTCTCATTCCGCTAAACATATCTGGGGTAGGAGTTGTGTTAATTATTTTTCTAACTGCCTCTACTCAGGATTGAACTCGGGATACAGAGATAACTGTCACTTAGAACTGTCTTAACCTAACTACCTTATCCACTAGGCCATGGGTCCAATTGGACAATTCAGTGTGAATTTTGGGAACTTATAAACCTAATGTCTTGATTTGGCTAGAATATCTACCTATTTTACTTATGTATGATTTTTTACCTAGACTCATATTGTGTGTATGTGTGTGTGTGTGTTTTTTTTTTTTTTTTTTTTTTTTTCTCAATCTGATCTGGCCTTCTTAATTATGGGTTCCCATATTGTATTCATTTCTATGCTCGGTCTACTTAACAGCCCAGTACAGCCTATCATATGTGCTTTGAGGCGTCTTCTCTTCCAATGTTTTTCTCTATCTATTATTCTAACGTCATCCCATAAGGGCAGATGGTTTCCCTTTTCATTCCATATATGGTCAGCCATACCCGATTTTCTATTTCTCCTCGGACCACTGCTTTACGATATTCTTCTAGTCTTACTTTCAGTGGGCAGCATGTTTCACCTTTGTATTCTTTGCCACAGCTGCATGGGATGGAATACACACAATTTTTGGTCATGTTGTATTCTGTTGGGGGCTTGACTCGGACGAGATGTTTACGAAGAGTTGAGTCACTCCTGAATGTTGTCCTGATGTCATAGGGATTACATATCTTTTGAATCTTTTCAGCCAAGCCTTTTACATAGGGCAGACAGACTGTGGTGAGTATTCGGGTATCATCCTCTGTCCTGCGATCCAGATTTCTCATAGCCGATGTTATGCTCTCAGGATAATTGTTACGACGGAGGGTCTCTCTTAAGCTGTCCATTTCCTTCTGGTATACTTCATCACTGCTGATGGTTTTTGCTCGATGTTGTAAGCAACGGACGATACCTTTCTTTACATATATGGATGGTGGGAATTGAAGCTGAGATACTGTCCAGTGAAGGTAGGCTTACGATACACGGATGAACTGAATCCTTGCTCTGTGCGAGTTATTAACACATCTAGGAAGGACAATTTGTTGTATTGTTCTTTCTCCATAGTGAACTGTATAGATGGATGGAGTTCACATGATCCATTAGTATTTGAACATCTTCCTGATGGGGCCAGAGAATGAATGTGTCATCTACGTATCTAAGCCACATTGATGGATTTAATGGTGTAGATCCCAAGGTCATCTCTTCAAAGTATTCCATGTATATATTCGCCAACACCGGAGATAATGGTGATCCCATAGCCAGGCCCTCCTCTTGTCGGTATATGTCAGAACCCATCTCGAAGTAAGTTGTTTCTACACAGAACGTCAGCATCTCCATTAGATTGTCTATTGGGATACAGGTGCGTTCTTCCAAATCTGAATCTGCAGTTAACTTATTCCGTACCACTGTCAGAGTCTCATCAGTGGGTACCTTCGTGAACAGACTCACTACATCTAGACTCACCATTTGGTTGGATGCATGGGAGCATTTTTGATTTTTTTCCGAGTCCGACAAGAAATACCTGAAGAAGGCCGGAGGGCATATCGGTTGAAACGTTGTACAAATAACAATGAAGATGGTGACAATAGTCCGAATAACGCAGATAATACTAATCTTCAAGCCTCATCTCAAACATTCAGAGAAATAGTTTATTTTTGGTGTTCCTAAAAAATATTTTCGTCCGGTCATGGACCGGGTAATTTTGCTTGTATAATATATTGTTATTGTAATTAGTATAAATATTACTTTTCTACGAAACGTTTCACTGAAACTCTAGTTTGAAAATAATAATAGTATTTGGGAACAATTTTAAATTCAGTTTTTAATTGCTTGATGAGTTTGAAATACATTGTAATTTATTTATTTTGATTTTTTGTACATCACAATTCAAATCCAGTTCTTAACGATAAAAGAAGCTGAGAATCGAAACATTAAATTCTTCGTATTGCAATATCTATGTTTGTTTAAACTCAAGATAGTATTTTAAAAACATATCGTTTTTAAACGTTTCGTTAGTTCTCTAAACTATTAAGACTTTTTTTTAACAATGTACAATTTAAGATTTGATTTTACTTTAAAAGTTAGTCTAAAAAAATACGAAGTATGATTTCACTTCGTATAATCGGCTCTCCAAAGCAAAATATCTTAACACGCTGTAAAAATAATTCAATGAATACAAATTAAATATTTAGAAAGATTATAAAATAAATATTTTAAAGATTTCGACAAAAAAAAAACGAATTTTATTTTACGTTAAAAGCTGATATTCTTTCTTTCTTTCTTTCTTCTTCTTTTTCTTCGGGTAGCTAAAAAAATCAGCACGCAAGCTTCTGCTGATACACCAGAAGCAGCAACAGCTATGCTATAGCTTTCGAAAAATTGTTTGATTTTTGTTTGATTAATTAATTAATTATATCTCTTAATCAGTAAAAATCAATAACCAAATTTGGAGTATTTCTTAGTTAGAACGATATCAATGTGTATGCAAGATTTTGAATCTGAGTGACCTCCCGTTTTCGAGTTATACGTCGACACGTACACACCAAAATCTCTCCTTTATATATTAGATGTATATGTGTGTGTGTGTGTGTGTGTGTGTGTGTGTGTGTGTGAGAGAGAGAGAGAGAGAGAGTGAGAGAGAGAGAGTGTTTATTGTGTACGAGAGAAAAAGTGTCTCTCCGTGTGCGCGTGTGTGTGTGTGTGTGTGTGTGTGTGTGTGTTATTGCTGTTAACTTTATGGTAAAAGCAAATGACTTATATAAGCTTTACAAGGTCGACAACGCCCTTGGAATTTTCAGTGAACTCTATTCACCCCAATTCTGCAGTCCCGACGGACAGTTGCTCACTGTTCGTAGTGTTTCAACTCTTATCCAAATCGATATGTGATAGTCGCATGACTAATAGGTCAATATCAACAGTGACGCATCAAATGTCCATTTTTGCAGACTAAAGTATTGTGATCGCATTTGTTTGTGACCATACGCATGTTCATTACAAGAGAAACGCCGAAATGAAAGTGCGGGAAAACAATTAACCCTTCTGCCTTATTGTATTATTCGCTTCAGATCATCATCATCATCATCATTATTTTATTATTATTATTATTATTATTATTATTATTATTATTATCTCCTCAGGCCTCCAGGACTCTTCTGAGTATTCTAGCCGATTTCAGCAATGCAGTTGTATGGACGGTCTCAATTCTTTCTCTGATTTCCAGTTGCCCCAAACTTTTTCCAAGCTTTTTGGAAACGTTCCTAGTGTACCAACTACAATTGGTATCACTTTCACCCTCATTATTTACAGTTTTATAAATTCTCTAGCAAGGTCAGGTATTTGTCTAACTTTTCGTTTTCTTTCATCTTCATCCTGTGATCGGCCGGGCCTGCGAAATCTACCAGTTGACAAGTTCTCTTTTTCTTGTTAATCAATACCAGGTCAGATATTCTGTCTGGGATAAGGTGAACCATCTGTATTTCAAAGTCCCAAAGAATTTTACCCGTTTCATTCTCAAGATTCTGGTTTGTGTTGTAAGAAATGGTGCAAAGTTATATATACTTTGCATACAGAACTCCGACGAAGGTTAACAGACAAAACATTTAATATAAACAGCACATGGATATGACGAGATACAAAGTACGTAGGTAAAAAGATAGATACAAAGTACATAGGTAAAAAGATAGATACAAAGTACATAGGTAAAAAGATACATACAGACAGAGAAATACACATTCATGAATGGTACAAGATAACATATAAAGCCACAGACATGAGACTAGGGATAGTCCATGCTGTGTTAAGAACTTACAGTAATGTAAGTGGGGCCAAAAGCCCCAACGAGAAGGAGTAGACCGTGTCTACTCCATGTGTCTCGTAGTTACTGGAACAGGAAAAGAGGCCGAAAGGGTTTGAACCCGGCGCTTAAATACTATATCCCCAAGCGGGCACCAGCAAACTAAACCGGGCAGACAACTCTCCCAGGCAAATACGAAACTAACGCTACAGTGTATATACCATTTTGTTGTAGGGTCAAAATTTAGTTTCTAGCACAATTCCCAGGAAATTACCTTTCCAACACAGTTGTGCCTAATCTTGGATTCTGGTTGTTGTATCATGCTGCATTCGCTTATTACATGGCTGATCGTCTCATCCCTGTCTTCACACACCCTACATTTGCAGTTTTGTTGTGTCTTATCTACTTTTGCTTAGATATAATTTGTTCTTATGGCATTATTTTGAGCTGCAATTATGAGTGAATCGGTTTCTCTCTTGAGGTCTCCTTTTAATAACCACATGCAGGTATTTTCATGTGCAATTTCTCCAGTTTGTTTCTTAAAGTATCCATATAATTGTTTTTTACCATTTCTGTTGTTTCGTTTTTGTTGTTTTCTGTTGGTCAATATGTTGCATTGTTGTTATTTGCTGCTGTAATTAATATTTCCTTGTTTTTTTTATGTATTCTTCAAGTGCTTGAATTGTGGCATCTACACAATCTCAATATTAACCTTCTCTTCCACATTCTTTTGTTGATACATACATGCGTCTTATCTATTTTCGTATTTATATAATTGGTCCTTACGGTATTATTTTGTGCTGCTATTATGAGGGATCCGGTTACTCTCTTGAGGTTTCCTTTTCCTAGCCATATTGCGGTATGCACGTATGTCGCTTGATATATTCATGTAATTGTTTTTATTCCAATTTCTGTTTTCTAGTTGTTTTTTATTTATTTTTGTCTCTGTTATTTAATTGCTTTTATTGGCAGATGTTGGCAGATGTAATAAGTCTTTTCGTGCTCCTTTTAGTGTATTCTTCGAGTCCTTGAATTGTCGCATCTACATAAGCCTCAATGCTGGCGATTCCTCTTCCCCCTTCATTTCTTGACGCATGTAATCTGTCTATATCATCTCCCAGTTGTAATTCATTGTGCATCGTCATCATTATTACAGCTTGATTTCTGTTCGATAATATTTTTCTTAGGATCCACAAGAACTGGCCACAAAGATTATTCACTTGATTTGAAATTAGACGTTTCTCCTTTTCTTTCATCTTGTCATGCGAACCGAGGAAACAGGAAATTGAATTGAACTTACAAATCTATAAACGTTCTACAAATATGGATTATTTATTTTCAGAGTCAGTTGGTAGTATTTTTTCATACGGCTTGTTTGCATGGTTCAAACTAAAATTACTTGAATATGTCAATATCCTAATTCAATGGCTTCTATTTTCTATTTTTTTGTGATTATTTGTTTTATTCATTTATGTGATTTATCATTTCTTTTTGGATTGACAAATGTTTTTATTTTATTGTCCTTTGTCCATTTTTGACTTAATGCATTTCGCTCTAATGCATTTATTCTCGAAAACTGTAAATAGTAACTCCATTTTCTTTATGAAGTATCCAGGGTCAGATTTCTTTTTTTCTTTTTCTTTTGAATGCTCTTTCTGAAAAGTGACTTACGATTAGTTATGCTAAAAGCACGGGTTCTTATCAAAACACTGAAGTTTGCCAGCAATGAACCAGTTTAATTCTTAGATAAGTGAACGCTACGAAACTGGGGCTACTGTAAACAACCTGAGGTTTTTGTGCCAAACTAATAAAAGATTAGTAAATAACAATAAAAATCTAAGAGTTGGGACAAAAAGCAACAGAAATGAAAAATGAGTATCATTGAAATATTTATGTGATTTATAGCGTAGAAAAGGGGAAAATAGAACCTGCTGGCCAGCATCTTCATACTTGAAATTTATTGCATCGATGAAATCACTAGAAAATGTCTTCCTGCAACTGATGACAAAAGTAAAATAAAACCAACAGTTTCCATTAATTTGTATTACGGTCAAGTCACACTGAAAGCACCGGTTCCCGTTAGATCATTGGAGTTAAACAGCGATGAGCCTGTTCAATACTTAATTGGTTGGCCTCTTAAGTAACAACATGTACTGTAACCCGAGTCCTTTATTTATCAAAGTGACATGATTCGATATTAAATGACCCAGCAAGGGTTGATATACCGTAAAACAAAATAACCAAAGCAACCAACCATTAATTCGTCTCTTCCTGTAAGAGATTACGATAAATCTATTAATAATGGAGATTTGGTCTCCATTTGTCTCTAAAAACCACGTCACTGCATACATCACAACCCAAAATCGTCAATACATAGAATAAAGAACAACCCTGTAGTAATCAGTTTTAAAATCATTTTTTACTCTCGCCCTTTTTTCAGTAACAAGAGGTTAACTAAATTTTACAAATAAATAAATAAATACGATTTTGTGTGGAATCTATGTGTAAAATATTCAAAATAGTTATTTAATTAATAATTAATTGATGCACGAATCATTTTTCAGTTTCAGTTTTAGATTGTTTTTTTTTAATTTTTTACCCCTTTAATAAATTTGATGATTTTACTTATGATTCGAACCTTCTAGCATTGAATTTTTCATTCCGATCCATCCTCAGTCAATATCTTTCAAAAACGAATTTTTACACCACCCGAAGGGCGTTTTTTCTACTATATTTAAAATAAAAATGTGTGTGCGCGCGTGCGTGTGTGGTTGCTATTAAAACGCAGGTAAAAGCCAAGATTTCAAAGGTTGATTTTTAATGCATGCATCGACTAGTTTGAATGCTCCAATACAATTTCTGTAACTTCATTTTCCCCAATTCCCATTGGACTTGTGCCAGACTAAGTTCTAAAACACTGACCACCATTGACCGACTGTGACTTTCTAGTGTCCTTCATAGAATTGATCGTCTAGACTTTTACAAAATGGCTGATATTGGGACTTGTCAAAAATAACGGAACAATTTAATCGACACGTACAAATGATCGACATTAACATCAAAGAAATGGATTCATATTTATTTTCGTTAATTCAAATCATTTAAAAAAATACAAATCACATAAAATGCAAATCTATTCTTTCTAAATATTTGCTTTAATAATGATGTTTTGCTTTTCATTTTTACTTTGTAGAATTAAAATTAAATTTTATCACTTTTCAATAAAAGGATATTAAGTACTGATTTTTGTCATGTGTAAAGAAATCGAAAATAAAAGGAACGTTTATGTCGAGTGAATCATTTGATTAGAAAAAAACAAAAACAATCAGCCTTTTTGAAGATGGATTTCAAGGAATATTTCTGGTTTCAGTTGGTGACAATGTTACATAATTTTTAGATCCCTAATACTTATATAAGGTGGTATAGAAACATAATGGCGATTAGTGCAGCTGATGGCCTTGAGAGTGAGTGACGGCGCTTGACCTCACTCTCACCTTGCCTTCCGGGGATAAATCGTGAGAACCGGAAGGCATAGTCTTCCGGTTTAAGGATAGTAAGTAAGTCTCAGTCAGTTAGCAGGTAGGAGCCGAGCCCGATAGGATGTAAGTCGATTTGCGCAGATGTCTGGTGAGGATTTAACAATAAAATAAGATCAAAAGTAAATCGAAGTCTTGTGTATTATCTAAAAACTAACAATGACACAGGGCTTCTGATAGGAGAAATCCCTAACAGAAAACCAGACCCGAAGTCCCCAAGAAAGTCCAGACCTTAGAAGATTCCAGACCAAGTCAAGATGATAGAAGAAATAGCAAAGTCGGCCAGAAGAAAATACGACCAGAAGTAAGAAGTAAGAAAGAGATATACAACATTATATTATTTAGTGCCAGTAAAGAGGAAGGCTATGCAACAACAAAAGTTTGGACGAAATGCGTTTTTTCGATAGGCCACTTTATAAAGTTATCAAATTTGTCACCTGATATAATAAGTTTTCTCTTTTGTTTGTTTCTTTTCTTTCTTTCTTTTTTTTTTTGTTTTGTTTTGTTTTACGGCATATCAATCTCAGTGGGTCATTTAATGCTGACAAAGTTTTGAAATAAACTCATTCTTAATGGATACTCAATTTTTTTTATAAACACATTTTTCTATTCAGCCCACAAATGGGACCCTAACAGGTGCTACCACCCGGGTCAACAAATTTTGCAAAGAAGAATTAATTCAAGGGATATTTTAAAATCTTGGCACCAGTACTGACGAGTCTATTTCATTGTGTGATGTGAGGTACTAATATATTGATGAGGGACTTCAGCCTTTAGTCTTCTGAATAAAGTTAAAAATAAATCGCATCTTCACCCCTCATCTAAAAGGGGAGTGCTGTGTTTATTGCCCGGTGCCTGATGCACCCCAAAAAAGGGAATGTCAAAGGGATCACGCACCCGGCACTGCCCCTTTTAAACGAGGGGGTGTTCCCTGGGGCTACGCCCTCTGGGATCATGCGATTAATCTATTATTACTTACCAGATTAGAAGCCGAAGCCAAAGATTAAGTCGAGGTGAGTATTTTTTAGTACTCAACCTTCGTTGTACATCTCTTTGCTTTGCACCGAATGGAAAGTAGCGACAATGTTAAATGCGTGTCGCTTAGAACAAATCTCTGTGGTTGTAATCTGTCGAAATATTTTCGGCAGGGGTCGTCGTTGTTGTAAAAAATAGATCACCCCCGATTTTTAAAAATAAAAATAATGATTCAAGAGCGAAATATCTTCACCGTGGGAAATGATAGATTAGGTATGGGTTTCATTCTAGAAAAAAAACAACCTTTACTCACTAGTTTCTCTAGCACGAAACAGGGGAAAGAAAGAAAGAAAGAAAGAAAGAAAGACAGAAAGAAACAGGTTTTATTGTCATTATGATAAACAGACGTTATTTTCGACTTTCTTCTTGTTGTCGTCTTCATTACAGTACAAATAATGGTAACAACTTCAGCTTCATTGACATAGTGATAGATAAATACTTACATAGTAATTAGCACCACTAACACAGCTATCATAATCAGCAAAAGTAACAAATACTTGAAGTAAACAAACAAACAATGTGTTTTGATATGGCTTTTTTAGCCGACAATTTTTGGGAGAATATATGCTTAATTGAAGTCGTACGTAATTTTGAAAATTAATTCATTAATAATTAATGAATTAGCCTTACATTTGAATAGTTATGCCCGCCTAATTCATTAATTATTAATTAATTTTTTTCAAAATTAGGTACGACTTCAATTAAGCACATATTCTCCCAATATATATATATATATATATATATATATATATATATATATATATATATATATATACACCAAATAATGGTTACCGTTTTGGAAAGGGACCCGACGAGAAGAGTTCACGTCATGTATGAGGCAGTTTGCATTTCACATAGTGTTAATACACTTGGGAAAGGTATGCATCCAACTATTCTTCCTTCAGCTATGAGTAAATAGTAGGACAGAATGCCCTTTTAACCATGGTTTGGCAACCAGTCCAAGAGAAGGAAAACTAAATTCAAACCTCTTAAACCCCGCTTAAAATATTTACCTCGAATCACGATAGGCGTCCCGTCGTGGTGTAAAGGTTAGCAAACTAGTCTCGCCGATCCATTACCACTGAAAAGTGAATTCTATCCTTGTTGGATTACCCATACTTGTGACCTAGTGTCAAATCTTACTCGTGGTGATCGGGTTGGATAATTAATTTATGGAGGCGCGTGGTGTAATGGTTACTGTCGTAGGAAATAAACACGATGAGATGAGTAATATCATTGGGAAAGGTATAAATACAACTATTCTCCCTCCAGCTATGGGAAAATAGTAGGGAAACTGAGCTCTGTAACCTTGGTTAGGCAACCAGTCTAGGAGAAAAAAAACTTATCATATCGTCGTGTAATAAAAAAGTCACTAGAAGATGAATATTAACCTACTCTAAACAAATCATAAAATCTAAGAAGTCCGTTTGGTGTAGGGGTTATGTTATCGGCCTGTCAGCTTGGCAGTCCGGTTTCTAATCACGCACAGGGCGGTCTTCCGATCTATAGCTCTGCTGATGAGGCTAATAGGCCGAAATGTACATACAGATATTGATTTTTTCTCGATTTGTTTAGCCATACATTTAATAGGTATTCCCGCTAATTCATTATTAATTAATTAATTTTCAAAATTAGGTACGACTCCAATTAAGCACTATTCTCCCAAAATTATCGGCAAAAAGCCATTCCAAACAAACCTGTTTACAATATATTATATATATATATATATATATATATATATATATATATATATATTATTATATAATAATAATAATAATATTATAATATAATATATAAATATAATAATAATAATAATAATTATAATATAATATATTAAATATAATAATAATAATAATAATAATAATAATAATAATAATAATAATAATAATAATAATAATATAATATATAAATATAATAATAATAATTATTATTATTATTAAACAATTGAAAAAATACAAGTTCATAAACGAGTAATGTTTATTTCGCCTACGCAGCAGTGTTTCGATCTGTTTCAATAGATCTTCATCAGGGCTTTCATTAGTTTGAGGAAAAAATAAATGTATCACAGAAAATAAGAAATCTGCGAGATTCTTTAGCTTTGTCAGTCAGTCTATTTAAAATTGTCGAATGGAAAGCGAACGTTCTTGGATGTTTAAAACGTAAAACGAACGCTGAAAACGGTTAACATGGATTTTTGAAGAATGTAAACAAACGGTTACCATGGATTTTTGAAGAATGTAAACAAGACGCTTAACAGACGAACGGTTCACTTACGTACCTAAAAGACAACAGGAAAGACCTGAGTAAAAGACACACATTTTCCAAGTAGGTAAAAGCCTAAAAAATATAATGTACAAGTACTGAACAGGTTCATCATTGCTTAACTTCCGTGATCTGGTGGCAGCTAATTCTTTCAGTGAAGCTTGAGTTATAGAGCATTGTCTGTTCATATCTATCTATCTATCTATCTATCTATTTATCTATGCAGTTTTTTTCTTATTCCTTAATTTAATTTTGAATGCTGTATATTCCTATTGCCTATTTCTTTCTTTCTTTCTTTCTTTCTTTCTTTCTTCTTTCTTTTACTTTCGTTTACTTGATTGCGTGAACCAACAAGAATAAAAAGTTTACATACTAAAACCACGTATGGCCAAATTCTACGCTTCTTTAACTTCTCTTTACCGGCAAAACCAAGCCGAAATTTTCAGAGAGGAAAACCCAAATTATACACACGGTCTCTCTTGCACCCATTGTACTAGCATGTGCACTTTTCTTGGGATCACATTAAAATTACGGCTTGAACAGAGGTTGATAAATAGTTTTTAGGAAGCATATTTTTTTACTGATCTCTCTCTCTCTCTCTCTCTCTCTCTCTCTCTCTCTCTCTCTCTCTCTCTCTCTCTCTCTCTCTCTCTCTCTCCATGTGTTCTCTTTTTATATAGGGCAAAGAGAAGCCGCGGCGCATCTTTTTTCTTCTTCTGTTTCTAATCACGTCGAGTGCCAAAATGTGGGTGGTTGTGGGTGAAAGTGCTTTCTTTTTCTTCTTCTTCATGTCATTCATTTTCACAGTACCGTAACGTTTGTTCCCCACCTTCGTCATCTTGAGATTTCTGGCAAATTCATTCTGCATCACCTGCCATACATCCCAGCAGAGATTTTGGCTCTTACTAGTGTGAAGTATCTCTGTTTGCCGAGCTATCACTATGACGTGAAAAGAAAACCTTTTTTTTTTCCTAGAAAAGATTTTGCCAACAGCGATTTTTTTTTTGCTCATTAAAAATGGGTAGATTTGATGCACTGTTATTTATTGAGCCTGGTATAAGGCCACGATGTTACAGCACCCAGTAGTGCTCGATCTCATTACAGTGGTAATTATCTTCAAGAGTAGATTGCTAACGGCCAAATATAAATGGTTTTCTAAGTTTAGATGAGCTTAATACAAAACCAAAGTTGTAAAGCCATCTTCGACTTCCTTATACTAGGGGTGGGCAAATGAATACTTTTTTTCGTAGAAATTGAATAAGACAGGTGTTTTCTATGGCCAATTTTGCTGCTGATTACGATTTTGATGAGATCATTGACCTAGGATATCATTTTAGGTTGGTTCCGTGAGGATTTTCAAAATGGCGTCTGGAAATCCATGTTTTTGTTAAAGAAAAGAACAATATATGGCTTAATAGTGGTGTAATATGTCTAATCATAGGTTTTCTTAGTCACCGAATATGAAAATACATTCATTTTATAGATTAAAAAGCTCTAATTTCTTTATCAGGTAAAAAGAAAAGTTTGCAATAGTTAACTTCCACACGTAAGAATGTTCCATATATATATTTACCAACCCCTCCGCACGAGCAGGATGCGACACAAGGTCAATTTCTTAAGCGGAGTTTAACAGGTTTGAATTCAGAGTTTTCCTTCTCCTAGACTGGTTGCCTAATCAAGGTTAAAGTGCCCAGTCTGCCCTACTATTTACCCATAGCTGGAGGGAGAATTGGATTCATACCTTTCCTAAGGGTATTAGCGCTATGCAAAATGCCAACAGCTTCGTCCAGGAATTGAACTCGCGTTGACGAGTCCATTTCATACGACTCTAACCATTAGACCACGCGCCTCCATATAAGTTAATCGCTTCATTCACAAATTTGCCCTGATTTGGTTATCAAATTTACCAAACTAGGATTCACACCCTAAGTTTGTGAGAGATACATAGCGTAGTGCCTCTCTGTCAGCATTATCATCTTGCTATAAGTGTTCTACCCCTGAAAGTCGCTTCTTAACAACACCAATAACTTTATCATTATAGTAGCTTTCATCTTTTCAATCCCATTTGGTTCACCCTCTTGTTTTACATCCTTTAATTACTTGAGAACAATCAATTTGGGTTCAAAGAAAATGTTCACCCCAGTCCAGTTTCTGTCAAGTGGCACATCACTAGTGGATATTGCATCAGAGGGAATATGAGGATTCCCCATCGTCCTGTAGAATCCTGAGCACAAACCATTCATTCTGAATGTATATAGAAATGGCAAGCACTAACTTGTTGCTGTTGATATCAACTATGTCATCTAAGAAAACTTGTATATGCTCCTAATGTGCCACAAAAACTTTGCCAATTTGGCAATACGTTCAAATCTGTTTGATACAAAGCTTTTGAACCCCTCATGTTGAACATTGTTTCTTTCCATCTACTGTCTATAATCATTGTATAATGAAAGTGTGCTGCCTGACTTGGGAAAGTAATTAAGCAATAGCAATAAGTCCAATAAACAGAAATTCCAGGGGAACTGAAGACTTTCTCACCAGCAGTGATCAATAACAATTTTTGAATCCCAAACTTCTGCTCAGTGTCTTTATAGATTTTGTCTATAGGATGGTCTATACACAATATGGTATGAGCACAACGGTTTAGTTGTATATCATGGATTTTCTCCCAAGTTATCAAGCAGACTTTGCAGTTAATTGCTTGATGAAGCATCCAAAATTTAATTTAACTTTTAAGGTATCAACAGAGCAATTAGCAAGTAATGGTTTAGTTTGTAATCATAAACTTTCGCCCCGTCCTCCCTTGAGTGGCTTAAATCCTCACCATAGCCAGTTAGGAGTGAAGTTCTCGCACCAGAATATTATGTTATTTCTATATGGTCCGTTTTGACATTGTAGTGACGATGGACATCCGCCTTTGTGGTGTCATCAAGCCCTGTTGTAATGATGTCAACCAGCTTGTTGCATGACTGTTGTGCAACATTTTCAAGATTCAGGTAAGATGCATCTTTCCAGATAACGTATGGTTTTCCGACAACTGGGGGGCATATAGATCAGATCTCTCTAAATATCAAGGCCATAAATATCATTCTTCATCCCTACAGTCACTACTATACAATTTGTCATCTGATTCATTGCCTACATTTATGTTATCATGAATAAATGTTCACCGTTAACCAAATATCATATTGGCTACATTGGCAAATATTATGTAAAACTTCATTTGGGAAACTGTGAATTCAGACAAAATCTGGACCAAACAACGAATTACAGGCTCTTTGAATGGACTGTGTCTGTTCCTAACCTTCACATTCAGGGAATGCAGGAACAAAACTAGTGGCGGTGTCATTTTCGCCAACCTCTGGAGAACAAAGTTTTCTATCCGAAAATACAGTTCTTTTTTATGAAGGTTGATTACTGTCCTGTAAATTACATCCACTTTTTACAGTTTTCATTAAACACAGATACCAATGAGTCTTTCATCATCAATTGATCTAGTACTTACTGTTCTTTTTTCTTTTCTTCTATTGTAAGACACTTCTTTGCAGAACATTCTCGACACTCCATTCTCTTCTTCATCCTTATTCAATCTTTAGGAGCTGTCTTAGTGCAAACTGCTTTGTAAGCTATGAAACAGTTTTCATCAGGTGTCATTTTGAACTAAAGTTTTCTTCTTTGGATTTGATAGAATGGATACTTATAACCAATATCATAGGCATATTAAGTAAGAGCTGCAATGAATCATAATCATCTTTCACTATTGTAGCAACATCTTTCACTATAGTAGCAACTGCTTTTTCATTTAGTGGGTACAGATTTTTGTCTATCCTGTCAGGTCATAGTTCATTTACAACAATATTACTGGCTTGATCCCTGCTCAAAGTGTATTTTCCCTTCTGTCATTTACACAAATACAGCATACACCACTGAGCCAGGAGATAATTTTCATGTAGGTTTGAATTCCTTCGTGTATGTAGAACCAAAACTTTCGTTTATACTTTTACTTCTTGATTTTCTTTCTGCCATTTTAGACTTGGTTACTGCTTTAGGGAACTTTAAATATCTACGTTAATTTTCCGACAAAAAAGTGACAAAAACACGACTTAGAAAATATCAAATTGGACCGGAAATTCGCCTGACGCGGGTTTGCCAAAACGTAAAATTAAAATGAATTGAAAAAAAAGTTACATGTTTGTCTTATTTGTATTGGGTGAAATAAAATGGGACAAATAAGAAATATGCGATTAAATGACACCAGATAACCTGTTTCAAATTTTTGCATTGCATCTTGGAAAATTTGGATGGTGTCATTTTTAACTTGAGGGTGTTGCAGGATGATAACGGACGGAGGATTTAGGAACAGGCGTATTGATATATAGATTAAGATTAGTATTTTCTTTAAAAAATTAAAAACCTGTTTACAATACTTTTGCTTAGGATCGCAGTGGTGGGAGATCCGCTGTGAGTGGTTTAAAGTAGGCAAAGAATTAAACAGGGGAAAATAAATCTAATTTTATTTTTTTGAATTTGTATCTATATTCTGTAATGGTTGCAGTTTTGGTAAGTAATATTTTTTTTATTCAACCTAATTCTTTATATTAAGCCATACTAAGATCCTTTTCCTTTTAGAAGTCCGTCGCAGACGACGATGACTTCATTCCATGTCTTTAACAGTTGTGGACCCTCGGGCGGCTAGTTAGTCCAATTCTGGGATAACTATCTATATTCCGTAATGGTTGTAGTTATGGCAAGTAATAGTTTGTTTTTTTTTAAGTTTTTTTTTTATTCAACCGAATTCTTTATAATAATCCATACAGCCTTGAATATTTGATCATTCAGTATCATTATCTATCATTGTGTTTTATGTATGCCAAGTCAACGACCTTTAAGTAATGCAAATAAATAAGTAATAAAAATTTGATGATGCCTCCTGTCAGCTGAAGTATAATTGAGAAATGAAGTGTTTTATTGTTTTTGTTTAACAAGTGAGAAAGATGATGTTCGGTTAAAGGTATGCGTTTCCTATGCATTAGAAATATGTGACAATAAGCAGCTAACGAATTAATCAAATAATAATGACTATCATTCGTTCGTACCATCTTCTACAATGACTGGAACATCTAAAGAATTTATGCAAAGAAACATTCCAGCATTCCTTCATATCGTTAATTCTTTGATCGTAAAAATTAAATCTAATTTTAAAATAACTTTTCTGTATCTGAATTTACACAGATTTATTTATCCAACCAAACTGAAGACAACAGTTTCGAATACATCAGTTCATTTATATTATTTGGATTTTTTCGGACTGTTCTTCTCATCTTTATTGTTTCGAAGATGTGCCCTCTAGCTTTCTACAGGTGTTTCTTGGCAAACTCGGGAACCTTCTGAAGAATGCTCGTGGGCACATCGACCGAAAAGTTGTGTATATAACAATAAAGATAAGGATAACAGTCCGGAAAATTCAATTAATTTAAATTATCGAGCTTCATCTTAAAAAGATTAGACAAATAACATCAGTCATGGTTGACATTTGGTTTTGAGAACGGTGGAAAGAGTCGGACGTATTTTTCAGGATTTTAATGTTTAAAGCCTCTTTTAAGGGGCTTCAGCAGAAACGAAGTAGATGCAGAGTTTTCTCCTTCTTGTGATTTTATGAAATAACGGTTGGAAACTCACTGAAAAGGCCGGTCAAATAAAAATTAAAACATCTGGTAAAATGGAAACAGCCATTTTGTAAAAAAAACTATCGACGGCTTTTGAGTCCTATCGAGAAACAAGGACAAACCGACACCAGAAATGTTACACACGTTCTTTTGTATATTGGTTATTTTTCTACCATGCAACACTCCACTTTGGCCCTTACTTAAACTAGACGGGCAATCGGAGAGGCCCCTCCAATTAATCAGTTGGTCATGGTAAGCCTTAGCACCTATATGAGTGTACCGACCGTATTGTCCTAAAGGTAAACACCCAATATATTTATCATATATGTGCTAGAAGGCGTTGATCTTAGTATCCTGGGCATGACATTAAACTGCATCTAGTGGTGAAGTTCTCTTTCTGGAGCTCAGGTGAGTGCGGAGTACCCCTTCATCACTCAGTAGAGCGTCCGCCTGGGACCCACAAAGTTCCTGGTTTGATACCGGCCTTCGCCAACTCAGCGTATGAGTAGCACAGGGATCTGTGCAGTAAAGCGAGGAGGTGATTTGTAGGCGTTGCACTCCATCTCAGACGCCAACAACAATCTCCTTGGTCTAACGCTAGTGAAAAGGGGATCGACTCCCTAGCTATCTGGCTGATACTGACCTTAGGCCATCCGACGACTTTACTTTTTCTTACTTATTTTTAAACAAATCATATATATATATATATATATATATATATATATATATATATAAGATTTTGGCATAGATAACTACCAGAGTTGATTTTTCATTAAATCCAATAACCAACTAACCAACCAATTTCTCATATTCTCATGCTCCAAATTCTATTGAAATTATTTTTACTCTAAAAATGCATAGGAAATGATTTTTACTCTAAAAATGCATTGGAAATGATGTTTTACTCTAAAAATGCATTGGAATTGATCTTTACTCTAAAATGCATTGGAAATGATTTTTACTCTAAAAATGCGTTGGAATTGATCTTTACTCTAAAATGCATTGGAAATGATTTTTACTCTAAAAATGCATAGGAAATGATTTTTACTCTAAAAATGCATTAGAGATGATTTTTATTCTAAAAATGCATAGGAAATTATTTTTACTCTAAAAAGGCATTGGAGATGATTTTTACTCTAAAAATGCATTAGAGATGATTTTTACTCTAAAAATGCATAGGAAATGATTTTTACTATAAAAATGCATTGGAGATGATTTTTACTCTAAAAATGCATAGGAAATGATTTTTACTCTAAAAATCCATTGGAATCGATCTTTACTCTAAATTGCATAGGAAATGATTTTTACTCTAAAAAGGCATTGGAAATGATTTTTACTCTAAAAATACTTTGGAAATGATTCTTACTCTAAAAATGCATTGGAAATTATTTTTACTCAAAAAATGCATAGGAAATGATTTTTACCATAAAAATGCATTGGAAATGATTTTTACTCTAAAAATGCATTGCAAATGATTTTTATTCTGAAAATGCATTGGAAATTATTTTTACTCTCAAAATCCATTGGAAATGATTTTTTACTATAAAAGTCATCTGGCATCATCGTGATTGATAAAATTCGAGGTTGATGGTTGGCAGCTGAATTTCTATTATGAGGAAACCCATTTGTTGTATTTATTTTGTATTTCTTTCATTGTCGGACCTAATAAGAATTTAAGTTTTGATTTGGTGAAATGCAGGGATTTCTAATTGATATTCAATCATCAGCAGAATTGCAGGTTAGCGTAACGGTTATTGGCTTATAGAATGAAATCGACCAATCGAGTTTATTTAACAATCAAGAAAAGAATGACTAACCTTGGTCTAAATCACTGCCTCCAGCTATGAGTTAGACTGGGCTCTCTAGCCTTGGTTGGCAACCGGTTTAAGAGATGGACGACCGATTTCAATACTAAGTGTGGCAACTCTTAAGAAGGTCGGTTCTACTTTTCCTAATAGGTCAGATCAAGGATAACTATTTGCTACTGAAACTATGTAACCCAGTGTATCTTGTCGCATGTTACTGGGAGAGGGGATGGGTGCTGCTAAGTAATTCCTATCAACTTGAGAAATCAGGGATAGCTATTTGCTACTGAAACTATGTAACCCAGTGTACCTTGTCGTATCTGACTGGGAGAGGAGTTGGGCGCCGCTAAGTAACTCCCATTGACTTGGGAAATATGCCATAAAGGTTAATAACTCTGCACGACAAGGGCTGAAGTGAAACTGAAATTGGAACTGGATTTGTCAGCAGAATGTTGGTTTACATCAGCTGATTGCCGCCATCAAACAATCCAAGAATCTTGTTACATCTGGGGAGGATTTTGGCAGAGGGTGACGGCGGTAATGGTGGTGGTTTTGGTAGCGGTGGCGGTGACGAGGTGTGTAAAAAGCAACACTAATGAGAATAAGAATCTGGAAATAGCGCTTAGCGACATCAATGCTCTTTGGTCTTCGTCAAAATCGCAGTGGGGGAGAATGAGATTTTTTTGTCTTTATTTTCATGGGAACCAAAGCATAAAATGAAATAACTAAGAGAAAAATGCAGCTGTTCCGTCAGGCACCGAATCGATTACGAAAAGAAATGAGGTGGGGTGGGGGAAGCAGTGAAAGAAGAAATCACGTCACGGAGAAATTTGAAGAAAATGTTGTCGCTGGCATCGTTTTTAGCCCAAGTGTCAACAGCCTCATGCACACATAGATCCGTGTGGATATATATATATATATATATATATATATATATATATATATATATATATATATGTGTTGTGTGTGTGTGTGTGTGTGTGTGTGTGTGAGTACATAAATATTTATACGATTGTGTATATTTGTTGCAAGTGTGCATATATCTCCTAAATGATTATCATTATTTCTTTACACATATCTTGCTGTTTTTATTTGAAGAACGACACTAAATATATATATATATATATATATATATATATATATATATATATATATATATATATATATATAAGAGAGAGTTTCATAATTTGCTTGAAGCATTGTGTATGTATTGGTTAGGAAGTTGGTTTAGAAGGCTATGACAATGCAGTTTGGAATAAATAAAAAAATAATAATACGGTAACAATGGTGTTGTGTGTTGACCTGTATTTACCAATATATATATATATATATATATATATAGAGAGAGAGAGAGAGAGAGAGAGAGAGAGAAAGAGAGAGAGAGAGATAGATATCAACGGACATAGATAGATAGATAGATAGATAGATAAAAAACCTTTAGTAACTTTATTTCTAAAAGTGGAATAATCGAAATGTTTAGAGTTGAAATATCTGACTTCAAATAAATAATTGTAACAGAAGAAAAGAAAAAGCACAGAAGACATATAACTGAGTGTAAGTATAAAGCATAGACATTGATAATTAGAAAATGGTCTCATTCAACGATGAAGGCAAATAATTTTGGCTAATTTTCATGGAAATAAACTTCACTAGTTCAGTCCGTCAAGTGGAAACTGAAACACAGCACTTGTGATTGTTTGTCAAGAAAAAAATTTGAAAGACAAATTCATTTAGACTAATTCCTAACAACTAAAATTTAAAAAAATGACACATTTCAATGAAACTATAATATTACAAATATTTCGCAAATTAGTCGTATCTTGTTTCATTTGATTTATTAATTCATCAGACGAGTATTATTATTATATTTTATTACAACGTCACAACAAATCTACAGCTTTAAAAATATTTATGCAGAATATAAGATAGGTTCTGGGAAAAGAATATGCATTTATTTACATCAATGGTTCCCAACCTTTTCAGGCTAACGGCCCATTGGATTTCCAGACGATTCATAGCACCCCCCCCTTCATACACACTCATAAACATTTTATAAAACTAAGAAGAATTATAAACTAATACTTAGTTTTGTTATGTAATCCGAAAATCAGAGTCAAAAGTCTGTACATAACACGTACAAAAAATAATATGCGTTATGCGAACTCATACTATTTTTGTACGTGTTATGTACAGGCATTCAGACATTTGACTCTGATTTTCGGATTATATAACAAAACTAAGTATTCCTTTATAATTCTTGTTAGTTTTATTCTCTCTAAACTATATACCTGTTCCCTTACCTTAGTATTTATGATATATATTGTGTCATTTAGACTTTGTAAAAAAGCAGTCATATATTAACTACTCCTAGTGTCACCCACCACCCCTTTTTGCCTCACCCCCATCACTCCTTTTACTTCACCCCCTCCCCCTAAATCTTTCTGCCGCACACTTTGAGAACCACTGATTTACATGAACCTTTGCCTCAAAGATATTTATTTTTCAATGACGAAATTTACCTATAGGGATGATTTTCGGATGAAAAAAATTCTGTATCGGAAATGTTTGGTATAGGGATATCATTTAGGATACAAGGATTTTTTCTATATAGGGTTATCTTTTAGAACAAAAGAAAATTTTGTGTATATGGATACCTTTTAGGGTAAAGGTTTTTTTTTTGTATATATGGATATATTTTAGAATAAAATAAAATTGTGTGTATAGGGATATCTGTTAGGATAAAAGGACATTTTGTGTAAAGGTAAATCTTTTAGGATAAAAGGAAATTTTCTGTATAGGGATATCTTCTAGGATAAATGGAAACGTATAGAAATATCTTTTAGGACAGAAGGACATTTTCTGGATAGGGATATTTTCTAGGATAAATGGAAACGTATAGAAATATCTTTTAGGACAGAAGGAAATTTTGTATATAGGAATATCTTCAAGGATAAATGGAAACGTATAGAAATATCTTTTAGGACAGAAGGACATTTTCTTTATATGGATATCTTCTAGGATAAATGGAAACGTATAGAGATATCTTTTAGGATAGAAGGACATTTTTTGTATAGGGATATCTTCTAGGATAAATGGAAACGTATAGAAATATCTTTTAGGATAGAAGGACATTTTCTGGATAGGGATATCTTCTAGGATAAATGGAAACGTATAGAAATATCTTTTAGGATAGAAGGACATTTTCTGGATAGGGATATTTTCTAGGATAAATGGAAACGTATAGAAATATCTTTTAGGATAGAAGGACATTTGGTATATAGGAATATCTTTTTGAATGAAGAAAACATTCCTTCTTTATATACCTTTTCAGCTAATGGTAAAATTTGTGTATAGGGATATATTTCATGATAAAATGAAATGTTTGTAAAATAAATACCCATTCTCAATTAAAAATTTGTTAAAAATGACCTTTTAAACATGAAAATATGAAGATTATATTTACACTACTAGGGATATCATTATTATTATTATTGTGACTAGCACCTTCTTCTTTGTTCATGTTTCTACTGGATAGTTGATTGTCCGAAATGTAAGGCTCAAAACAACAAAGGTGAAGATATTGATCCAAATGGTTCATCGAGAAACAATGATATTTCAACTTACATCAACAAGTGAGTCAATCTCAAATACACGAGACAATGTTTGTGTAAATTAAAATGTGTTCTACTAGAAGTTAGCATGTTAATCTCGCATGATCATTAGTTCAGTTTGTTGGTTGGTTAATTTGTTGTTTGGTTGGATTTTACGGCATGTAACACTTGTTGGGTTATTTTATGCCGAAGACATTTTGTTTTATTCATTATTGATGGGTATTCAATTTATGTTTGAACTCTATTTTTTTAAACTCTTTTTTCTATTTAACCCAGAGATGGGCCCCTAACAGATGTTATCACTCCGGACAAGTATGAACCTGGGAGTAATGGCAATAAAGAAATACTCCACACTTCCCAGAGCTCCAGAATTGGAACTTCACCACTATATGGAATTTAACGTCATACCCAGGATACTAAGACCCTCAGCCATCGCTTTCTAGGACATATATAATAAAATGGGTTGGGTTTTGCCATAAGAGCAATAGGGTCGGCACAATCATATAGGTTTTGACGTGACCAACCGATTTGATCGGAGGGGACCTCTCCGAACGATCGTCTAGCCTAAGTAAGGGCCAAAGTGGAGTATTGCATGTCATGGACTGCTCAGCCACCAGGATTCCGTCCTTAAGTATCACGGGTCACTACCCACGATTAAAAAGTTACCCCATTTGGCGGGGGGGGGTTACCCTTCTAAAGAGGAATATTCAGCGTATCCTATAGCCCCAGCCGACAGGGTGAGTCATTACTACTGTAAGTTCGATCTTACGCTGTTGTACGTTAAGCGTTGTAATTATCTCAATGTTTGCAAATTGATGTGTATGTTCTTCATTTTATAAACATCTTTATATTTATAAATTCTATACGAACAGAAATTATCACAATGTTTCCAGCAGAGTTCATTACATAAAGATAGATGTAAAAAAAAAAAATTTTGTTTCTTTTGGGGGAAGGGAAGTCACGTGTCACAACAGTGGCACAAATCATTTGAGGAAAGGTTATTTCATTTGTTCTTCGCTAGCAAATCAAAGTAAGAAAACATATGTGATTGCAAAAGCCTCAAGTAAAGCATTTCTTACAGATGTACTTTGAATATCAGTTGTGTAAGTTTAATCATCCGGTCAGGAACAACTGGGTTGAAGCCAATTCTTGCTGCTCAAATCAACAATAATCAGGAGACCAGAAAAGACTTGGAAAGATTCTTTCTTTCTTTCTTTCTTTCTTTCTTTCTTTCTTTCTTACGGCCTTCTCTGCTTCTCTGTCTATCTGTCTGTCTGTCTGTCTGTCTCTCTCTCTCTATATATATATATATCTTCCAGTTATTCCTCCCTCCCTCCCTCCTCCCTCTCTCTCTCTCTCTCTCTCTCTCTCTCTCTCTCTCTCTCTCTCTCACTCTCTCTTTGTATCGATCTATCTGTCTGTCTATCTTTATATCGCCCTCATTTTGTTCGTGAGAAGAGTCTAAGAAACAGGGTTCATACACCTTTTATATATATATATATATATATATATATATATATATATATATATAGAGAGAGAGAGAGAGAGAGAGAGAGAGAGAGAGAGAAATATATATAGAGAGAGAAAGATAGATAGGTGAATGATGAATAAGTGGCCTGAGAAAAAAGGTGTATGAACCCTGTTTCTAACTCTTCTCACGAACAAAATGAGGGCGATATAAAGATAGACAGACAGGCAGACAGATAGATAGATAGATAGAGAGAGAGAGAGAGAGAGAGAGGAATAACTGGAAGATATGTATATATATATATATATATATATATATAATATATATATATACAGACAGACAGACAGACAGACAGAGAAGCAGAGAAGGTCGTAAGAAAGAAAGAAAGATATCATGAAGCATGGGAAATAAACAAGCGAAAAAAAAAAAGAACAAAAGCAGTTTCAATATCCAGCCGTTATTCTGTCCCTGGTTCGATTTATTTATTCCAATATTTCGTGTGAATATATATATATATATATATATATATATATATATATATATACCAGAGTTCTTGTTCTCTCTCTCTTCTCTCTCTCTCTCTCTCTTCTCTCTCTCTCTCTCTCTCCTCTCTCTCTCTCTCTCTCATTTTATTTATTAGTTTTCTTCTTTGCTTTTGATAATTCGAATAATGAAACATAAATTTTCCTGATTCAAATTTCTAGTTAAGTACGAATTTTTTTCTTTCTTTTTTACATTTGTTTTGTTAAAGAAACTTTTGAAGATGGACCAAAACAATTTTGCAAAGACAATTTACTTGAAGGAAAAGTATCACAAATGGAATCAGATTAGAATCAAATGAATATTGGGGATTTTAGGCGCGATTTACTCAATCGAATGAGCAATTGAATATTAGAACCAGTTTCACTTAGAAAAACTGGTTTTGCGATGATTGATTAGAAGAGTTATTTATTTGACTATTACACGTTTTAACCAGTTTTTTTTTCGGGTATTTTTTTATCCTAACATCTGTTCATCAACATGATGCGCTGACTGCATGGATTCCCGCAACTCTCTCTCAACACTCATCCCTATCAGTCATCGCCCCTGGCAAATCCTCCCTACGACATCAAGCATCCGCACAGAGCTTATCAATGTAATTTTTTGCTGGTATGCCCATGTGTAGGTGTCCACTTATGATTTCGTCCTTATTTCCCCAGCAATGTCCTGAGTGTCTTGTTCTTCTTACTTGGATGGGTTGTGGGATAAAGGGTAAATGGCCATACAGCTTTTTTTTTGTAGGGTGCTTGTTCCGGGATTTTTTCAGTACAGCTTATAGCATCTATCGGAAAACCGATAGTAGAATTAGCTTCCCCTGCCGCTAGGGGGCGAATCGCCAACTTACGATGTTGGCGGTAAAACCAAACCCCATCACTTATCTGAGGGCTGTCAACCTGAGGAGTCACCTTAACGAGGGCTCCATCCACCGCCCACTTCAAAGGATAGTTAACCAGGCGAGTCGCTCAAAAAAGCACTCCCCAACTTTTACTTATCTTAAGAACTTTCACCCGGAGAGACTTCTCAACAGCAATCCAAACGACGGCGAGTAGAAATCCCTTTCTAGCGCTAATTCACCAACGAACTGTTAATTTCACCTCTCAAGATAAGTCTGTAGCAAAGCCATCAAATTTATATAATACAAGTGTTTTAATTCCATTGTGTTGTTTGTCTTCTTTCATCCGAAATAATTGCCGACCAATGAGAGAATAAGAGCTCCCTACGTACCCAGTAATTCCTCTTACATCCTTGTATAGTTCCCATCAAGCATTTTCCCAAGCTCTTCGTTAATGGCCAAGTGGAGCATCGTACAGTAGTAGAGACACAGCTAGAGCTTGGAAGAATTCTCACTTGAGAAGTCAGATCGATAATCTGTCTATAGCAGTCCATACCTTTCTTGTGCATATATTGACATCACTTTCTGTAGATGAAATATTACTACCTAGGTATGTAAACTGGTCTACTAATTTCAGAGTCTTGCCATCCAATATAAAAATGTTTCCATCTCATTTCAAAACACATGAACTTAGTTTTATCGTTCACTTAAAGGTCAGTGCCTCTTGCTGTATTCTCTGGGCTATGCAGCAGTAATTCGAATTATGCAGGTGTATTTGTGAGAAGTGTTAGATCATCTAGATCTTTCTATGGGTTATTGCCCGCCTCTTTTCTTTTATAGTGTGAAGTCTTTTTCCTTCATTAGATCTAATGACGTTCGTAGTACGTAGTCTAGGCATATTATAAATAGAAGTGGTGCTATTGTATCTCCTTGCAGAACTCCAGCGACAACGTCAAATAAATCTGTGTCACCATCAGGTGAACGAACCATTGCTTTCGCGTCTTTGTAGAACATCATTATAGCGGTTACAGTTTTTTTTGGTTGGAGGTGGGGGGCACATGATAGAAGTATTTGTCAAAGTCAAATACTTTGGAGAAATCTATAAACAAATGTGTTGCCTCGGGACTTTTGCCCGAACCCCTTCTACGATTTAACGAATATTTTTTTTATATCTCCTGAAAAGAATTAAACTTGTTTCTTACTTTTAATGAATAATGATTGCATATATCCCTATTGGCAAAACTGCACATATTCAGCCGTATCTTTAATGGGAGTGAGGGGGGAGATGGATGAGTAGTTGCCATAAAATCAAGATATGTCCACTTCCTAAATACTGGTCTTAGCTCCAAAAGCAAGGGCACTCACCCTTTTCGTCAAAAAGGAGAAGTTGGGACACAAAATATTATCAGTATGGTGTTGTTTTTTTTTTCATCTTTTCATATCAACCTTTAACAAACAAACAAAAAAGAATGTTCTTACAGAACTTATGGAGTGGTAATATAATAATATATATCTACAGAGCAATTTTTGTTAATCAATTTATCCGATAGTTCTCAAAAATACCTCTTGAATTCTTCTTACCATTTTTTCTAAAATCACCAATATCACCTAAATTAATCTTTAATTCTTTTTTACGATATTGATGTTTTTGATCTGATTAGGCAATTTGTTCCAAAAATATATTATTATATTAGCAAAAAAATGGTTAATTGACTTAGTTTTTGAAATCTTGCTTGATAGTAAATTTCCAGTTCGAGGAGAAATAATAAAAAAAATGTCTACCATAATTAGTAATTCCATTCATTATTTTGAAAGTTTAGGAAAAAAGAAAAGAAAAAATGAAAATGCTAAAATCTGCGAGATTGCTGCGAGATAAAACTGTAATAACGAAATTAAAGAAAAAGTAGAAAAGAAAATGCAAAGATGAGAACAGCAAAAGTGAAAAGAGGAAACAGTTGAAACTGCAAGGATAGAAAAAATATGAAAAGAAAAATAGACGAAATGAGAGAAGTAGTGAGTGAGAGAAACAAGGAACGAGAAATAGAAACATTTTCGAAGTAGGAAGAAATGTAAGTTTGATGGTGAAGTGGAAAAGGAAGGCCAAGAGTAAAGACGAAAACTTCAATGGTTTAGGGAGAGAAGAAAAGAAAAGAAGTGGTGATGATGACAGTAATAGTGAGTGTGTGTGTGTGTGTGTGTGTGTGTGTGTGTGTGTGTGAGAGAGAGAGAGAGAGAGAGAGAGAGAGAGAGAGAGAGAGAGAGGGGTGGTAGAATAGACAAATGAGACTAAGACAGGAGAAAGAAGAAGTTTAAAAATAAATCAATATAAAGGAAAAGACGAAAATAGTGAAAGAAAAAATAGTCTTCATCAAACAAAATGAAACGAAGAGAACAATGGAAGACAGAAAAGAATGTGAGAGTCTTTAACTAAACAGGAAAAGTGTGTGTGTGTGTGTGTGTGTGTGTGTGTGTGTGCGTATGAGAGATATATAGAGAGAACGAGAAGAAGAGAGAGAGAGTGGGGAGAGAGGAGAGAGAGATGAGGAGAGAAGGGTAGACAAGAGAAGGAAAAGCCACTATAGAAGGGACAGAGAAGAGAGACGAGGAAAGGAACAGGATGAAGAAGGGGAAAGCAAGAGATAAGGATGGAAGAGAAAGACTGAAGATAAGAAAGAAGAGTAAACAGTAGAGAAAACAATGGTAAAAGAAGTAAGAGACGTAGACGAAGAGATAATCAGAGAGGTGAAATAGAGAGGGAGAGAAAACGAGTGGAAGGAGAAGACGAAAAGAAAGAGAAGGCAAAGAACAAAAGAGAGAAAGAGAGAAAAAGAGGGGCGAGGGGGTGAGAAAGAACAAATGAAAGAGTAGAAAAAGAGGCTATATGAATAAAGACAAAATGAATGTATCTAAAGATACGCGCACCATTGAATTAAAGAACAAAGATCTTTCGAAATTAGGTCGTCCAAAAGGAACCGTTTCAGATGACTTGTTGCATATAAATGCCAACTCGAATTCGCTCTAGTTTTTGCCGACGAAAATAACAGCAAGAATGTTACGATGGATGATTCTTACAGACGTATCTTCAACAAATCTGAAAATGCTGATGCAACCAACGCATAATTTTTCAAGGGTCAGCTGAAAATTTCGATAACAAGATTGAGGCCAACGTGGCTTTGATACCCGTGGCTTCCTTTACGGTAGAATTATTTTTTGTTGTTGTTGTTGTTGTCGTTGCTTTATCTACATCTGACCATAAAAATATATTTATTTATTTTAGCGAATTTCTAACTAAAATCCGTTTCCTTCATCTTTTTTTTTATCACATTTCACTTTAAAATATCAACTCAATATATATATTTACCAACTCCTCCGCACGAGCAGGATGTGACACACGGTCAATTTCTTAAGCTGAGTTTAAGAGGTTTGAATTCAAAGTTGTCGTTCTCCTAAACTGGTTACCTAGCCGTGGTTAAAGAGCCCAATCCGCCCTGCTATTTACCCAGAACTGAAGGGAGAATTGGATTCATACATTTCCAAAGGGTATTAGTGCCATGTGAAATGCAACACAGCTTCGTCCAGAAATTGAACTCGAGTCGACGAGTCCATTTCCTACGACTCGAATCATTAGACCATGCGCCTCCATATATCAACTCATATAAGTAAAAGTTGGTTATTTGGTTGGTTGGCTGGTTGGTTGGTTTTCCAGCATATCAACCATTTTCAGGTCATTTAATGTCGAATCCAAACATTTTGATATTTGGTTTCTTACAGTACCTGTTGTTGCTTAAATGTTTACCCATCTAGATATTGAACAGGCTGATCGCTGCTTAACTTCGGTGATCTAGCGGAACTGGTGTTTTCAACGTGAATTGACCATAAGTAAAATAGCTTAGTGCGTACATGTGTGTGATGATGATGATGATGATGGTGTATTTCTTAACTTTGGATTAATCTAGAATTTGGCAAAATCATTGGAACTGCCAGGGAGAATCGAACTCATTACAACCGGGAACAGTCCGTGAACACCGGTTAAAAAGTAAAAGTAAAGTCGTCGGGGTGGCCTAAAGTCGGTATCAGCCAGACAGTGAGAGAGTCTATCCCCTTTTCACTATCGCTAGACCAAGGAGATTGTTTGTTGGCATCTGAGGCGGATCGCCGCGCCTGACATCAGCTCATAACTTTACCGCACAGACGCCTGTGCTACTCATACGCTGAGTTGGCGAGGGTCGGTATCGAACCCGTAATCTTGTGGTTCATAGTCGGATGCTCTGACCGGTTACATTACAGTAAATGTTCTGAAAACATACATGAACTTAAAGGGGCCGGGTTAGCTCAGTCGGTAGAGCGTTCGGCTAGAAACCACAAGGTTCCTAGTTCGATACCGGTCCCCGCCAACTCAGCGTATGAGTAGCACAGGGATCTGTGCGGTAAAGTAAGGAGCTGATGGTAGGTGTGGCGCCCCACCACAGATGCTAAAAACAATCTCCTTGGTCTAGCGCTATTGAAAAGGGGATAGACCCCTCGCTGAATGGCTGATACCGACTTTAGGCCACCCCGTCAACCTATAAGGCCACTGTAGGGTGTATATACTGAGGATCAAACTCATTACATAAGTGATGGTTTTCAAGTAAAGTTGGAAGATTTTCAGATTTTTATCTTCAGATCTCTGAGGATTTTAGTATGAAGCACTAGTTATGATGGAATTTTCTCGTACTTTTATATATATATATATATATATATATATAAGAGGAATTCACCAAGACGTAGGCCGATGTTGTCATTTAGTTGCGGAGCGTGGCTGCTGGAGGCGAGTTGAAAGTGGTAATGCAGCCTTGACATTGCTCGTGTGACCCACTTGATTTTATGAGCAAGCTACTGGTTTGTTGAGACGCAAGTTACCTCGGCGGAAGGGTGGGGCGGGCGTTTGGATGGGTGGACTGGCAGGCAGGTGAAAAGGTTCATAGGCAGGTAGGTAGGTATGTAGGTAAAAAAAAAAGTAAAAGTGGTTAAGCCTGAAAAGTTGAGGGAGGAAATGTGTTTCGGGCAAGAAGAGACAAAGAGGATAAAAAAGACAGAAAAAGAGAACAAAGATGGAGCAACACACACATATTCCATAGGTACATATACACGTACATATATATATATATATATATATATATATATATATATATATATATATTGGGAGATTATGTGCTTAATTAAAGTCATACCTAATTTGAGAATTAATTAGTCATAATTAAATGAATTAGGTGTGCATATCGGTTTAAATGTAAGGCGTAAACAAATCGGGAAAAAGTCAATCTCTGTACCTACATTTCAGCCTATTAGGCCTCATCAGCATTAGATATGACATTAATTAAGCACATAATCTCCCAAAAAATTGTCGGCTTTCGCCATCTCAAACAGATTGTTTGTTCACTTCATATATATATATATATATATATATATATATATATATATATATATATATATATATATA
>CM042138.1:54618044-54640544 GCA_023376005.1 Doryteuthis pealeii
CAGGGATCTGTGCGGTAAAGTAAGGAGCTGATGGTAGGTGTGGCGCTCCACCTCAGATGCCAAAACAATCTCCTTGGTCTAGCGCTAGTGAAAAGGGGATAGACTCCCTCGCTGATTGGCTGATACCGACATTAGGCCGCCCGACGACTTATATATATATATATATATATATATATATATATATATATATATATATATATATATATATATATATATACAAACCCTCCGCACAAGCAGGATGATACACAAGGTACATTCTTCAGTTTTAACAGGTTTGAATTCAGAATTTTCCTTCTTCTAGACTGATTACCAAGCCACGGTTAAAGAGCCCAGTCTGCCCTACTATTTACCCACTGCTGGAGGGGGAATAGTTGGATTCATACTTTTCCGAATGGTATCAGCATTATGTGAAATAACAGATATTGGAAAAATCATCTGTTGTTCATAAAAGCGATATATATCGTTTTCGAGACTTCAGTCGTCTGATATAACTTCCTTATTTAATAAGATGTATTTATATTTATTTCATGATAAAAACTATGTATTATTTAGATTTTTCGGATTGTTGTCCCCGTCTTTATTGTTATATACACAACGTTTCGGCCGATGTTCCCTCCGGTGTCGAACACGGGAACCTTCTCGTCGAAATTGAGAGCCTTCACGGAACTTCCGACCGAACCTTTTATTCAATCCATTGGGGTAGAATATTCTCATGCAACCTACAGAAGATTGTCATTTAGAACTGTATTAACTCAACCCTTTTATCAGTTGCGCCATGTGTCCAACAAAAAATTTATAACACTAAAGATATGGACAACAGCCCAAAAATCTAAAAAAATACAAATTATCAAGCCTCATCTGAAAAAAAAATTAGACAAATGATAAAAACTTAATATTTGAAGTGAGTGCTCTCATGATAAAAATGATAAACACTTGTAAATAGCTAAGGAAAATACTAATTTTTGCAGCGTTTCACTAGACTACTTCTTTAAGGTATGACTTTGAAAATATGACGTCACAATATGAATGTGTAAATTTAGAACTCCATTCAAATATTTAGTAGATTTTTTTATTTGGCATTTATTTTATTTTTTACCATTACTTTGATTTGATAGCGCCAATATGTTGCATCTGTTCTTAAATGAATCTTTTTGACCAACAGAATTCATAGTCATCATTATATCATCTAATAATATATAATCATCTGTATAATTTATATAATCTAATAATGAATAAATGCCAATAGGATATATTTCCCGAACTTTAATGATTACCTATTCAATAATGACCCAAGACAATCCAGATTTTCTTCAGTGATGATAACTGAATTTGTTTTAGATTCAAGTTTCCAGCGAATATGAGTGTCGTCATCTAATTCTGTAAAATTCTACTTTTGTAGCCAGGAACTGGAGCTCTTCATACAATTAAATTGTGTCTAATTGTGGCATGAATTTCTTTTAACGCTAATACACCTGGGAAATTATACTGTCTCCCAGTGGCGTACCTAAGACAAATCTTGCCTCGGGTGGATATTTATTTGGCCACCCCTTAAAAGTTCTAATAACACTACAAAAAGCCGAAACGGACTAAACCATGAATATAAGTGTGCAAAACAAGAAGAAGAAAAACTAGCGATTATTTATTTTCGCACAATTTAATTTTATAATGTTTATGCACGAAAAAATAATGGGAAAGATATGTTTAAGAACAGATGAATGAATTACAAAAATAAACGATTTACAAATGAATCTTACGTGCCTTCCGCTTTGAGAAATTTTTAATGACTTTAGAATTTTATCCGCAATGTCACACTCTATGGATATTATTGCTAAAATTGTATGTTACTGGAGAGGACAGTGTAGTGTGAATTTTTTGGTTATATGTAGGAAGTTGTAATATTATCAATTTTTTTCACTGAGTCGAATTTTCCAAACAGTTGAACAAGTTCCAGAAAATTTCCTTTATTTTCATTTGCTTCCTCAACTTGAATGTACCGCCCCGTAAATTGTACCGCCCGAGGCGGACCACCTTCCCCACCCCACCTGGGACGCTACTATCACGAAGGAAATCAATTGAAATATCTGATCCATCGAAGGAAGTCAGTGAAGAGATTTAATGATACTTGCTAATAATAGTGGAAGTAAGACTGAATTGAAGTCTTTTCCCAATGAAATTAAGAGAAAACAAAATTGAGTTAATTGATTGAATTTCCCCGGTCAGCCTGTGGCTTCTTAACAAAATATTTCTCATTAACATTATCATTATCTCTCAGCCTCGACTCTTATATATTTTAATTTCTTGAATTTCTTTCATTCTGTTAGCAATGATATTTAAAAAAAAAAATACAGAAAAAAAATAAAAAAACATATAAAAAACGGGAATCAGGACAAAAAAAATGTCAGTTTCTTGAAATAATTTCCCACAACTTTAGGTATGTGTGCATCAAAAAGGCGTTTCATGTCTTTGCAAAAAAAAAAAGAAAAGAAAACAAGCAAAAAGAAAGCGTATTTCGTTGCATTTGAAGTTTAGATTTTCTGTTTTTCAAACGTGTTTTCTTTAAATGAAGTTGGACGAGGAAGCAGAATAAAGAATATTAAAGAGGTAGGCTTGCATCTTGCACGCGGGTTGGAGGTGGGGATAAAATAATTTACGCATATTGGAAAATTAAGATACATTTAAGTAAGCGGAATATCACAGAATTATGTTAAATCGTAAAAACATATATATATACATATATATATATATATATATATATATATATATATATGTGTGTGTGTGTGTGTGTGTGTGTGTGTGTGTATACAACCTGATACGAAATAATTATCTTTTTAGTTTGACAGCATCTTTCATTGCAAAAACGTCTACATGCATATAATCTGTAATAAATGTATAACTTACCTCCCCTTTTTGTCACTTTTCGTTTATGATGTCATTAAAAGTTGATGACATCACAAAGGTTCTTTTTCCTAAATTGGTTACATTAAATTTGTATTATTTCCGTTCTGACACCATAACAAATAATCAAATAACCAGAGATATTTAGCATCTTCACCACGGACATTTGATATGGCACAAGGTCAATATCTAAACGTTGGAATCTATACACATTTGCACGTAATAGCTTATATACGTCTGATTTTACTCCAAATAGTGGGGAAGGTGCTGCCTGGAAACGGATCCCAATTATCAGATGCATTTCCTTTGTTTTGTATTTTGTCCGAGATGAGTCAAGACTGGTTTTTAGCTAGAAGTCCCCAGAAGAAAAATAAGATAAATATTTTTTTTAATTTATTTAAAAACAAATTTAATAAATTCAAAATAAGTACCAGAAGAAAAATAAATGAAATAATCATATTTAATTTAAAAACTTAAATACCAAATTAACGAGTTCTATAAAGTAGCATCCTCAACTTTTGTAAGTTTTTTATCTTTGGATAATTTTGTGTGTGTGTGTGTGTGTGTGTGTGTGTGTGTGCACGCGCGTGTGTATGTTGAAAGCAGCTACATACATCGATTTGACGATTAATTGCATAAGTCAGACCATTATATATTTCGTAGCGTGATATGGTAACTTTGCTCAGCTGGGAATAGTTTGGTGAACATAACTTTGTATTGTGGTGTTAGTTTCGTATTTGCCTGGAGAGTTGTCTGTCCGTTTAGTTTGCTGGTTCCCGCTAGGGGCCTGTGATATTTAAGCGGCTGGTTTGAACGTCTCTTTCTCTCTTTTTCCTGTGGCTCGACCACGAGACACCACTATGGGTTAGACTCTGGTCTACCCCCCTCTTGTTGGGGCTTTGGCCCCCCCTTACATTACTGTAAGTGATTCACACAGCATGGACTATTCCTAGTCTCATGTCTGTGGCTTTTATGTTTATCTTTTGTACCATTCATGAATGTGTCATTAACTCCACTTTTGTATGTATGTTTATGTACACCTCTATGTCTTATGTACACTGTTTATCCATGTGCTGTACCATATTAAATGTTTTGTCTATCAACCTTTATCTTCAAGTATATATCACTTTAAATCTTACACACATAAATTAGAATCATTTTTGTTATGTAATTGTCAGTAATTGGTTTTATCTGTGAAAATCGCGTTAGCAGAATGAACTAAACTAAGCTGATATATTGAATACCATTTTCTTTAGCTTTTTTAAAAAAAGTTTTTTCTCATTTCTTACGGTTTTCCACTTGAAGTAGATTTTATAATGAATGGATCTGCCGAAATCTGTCGTGGTAACAACATCAACAATATAAATAAAGAGTTCATTTGTCCGAATAAAGCTTAACGACATTAAGCTTAAGGCTCCAGTTTGCCATCATCGGATTGTCCTCGTAGATAAAGAGGATTGGTTAAGAGTAGCTAGTAGTTGTGAGTTCAATCTGTGGATCGTATAGTGCACAAATAAATATTTAAAAAAACTGGTTCAGTTAAGGGGACAGACAAGTGATATTTCAATGACGAATTAATTGGAAAAAAAATTAACTTACGCAAGAAATCATTAAAGTAGGGATAGGGGGATGAGTTGAAATAAGAGTTTGGTTCAAAATTATCAGAAAGCCCCGGAAGAAGACATGTCTATAACAAACAAACTAAAAATGTAAGTCCAAGTAAATCAGTGTAAAAATTGCGTGGGGGAATGTAATGATCAGGTAGAAAATGATCAAGAAATCTTTGAACCATTCTTCTACTGAACGAATTATTGGTTAATTTCTACGGAATGAATATTGTCCGTATCTATATATATAAAAGGAAGTTTGGTATGTACATGTCGACGTATAACTCCGAAACAGGAGGTCTCTCAGATTCGAAATCTTGCATACACCTTAATATTCTTCTAACTAAGAAACACGACAAATTTGGTTATTGCTTTTTACTGATTAAGGGATATAATTAATTGATTAAACCAAAATCAATCGATTTACGGAACTGTCCATATACCAGCTGCTGCTGATAATAAAATATTGTTCGCTGCATGCTTTCTATTATAGCTATACCAGCAGTTTAGTTTAATTTTAGTGAACAAAATCGCAGCCTAAGCCATTCAGCTTGGAATCTCTCACCTATTTATGGTCCAATCTTTATATATAGTCCGGTCATGGACCGGGTATTTTTGCTAGTTATTTATATTTTTCGGACTGTTTTCCTCATATTTATTGTTAAAAAACAACATTTCGACGATGTGTCCTCCGACCTTTTTCATGCGTTTCTTGTCGAACACGGAAACCTCGTTGAACTCTGGAGCTTTCATGTCGTAATCGGGAGCCTTCACGGAACTTCGAACCGAACCCTTTATTCAATCCATTGGGGTAGATTGTTGTCATTCCATTAACCATGGCCGGATACAAGTATTAAGCTATGTTAAGTATTCTATGATATTATCGCTTGTAGTCAGCATTGAACTTTCAATCTACACATGATTGTCGTTTAGAACTGTATAAACTCAACCCTTATATCCGTTTCACCATGTGTCCACGGTGTGAAATGTTGTATATATATAACAATAAAGATGAGGACAACAGTCTGAAAAATCTAGAAAATAGAAATTACAAAGCCTCATCTAAAAATCCAGACAAATAAATATTGTCTGTCTCGCACCTGTTATAATTCTTAAGATTTTTAATATAAACTTTTATTGACAAGTTGGAAATAAATTAATTTTTTTTCAATTAAGCAAACACTTTAAGTGGTGTGCTCAAAAACTATCAAAATTGAAGTTATATATCTATCAAGAAAGAAATGAAAAATAAATGAAACATTCATTTTTTTTTCAATATAGTCCCCTTGGCATTCATCACACTTATTCCAGCGAGTTTTCTATTGGTCGAATCACTTGTAAAATTCCTCTTTGATATGACGTCAAGCCACATTGTCATGCTTCTTTTAATGCTCTACATCTTCGAAATATTTATTTACCGATCCTTCCACAGGATAGGATGTGATACAAGGTCTATTTCTTAAGCGGAGTGTAACAGGTTTGAATTCAGAGTTTTCTTTCAACTAGACTGGTTGCTATAGCAAGGTTAAAGAGTCTTATCTGCCCTACTATTTATCCCTAGATGAAAGGAGAATAGTTGGATTCATACTTTTTCAAAGGGTATTAAAACTATGTGAAATGTAAACAGACTCGTCCAGGATTTGAACTCGGCAAGCCGAGTCCATTTCCTACTACGCTAACTATTATCCGATGTGTTATTTACTAAGCTTAGCTTAGATGTGGCACAAGGGCAGAAGTTATGGCGCCCAATGAGCATCAAACTCACTAACAATGGTTTGTGAATCTAGCTTGCTAACCATTACACCACAAGTTGCTCAAATACGTCTTCATTTAAATTTTACATTAAAGAAGAATTAAAGTTTCAGTATAGACCCTTTTAATCTAAAGAAATTAGATAAATATTTTAAAGGAATTATCTATTTCAAAGAATGTAGCGAGTTGTGTCTTTTAATGATTCAATGCCTATCATAATTGATAAAATAGCCAAGTCATGTAAGATAAATATAGTCGAGCAGTTTAAAAAAGTAATTACTCAGCCACATTTTTCTGTAGAAATGTCAATGCATGTCAAAATAACTGTTTATGAGGCAACTTACAAGGGTAAGTGGATTCATGCCTTTTTTGTACACAAGAAAGCTCAGCCAAAATTCGACAATTATTCGCTGAATCTGTTTTTGTGCCAATACAAGTTACGTCACTTGGCACTTTTCAAGTCTCTGAATATTTCGCAAGACAGATGTCTTTCTCTAGAATTAGTAAATCTCACTGGTAACTTCAAAATTAAGGATAGAAATTATTATTTTGTCTCCAGGAACTTCAGATTTGAAGCAGAGAAAAAAAGGAACTTTATATATTTGAAGTTGAAGAAGAAAACGAATTTCAGATATTTGCAAGAATAAACAAGGAACTTGATATTTGAAGTAGAGAATTAGATATTCGAATAAATAAAAGCTCCGATCATTATTAGAGTTGGGGACACTAAGAATATCCCAAAATATTTTGATATCATATTGGGCAATCAAGATATTTCCATTTTTGACTTTTCAGTCAAATGGCCTATCAGATGGATTTTTTCTAACAATACTTGAAATGTAGGTGTTCAATGCTAGAGAAAGTGAAATAATTCCAAAAATGATTTCTTTATAAACAGGCAGGGTCATTCTCTACTTGGGATATTAGCGCCACACAATCATTGTATCCTAAACTATCTCCGGTTGTTTGTTTTTTTTTTTTTTTTTTTTGTCATACTAAACTAAAATTAGTAATATCTTGATTCCTGATCGCTAACCTAGATTAAAATTACATAACAAAACACGGCTTTCGTTTGTAAAACAAAATTGAACTGTACTTTCAGGTTACATTTGAAGGGATCAAATTCCATTAAATTGAAAATGAAATTCAGTGTTTGACCCAAGGATTGAACTCATGACTAACAGGTAACTTCATGTGCTTAAACAACACTTATTTTCACGAGAAATCAAAAGGATGAATAATTAATACAGACAGTATTATCTGCGTTATTCGGACTATTGTCCCCATCTTCATTGTTATTTGTACAACGTTTCGGTCGATATACCCTCCGGCCTTCTTCAGGTATTTATTGTCGGACTCGGGAACCTTCTCGGACTCGGGAACCTTCTTTTCGAACTCGGGAACTTTCTTGTCGTATTCGGGAGCCATCACGGAACTTTGAACCTGAAGAAGGCCGGAGGGTATATCGGCCGAAACGTTGTACAAATAACAATGAAGGTGGGGACAATAGTCCGAATAACGCAGATAATACTAGTGTTTGAGATGAGGCTTGAAGCCTCATCTCAAACATTCAGAGAAATAATACAGACAGATAATCCTATAATCCTGAAGAGTGGAATGAGACTTTTTTACTTTAAATTTCTGAGAATTTTCTGAGAAAATACAACAGGCACCTGAAGAAGGCCGGTGATTGTAAAAGTCGAAAAACTGTTGCTGTAACCATCAATAATCAAGACACATTCGATAATAATAAATCGTCATTTCAGACATTGAGGTGGAAATTAATAGAGAAAAAATGTTCGTAAATAAACAACTTTTGACGATCATCTTTATTAGTTCTGACCGACGATTGAAAAACAATGGGGGCGTGGTTCTACCTAGCAGCGCAAGCATTCAGCTGAAGCTGACGTTGGTCACGAAACTACGATGCAGTAATGGGGATAATCCGACTGAGTTTTTATTAAACCTGTGGCTAATTCCAACTTGTTTTCCGTAATGCCAACTAATCCAGCAAAGATAACAACAACTCACCTACCAATATTAAGTTGAGTACAACTAAAATGCGTCTCGTCTTCGTCTTGTTCGATTTAAGACTTTTCCGGAAAGGGAATTATCAATAATTAATTATAGCTAAAAGGTCTTACGTCGAAAATTAAAAAAACAATAGCGGACACAGGCTTGTCAGTTTAAAGCTATGTAACTGATTGCCTAACCACAGTGTCGAAACTGACAACGTTCAATGACATTAAATAATAAATAATTATCAGTGGAGATGAAGTACAACAGCCGAGTAGGTTTGGTTTGGTTTGGTTTGTTTTACGACATATCAACCTCAGTGGGTCATTTAATGCCGATAAAGTTTTGAAATAAATCAATTCTTAATGGATAATACAATTTTATTTATAAACTCATGTTTTCTATTTAACCCATAAATGGGACCCTAACAGGTACTACCACTCCGGGTCAGAGTGGACCAGGGAGCAATGGTAATGAAGGGGTGCTCCACATTCCCCAAACCTCCAAAACTGGAACCTCACCATCAGATAGAGTTTAACGTCATTCCCAGGACATGTAGACCTGCAGCCACCGCCTTCTAGCACCCATATGATAAAAAGGGGTTGGGGCTTGCATAAGGGCAATAGGGTTGGGAAAATCATATAGGTGCTAGGGCTTGACGTGACCAGCCGATTGATCGGAGGGGGCCTCTCCGACCGCCCGTCTAGCCCAAGATAGGGCCAAAGTGGAGTATTGCAAGTCATGAACTGCTCATCAACCTGGGCTCTATCCTTAAGCATCACGGGTCGCTACCCACGGCCAACAGGTGGCCCCATTGGGGGAGTCTTACCCCTCTGCAGAGGTGTAGTCGGTGCATTCTAACGCCCCAGCCGACAGGGCGGAGCCGAGTAGGTTGCAAACAACAACAACAACAACAATGAGAAAAGTTTCGAAGGTTAAATCGAACTTAACGGACCTAAATTCCACCATCGTACCACCGAAAGAAAGAATACCATAAATCAGGAAGTTAACCAAATTTAATGAAATGTTTAGTGTTGATATATTAATGAATATAAGATATAATGCACTAGTTATTTTATTTAAAAACTTTTACATTTTTTCAGATCAGTTCACTTTGAACCACGTATCTTTGAGGCGTAACACATATTCTTAAAATACATTGGGTACTCTTAGAGAAATTTGATTATTTGTTCCGTCAAATTTGACAGTGATCAAATAATTGCTTAATTAATTTCGAATTTCATTTGACATTTGATGTTCAAGTTGAAATTTAATTAATGAAAGCCTCTAATAAAAATTCAATACATAACTTGATTTCCGAAATCAAACGTTCACATTGAGGTTGTTTATTAAATTATAAGAATATAATTCTATACTTTAATATAATAAAGAATAAAAGTATAAGTATAGAAGAAACAAAGACGTTAAAATTCCGTAGTACTTAGTCCATTTTACATGGCAATTTATTTGGATATCAAAATTCATTTTTAAAAATTTTTCAATGAGTCTCTGCATTTTAAAGTCAATGGAAATAAACCTATTTTATTAAAATATGCTCATCAGAAGGATCTATCTAAGGGCCGATTTAGCTCAGTCGTTAGAGTGTCCGACTAGGAACCACTGGGTTCCTGGTTCGATACTGGCCCTCGCGAATTCAGCGTCTGAGTAGCACAGGAATCTGTGTGGTAAAGTAAGGAGTTGATTGTAGTTGTGGCGCTCCACCCCAGACGCAAAAAACAATCTCAGTCTAGCGCTAGTGGAAAGGGGATAGACTCCCTCGCTTTCTGGCCGATACCGACTTTAGGCCACCCCGACGATTTTACTTTACTTTATTTATCAATCTATCTATCTAATTCTGTTCATATATTTTTTTCTGTCTATTCATATCTGCAATGACACAGAAGCTAATAATTAATGCAAGAAATTGTATCCATCCTAACCACAACAACGTCTTCTTCTTCTTTCAGGTTGTGTGTGTGTGTGTGTGTGTGTGTGTGTGTGTGTGTGTGAAAGATATAAAATGTCGGTTTTGGTGTCAACGTTGCTGTGTCACGTCTGTCGGCAAAAAAGGTAAAGGAAAAAAAAGCAAACCTCATAGACATGCAATTCGTCACGTCTCTCAGTCTGTCACTTAAACATTTAAGAAATTTTGGAAAAACAGCTCGAAATGCAAAGGAAATCATTGGCAATGGGCAAATTCCATTCAGATGTGACTCAGACAATCTTCTCCGCTATGAAAGACGGGCAAAATAATCTTGATTTATTATCTGCTGTTTTTAACTTCTATTCATTACCAGACGAGCAATCGCCCTGTTGTTTGAAGCAGAAGAATACACCGACTGCACCTCTGCAGAGAGGTAAAATACCCCCCCCCCAAATGGAGCCACCTGATGGCCGTGGGTGGCGACCCGTGATGCTTAAGGATGGAATCCTGGGGGCTGATTACTTCCAAGCTCACTCTGATCTGCAGTAGTAGTGCCTATTAGGGTCCCATCTATGGGTTAAATAGAAAAATTGTGTTTAGAAAATGTGTTTAAAATGTGTTTAAAAAAGAAATTTTGAATAGTAGCCTCCCAACGTCCGGGCACCCGAGTCGAACCTCGCGTCCATGCAAGTCAGACTTTCTTGCATTCGGGAGGACGCGGGTTCGACTCCGGCAAGCAAGACAATGTCTTGCTCTTTTTTTCTCTGACCACGGCAGTTGCCGTGCATTGCCGTTTCGTTCTCCATCACAGTATGGATGGTTAAAACCACATGGATATTACAGCTTTTACAAGTATTATTTTGATAATATAGAAAAAGTGTCTCGGAAACTTAAGAAATAACTCAAGGATAATAACCTCGGTTTTCCTTTGAACTACTGAATTACACATTTTCTTAAACCGTATTTTTCTTTCATTCAAAACAAAGAAATGAACAAAGTAAGCTTACGAAGAAGACAGTTATTAACAGCGAGAAAAGGAGAGAAAGGCTTTTGGCCAGACAAAAGCGAAGATAGAAGGGGATTTAAGATTAACGGGTGATTGAAGAATAATCTGTAAATTAATGAATGGCAGAAATCAGGAATCAGAACTGATTGATGAGATTGGATCGTTATTGAAATGAAAGAAAGAATTAATTGCGTTTACGCTAAGACTCTGCAACAGAACCGTAGTTACCAGGCTAGTCTCACAAATCATTATTGGTGAAATTAGTTTGTTCTTCACTGAGTGCTCCAAGACTAGACATGTCCCAGATGTTTTATAATTTGCTATGTTACTTTTAAGGTTAAAGTTTTATTAAAACTTCAGAAGATTTGGGTTCCATTATGATTGGGGGTGGGGGTGGGGGTAATAAAGAAATAGAAAAAAAGGATGAACCTATCGACCGAGAATTTTAAGTTCGGATCGGCGAATAGGTGGTTGGATCCCACAGAGATAATGGATTAAAACTCCAGACAATGTGGCGGTCATCCTCAAAGGAGTTGTTTTTAAAGTTGATGAGGACCAATAATTATTTTAGATTAGGAGCTTGAAATAAAAGGGGAAAAAATAGCATATTTGGAATGTTCTATAAACAACCAGAATGAAATCTAATGACTTGTTATTACTTATGTAGATATATATTGAAGATTGGTCTCAATCCAGGTAGGGAGTTTATTTGAAGCTAGCAACCCATTTCGACTGCCGTTTGGCTAGCGGCCCATTTAGGCAGATGTACCTTTCTGTCTCTGCACGAGCGTGCGGGTTGAGGATGTATCGGGAGAGGGAGAATAAAAATTATACAGATAAAAATCTCCCCGTGTTATTCATGGAAATAAGAGAGCAATCAGTGAAGAGAAACAACAACACCAATACGGAGAGACGACACGACCCGAAGGAAAAACAGAAAGCTCGATATGAGTAAGAAGAACTTAAAAAGATGATTACACTACATTTGCATTTCAACTTGCTTAAAATTGTAAATGCGATGGACGAGGATTTCTCTTCAGGGATATTTCATCGATTAATATTCTGTTGTATATTCCAGTATTCTAGTGTATAATCTATTATTCTGTTGTCTATTCCAGTATTCTATTGTCTATTCTATTATCAAATGAAATACAAATCTGATATTTTAAAACCAATTTGAATCATCGTCACTTCTCAGATCAATCATTACAAGGACATGGGTGAATTATTTACAAGTTATGTTGGATGGCTTTGTGATAGCCGAGATGTTAAACGTTTGTAAAAGTTTATTTTAAAAGCTTTATAAAGCAATTTTAATCATCAGTGTTCATTCGACATTATAGAACTCTATTCCTAATATTGAGCCATGTAAAAAAAACATAGGTAGAATGTATTATCCTTTTTACACACACACACACACACACACACACACACATATAATATACATATATATATGGACCCATAACAACACTTCATATATATATACATATACATATATATATATGTATATATATATATGTGTGTATGTGTGTGTATGTATGTATGTATGTATATGAGAGAGAGATCACTCGCCTCTGGTGCAGGCGTTATTGTACATGAATGTGCAGTGGAGGTTAAAGTTCAGAAACGGACCTTGTATGTCTGTAAGAGGAAGATATTTCTTTCTCAAATGTGGCTTCTTATTGCATTTTACATTGTTCCGGGTGAAATGAATATTCCAAGCGAGTGAATATGTGGATTTGTGGAGGAATGGGAGTACAATTTCTCTAAAACAAACATCTCACAAAGATAATAAGAAATATTATTTATCCCAATGTCAAAGCCGATACTTTTATCCACACAGATCGATATTCCTACCAAGGAAATGAAAAAAAATCCATGTACCAACAAAATAATTGTATCTCCCATAAGTAATGTACATGCTTGGGGCTATAATCCCGAAGCTCCTTACAACATCAATCCCAAAAATGAAGAAGCACCTGCTCTACATTCAAATGAACTTAATTAAAACAGTGAACTTCAAGTCACATGGAGATTGTGATGACATTTTATCCTCAAGTTTATTTATTTGTTTTATTGTTATATAAGATTATATCTTAAGTTTAAATAAGTTAGTAAATATTTGTGAAATTAACTTTATAACTATTCAGGTTATTTTTAGAATTTGAATTTTGTCCAACCATATGTGTATTTCCCAAATACCTTTATTACATTTTTTGGATTTTTACATCAAAGTATAAAGATAGATATATACTATTATGTCTAGTATTATCTGCGTTATTCGAACTATTGTCCTCATCTTCATTGTTATCTGTACAACGTTTCGGCCGATATGCCCTCTGGCATTCTTCAGGTATTTCTTGTCGGACTCGGGAACCTTCTTGGACTCGGGAACCTTCTTTTGGACTCGGGAACTTTCTTGTCGTAAGATGAGGACAATAGTCCGAATAACGCAGATAATACTAATCATCAAGCCTCATCTCAAACATTCAGAGAAATAGTACTATTATGTCATTTTAAAAAGTGATGAAGTAGTTTTATCTTTATTTCCATATAGCTTCGCAAAATTATTTCTGTAAGAATATTCACTTATCTGCAAATTAAATCATTAACATTCATTTGCAAACAAGTGAATATTGCCACAGTAATAGATTTGCCAAGTCAGTTCTGTTCACTAAATTTTGTCAAAATTGTGAAGTTTAATAAAGTTGTGACAGGAAGTGTAATGGTACTTATTAATATTTTATGGGAAATTTTAATTTTACATTTGAGTCGGGTTCTATAGATGAGATTGATTTTGATGTTTTAAGTGTTTTGTGTACATTTTTGAGTAAATGTGTATGTTGATTTTAACTATCTTTTTTTTTCAAAATCATTGTTGGTCATTAATCTTTTATGTACAAATCTATTATATTTAAGCATTTTCCTATTCTGTGCATTGAAAAGACAATATTAAACAAACCTGATCTCACTTGAAGATACTTCGTAAAGAATGAAATGTTAAATATGGACAAAATTTACATACAAATGTACAGCGTTTAATGTAAATCGTGTTTTATCTATGCTTAATACCAATCTTTTAGATTATTTTGGCGTCAGTTTTTTTTTTTTTCATTATTAATTTTTGCCTTTTTTTTTCTTTTGTTTCTTATCCTTTTACCTTAAGCAAGACAAAAAGGCCGCTTAGAGAAAAAAAATAAGACAACACAGAGCGAACAGTTCGAGAATAAATATGATGATTGATGTTGCATTTGACATTTTGCAGGTTATAAACACCAGGAAAACAAGAGGCTGGCAGAAAATTCCAGAGGCAAAAGTTCCAGGGAAGAAACTATCATGATAGAAATTATGGTTACATTTTGAAATTTTAACTACAAAAAAAAGATTGAGCAGTTATGTTAAAATTCAAATGGGCATGTAAACAAAGGACGGTTTTTATGGAAGTTTTTATAGAAAAGAAAAAAACAATATTCCAATAATGGGATAGTGATTGAAGTCGACATTATTCAGAACCAATAATAGCTTATTATCTAAGCGCTTCGTTAGGGTCTAAGTGGTGCAGCCGTACAGTAGCGATTGATACAACACTGGCTCGGAAGAATAGTCGCTTTAACTTATCAGTGAGATCAGATTTTCATATCATTGATAATCTGTCTATAGCAAACAATGACTTCCCTATGTGTGCATTAACCTGTATGATGGAATATTTCAAAGTTCATTATCTATTCACCTCAGAACGTATTCTATTCCAATAAAGTCCTATTATTATTATCATTTCTCTCCATTCGAGTTTTTCACACCTGCCGTAGCCGGTGGTTCACTGGAGGCTGGGTCACAGCAAGTTCCTCAGGTCTCCAGGACTCTTCTGAGTATTCCAGCCGATCTAGTAGTAGTCTGGATGGTCTCGATTCTTCCTCTAATTTCCAATTCATCCAGACTCTTTTCCAGACCCTTGGGGATCGTTCCAAGGGTCCCAATTACAATTGGTACCACCTTCACCCTCATGTTCCACAGTTTTCTCAGTTCTCTGGCAAGGTCCAAGTATTTGTCGATCTTTTCATTTTCACTCTGTGATCGGCCGGGACGGCAAAATCCACGAGATGACAAGTCTGCCTCTTCTTGTCAATCAAAACTAGGTCTGGTCTCCTGGCTGGTATTAGGTGATCCGTCTGTACATCAAAGTCCTAGAGAATTTTGTGCGTCTCATTCTCCAGGACAGATTCAGGTTTGTATATACCATTCAGTTGAATGGTGAAAATTGAATTTCTTGCACAGTTCTCAGTGGATCACCTTTCCCACCCAGTGGTGTCTAGTCGTACTCTCTTTGTGCGAGTTTACTGCATTCGCTTATTAAGTGATTGACAGTTTCATCTTTTTCCCCACACATTCTACACTTGCTATTCTGTTGTGTCTTACCTATTTTTGCTTTTATATAATTTGTCCTTATGGCATTGTCTTGTGCTGCAATTATAAGAGATTCCGTTTCTCTTTTGAGGTTATTATTATTATTATTATAGTATAGTAGTAGTTAGTATAGTAGTTGTTGTTGTTGTTGTTGTTGTTGTGCTGCTGCTGCTGCTGCTGCTGCTGTTGTTGTTGTTGTTGTTGTAATCTGGGTCCTTCTGTTCAATTATAATGAATTAGCCATTAGTTTTTGTGGTTGCGTAGAATGGAAGAGCCGCTGTGAGTGGTTTAAAGTAGGCAAAGAGTTAAACAGGAAGAAGGCATCTCCATATTTGATAGTAAGCTTCTAAAATCGGTGAACCAGTTCACTTACCTTGGTAGTAATCTCATCCACAGAAAGCGATTTTAAAACATTTATAGATACGATAATAAAATGGCAAAGTCTTAAGATTCATTTGAAGAGGGCGACCAAATAGTTTTGAGTGTTATTATGACAAGGAAACTTCTTAATATCTGACTGAAAACAGAACAGGCAGCCTTTCTCTTTTGTAAACAGTCTACAAGTTCCTTGCCACTTTGTTGATATAATAACCAGAATTAGAATTTTCTGCTTATTCTTTTGTCGTTTGTTTGTTTCTTGTTAAGGAAATGTTGAAGCAATTTGAAACCAATTGAATAATACTCTCTGACCCTTGATTGTTGTTTTACTCGGCGATAATATTTTCCGTCTGATCTTAAACCGCTTAGAGACCTGTGATTAAACATACCAAGATCAAATTTGCCGACAGCGTGTGGAAAGAATCATAGTTGTCTAGAAACTACAAGAGAACCTTCTGCTTTTACGTTCCGTGACCGACTCTTTAGTTTTTCTGATAAAGGTCAGACTCAAATAATGATAACAGCAACAATCAAAACAGCCATAATGTCTAACACAAACTTTAACGACACCAAATACTACACAGGTGTTGGTACGTACTGTTGATAGTACCAAGTAGCTGTTTATTCACCACCCCACGAAGGTAGAATGAAACACAGCGGCTGAGTTTAAAGTGAGAACCTGCGGTTAGGGACAAAAATTACAAAGAGAACATTTAGCCTAAATAATCCCCACCCTGATATTATTCATTATACTGGGGGGGGGGCCTCAAGAGAATGCTGGCACATCCACAGACTTTATACATCTTGACATTTCTAAACGTATTACAAAATTGAAATATCTTCTTTAAAGTTTTATTTCTGCTTTAATTGAACGTAAAATAAAAAGAAGAAAACTACTTTTCTGATCTTGAAACCCATTTTAGGGGGATTCTAAGTATTGTTTACATTTTATCAACAAGAAGATGAAACCCTGTTTTCAAATTCTTCCAAAAAACAAAGTAGCTTCCTGTGAAATTTTATTTGTGGTTTAAATGAAGGGTTCGGTTCGAAAGTTCCATGAAGGTTCCAGATTACGACATGAAGTCTCCCAAGTTTAACACGAAACACCAAAAGAATACCAGAAAGGCACATCGGCCGAAATGTTGTGTATATAACAATAAAGATGAGGACAACAGTTCGAAAAATTTAAATAACACAAACTATGGAATTTTATTTGAAAAATAATTAGTTAATTTAATGTTTAATTAACTAGATTTTTAAGAATATTTTTTTTACTTAATTAGTTAAAAAAAGGCAAATGTTAATAACGGTGTCTGTCAGTCAACATTGTCCAAAGGTCAAGTTGTTGTTACATCACATTTAACTTTTCACTTCAGATTATAAAACCATAAAAATTAATTTTAAGTACACTTTATAGATGGAATTTTCAGAATAGTTGAGAGACTTTATTAAGTTTTATGTTGAATTAAAACAAATTCTGATGCAGGGTCGTCCACAAAGCGTTTCTTCACTGACTGCAGTCTCACCTAGGCCGACTGCTTCCCCCACTCCACTTACTTCAGTTATTTATGGGCATAGTCCCCCAACATCCGGGCACATCAGTCGAACCTCGCGCCCGTACAACGCCCAATTCTCGTGCCTTCGGATGGACGCGTGTAGGCCCCCAACATCTGGGCACCTGAATTGCACCTCGCGTCCATCCAGCGCCTAAATCGCATTTCTTTGCATTCGGGAGGGCGCGGGTTCGATTCCGGCAGGCAAGACAATGTCTTCCTCTTTTTCTAAATGAGTACGGTAGTACTCGTTCTCCGTCACAAGTTTTCTTGCCTCCAACATGAAAACTGAGAAGCGACAAAATTAATTGAGTTTAAAACAAGAATAAAAAAAATCCATATTAATAATGTATAAATTTCGTCACAAACGTCTTAAAGCAAAATCAAAACATTCATATTCATAATAGTACTAAGTTTTTCATTTTAGAAAATCTGGCTTAACTCTAACCTCTGTTACTTGGGATATAGTTGGGGATTTTTCATGATTTTTACCCCATCCAATACCACAATTTATAGAATTGTAAATAAATGTAAATAAAATTTCAAATAGGCTTTTATTTTTATCATATGGGTTTAAGTAGGGCATCACACATAGAGTGACAGCGGCATTTTTTGGTGAAAGCAGCAGTGTAAGGCGATGAATGACTGTACTTTATTTATTGGTATGGATCGGTCGGTGAGTGAGACTAGCTTAGACAGAACTAAAAAAATATAGAAGCATGACCAGTTTTGTACCCCGTTCCCCCCAAAAAACTTCGGGCAGTATGCCCAGGTGTGTGTTCAATTGCATTTTTTATTGTAACATTTTTTTGTAAATAAACGGTGTATTTGGCACACACCAAATACACTCAGTTACTTGGGATAATTTTAAGTAGGATAAAGCCATAGAGCGAAAGAGGCATTTTTCTGAAAGTAGGCTGCACAAGGAAAGAATGAAAGATTTTATTTTTGAATGGATCGGTCGGCGAGTGAAACTAGCTAATTAGATCCATGTAGTCGTATGACCAGTTTTGTCACCCTTCCTTCCAATTTAACACTTCCGGTTATATGCCGAGTCGTGGGCACACTTGTTGTATCTTACTCTAAGATAAATAAATAACATTTTGGAGTGAGCGCACGAGTGTACTCACTTCAAATATATTAACTCTAACCTCTGTTACGTGTTTCTGTAAGAAAATAAAGGAGGTATAAAATAAAAAGTCACCGGGATGGCCTAAAGTCGGTAACAGCCAGACAGCGAGGTAGTCTATCCCCTTTTCACTAGCGCTAGACTAAGGAGATTTTTTAGCGTCTAAGGTGAAGCACCACACCTACCATCAGCTCCTCATTTCACCGCAAAGATCGCGGTGATTCTCATAGACTGTTGGCAATGGCCGGTATCGAACCAGGAACCTTGTGGTTACCAGGCGGACGCTCTACCGACTGAGCTAAACTGCAATCTAATATTAAAATCTTCATGTATACACTGCTTTCTCAATTCCTTTTTGTTCAGACTTTATTTGGACATGTTGTACATGGCGTAGGCTTTAATTCTGAAGTGTTTTATTTTAGGGGGCGGGGAGAGTAACAAATTGGTCGTGCGTTCCTATGTTCTATTCTAGCTAGTTCCATTCGCTGGTCGATCCATGCTAATAAAAACAGTCTCTGTCGCCTTTTGCAGTCAACATACCCGATGTTTAGCAATCCTCCTCACCAGGTAAGTCTGGTGATAGATTATTGTAGGCATTGACCACTCGACCATACGACAGGTAATACTGGGTTACATGGTATCAGTAGCGCCTTTTGAGCAAACTTTTAAGCAACCAGAAACAAACACACGCATATGCGTGTATTCGTGAACAACTTTTATGAGTATTAAAACACTTTTAAATTTATACTTTTTCATCACTTATGACACAATCTTTTCAAACAGTCTTTTTTCACATGGCTAAATTTCTTTCTTTTTACTGACATTATTTATTAAAAACTACAAATAGAAAACAATAATAAAAGCAACAAAATTAAAAGAAAGATGTAATTATTTGTACTCTCTCTCTCTCTCTCTCTCTCTCTCTCTCTCTCTCTCTCTCTTCTCTCTCTCTCTCTCTTCACTTATTTTCAGTTTCTTTACCCCCCAGGTCTTGACGATAGCAGCTGCATTACCTTGGACGTTATTCAAGGTATTCAAGGACAGTTGTTAGCACAGAAAGTGGCACAAGCGATACAACGTCCGATTTTTCCCGAATAATATTATCGGTTTTACCGCCTAAGGTGTCAGTGGTCTTAAATGTTATTCGAAAATGCAGCTTTCTGTGTGAGCTGCATATTTCATACGCTCGACTTCCTCGGTTTCAGTAAAGATGTTATTTTCTAATAATTTACACATTAGGTAATTCTCAAGTGAACATCTCGTCTCGTTAGCTCTGGATCCGGGATCGGCCTTCCGACAGAAGTTTATCAGGCCACGTACTACCATTCTACTTCAGAAGATTTATTAAAAAAAAGACTCCTTGCATTAAGAATGAACATTGGAAAGAAGAGTAGATCATGCTATGCGTCTTACTGTCCATTATACACGGTAAGACTGTTACTCTCTTAGTGATGGGATAAATCAAAATTATTATTATTATTATTATTATTATTATTATTATTATTATTATTATTAATAATAATAATAATAATAATAATAATAATAATAATAATAATAATAATAATAATAATAATGAAACGAAACTGTTAATCAAATATTAATAGAATGCAGCAAACTAGCACAAAGGGACTACAAGAATAGGCGCAGTTGGGTGGGAAAGGTAATCCACTGGGATTTATGCAATAGACTGAACTTTGCCCATACTACAAAATGGTATATGCGCAAACTCGAATCCGTTCTAGGGAATGAGACATAAAATTCTCTGTGATTTTGAGATACAAACGAATCGCCTAATCCAGGCCAAAAGACCACACCGAGTATTAATTTTAAAAAAATAAAAAATAAAAAATATGTCATCTAGTGGATTTGGCCATTCAAGATTCAAGATTCAAGTATTTATCTATCTTTTTAGTTTTCTCTCATTTTTACTCTGTGGTCCACCGAGGACCACAGAGTAAAAATGAGAGAAAACTAAAAAGATAGATAAATACTTGAATCTTGCCAGAGAACTGATAAATTTGTGGAACATGAGAGTGGTGATACCGATTGCAATTGGCATCCTTGGAACAATCCCCAAAGGTTTGGAAAAAAAGACTGGAGAAATTAGAAATCAGAGAAAGAATCGAGACCATACAGACCACGGCATTGTTAAGACCGGCTTGAATATTCAGAAAACCTTAAACTTGTCGCTCAGACTCCAGGGAAAGACTCTCAGTGATATAAATCCTGAACTTTTTAAAAGATTAGTTTATCTATCTCCTTGATGAAAACGTTGTTCTTAAGTTTTCAATTCATTTGGATCCCTTAATGCCTTGTCAATAACAAATGATATCAAATGATTGTTGCCAGCGCAGAAAAAGGTCATTTAAGGGAGTTGAAAGTAATACCGCTGGTTCGACGTCCGATTTCCCAAATGAGCAATCTCATTTATATGACGTCATAATGTTGCCGGAAATTATTGTTCGGAAACAATTATGAACAAATTTTTTAAATATCTGGAATGAATTTATAGTCGATACCAAATAACAAGAAAGAAAAAGAAACAATTGAGAAATGACTTGTATAATTTTGATTTTCTGACTGTTGTCCTCGTCTTTATTGTTGGCCGCTATATCCCTCCGCCTTCCTCAGATGTTTCTTGTCTGTTAGAACATAGCAATGACCTAATCTGAGAAATCATTTTGAATAGTTTGACTTTTAATCAAATAAGCGTCAAACAGGGAACACCTGAGGAAGGCCGAAGGATACAGCTGTGTTTTTATATGCCACAATAAAGATGAGGACAGCAGTCCGAAAAATCAAAATTATACACATAAGCCAGATCTAAAAAATTCAGACAAATATGAATGTTTGTTTTTCATTTTTGTTATCACTTTAAAAACATAATGAAAAGAAAAATCTCTGCTAAAAAGACAATTTTATCGCGATTAAATGTTTGAAATGAACATATTCCATGAATTTCATTCACAAGAATTTTTCTTTTTAAAAATCTCATTTGACCTTTTATTCTAATCTGTAGAATTTAAATGGATGATAATTCAGAATTGATTAGAATAGCAAACCATTAAAAATACGAGCAACACTTCAAACATCTTCAACGCTACTTATACGTATAAAAACTAAATTTTCCAACATTTGTAAATATTCTCGATGATTAGTTTAAACATTTCTTCCTTTTTATAATTTTTTTTGTTCAGAATCAGGTTGCTTAAGTGGAAACGTAGAAAACTCATAAAAAATAAGAAAATACGATATATAAGGACATTTTTGTAAACTTAAAAGATGGCGTGCTTCAATTGTTGTTGTTGTTGTTGTTGTTGTTGTTGTTGCAATATAAAGTAAAAGCAATTTTTTCTATTTTCGCGATTGTCTTTTTCGTAGCTGTTTTTTATATTAACATCTTACTCAATATGTTCTTCGATCTTCATGAAGAGTATGTTACACTCGATGGTCTTTACATGTCCGTTGTTCCTTGGTTTTTCTTTTTTTTTCTTTTTCTTTTTTTATTATTCCACCAGTCATAAATTAAGTAAAAGTAAAGTCCATGGAGTGGCCTATTGTCGCTATCGACAGGACAGCGAGAGAGTCTATCTCCTTTTCACTAGCGCAAGACCAGGAAGATTGTTTTTGTGTCTATGAGAGAGCGCTACACCTACCATCAGCTCCTATTTTACTCCCAAAGATCCCAGCTGTGCTACTTATGAACTGGGTTGGCAAGGATTGGTATCGAATCCGGAACCTTGTGGTTCCAATGTGGATGCTCTACAGACTGAACTAAACCGGCCATACACAGTAGATTCGTTATTGCTGGATCTTAGACGATTTAAGTAAACAGG